>JASAOG010000143.1:1475000-1845021 GCA_030265305.1 Biomphalaria pfeifferi | reverse complement strand
CTGCATATGTAAATCATACAGACCACTGCATATTAAATCATACAGACCACTGCATATTAAATCATACAGACCACTGCATATTAAATCATACAGACACACTGCATAACACTGCATATTAAATCATACAGACCACTGCATATTAACTCATACAGACCACTGCATATTAAATCATACAGACCACTGCATATTAAATCATACAGACCACTGCATATTAAATCATACAGACCACTGCATATTAAATATCATACAGACCACTGCATATTAAATCATACAGACCACTGCATATTAAATCATACAGACCACTGCATATTAACTCATACAGACCACTGCATATTAAATCATACAGACCACTGCATATTAAATCATACAGACCAACTGCATATTAAATCATACAGACCACTGCATATTAAATCATACAGACCACTGCATATTAAATCATACAGACCACTGCATATTAAATCATACAGACCACTGCATATTAAATCATACAGACCACTGCATATTAAATCATACAGACCACTGCATATTAAATCATACAGACCACTGCATATTAAATCATACAGACCACTGCATATTAAATCATACAGACCACTGCATATTAAATCATACAGACCACTGCATATTAAATCATACAGACCACTGCATATTAAATCATACAGACCACTGCATATTAAATCATACAGACCCACTGCATATTAAATCATACAGACCACTGCATATTAAATCATACAGACCACTGCATATTAAATCATACAGACCACTGCATATTAAATCATACAGAACCACTGCATATTAAATCATACAGACCACTGCATATTAAATCATACAGACCACTGCATATTAAATCATACAGACCACTGCATATTAAATCATACAGACCCACTGCATATTAAATCATACAGACCACTGCATATTAAATCATACAGACCACTGCATATTAAATCATACAGACCACTGCATATTAAATCATACAGACCACCTGCATATTAAATCATACAGACCACTGCATATTAAATCATACAGACCACTGCATATTAAATCATACAGACCACTGCATATTAAATCATACAGACCACTGCATATTAAATCATACAGACCACTGCATATTAAATCATACAGACCACTGCATATTAAATCATACAGACCACTGCATATTAAATCATACAGACCACTGCATATTAAATCATACAGACCACTGCATATTAAATCATACAGACCACTGCATATTAAATCATACAGACCACTGCATATTAAATCATACAGACCACTGCATATTAAATCATACAGACCACTGCATATTAAATCATACAGACCACTGCATATTAAATCATACAGACCACTGCATATTAAATCATACAGACCACTGCATATTAAATCATACAGACCACTGCATATTAAATCATACAGACCACTGCATATTAAATCATACAGACCACTGCATATTAAATCATACAGACCACTGCATATTAAATCATACAGACCACTGCATATTAAATCATACAGACCACTGCATATTAAATCATACAGACCACTGCATATTAAATCATACAGACCACTGCATATTAAATCAATACAGACCACTGCATATTAAATCATACAGACCACTGCATATTAAATCATACAGACCACTGCATATTAAATCACACAGACCACTGCATATTAAATCATACAGACCACTGCATATTAAATCATACAGACCACGTGCATATTAAATCATACAGACCACTGCATATTAAATCACACAGACCACTGCATATTAAATCATACAGACCACTGCATATTAAATCACACAGACCACTGCATATTAAATCATACAGACCACTGCATATTAAATCATACAGACCACTGCATATTAAATCATACAGACCACTGCATATTGAAATCATACAGACCACTGCATATTAAATCATACAGACCACTGCATATTAAATCACACAGACCACTGCATATTAAATCATACAGACCACTGCATATTAAATCACACAGACCACTGCATAATTAAAATCACACAGACCACTGCATATTAAATCATACAGACCACTGCATATTAAATCACACAGACCACTGCATATTATAATCATACAGACCACTGCATATTAAATCATACAGACCACTGCATATTAAATCATACAGACCACTGCATATTAAATCATACAGACCACTGCATATTAAATCATACAGACCACTGCATATTAAATCACACAGACCACTGCATATTAAATCATACAGACCACTGCATATTAAATCATACAGACCACTGCATATTAAATCATACAGACCACTGCATATTAAATCATACAGACCACTGCATATTAAATCATACAGACCACTGCATATTAAATCATACAGACCACTGCATATTAAATCATACAGACCACTGCATATTAAATCATACAGACCACTGCATATTAAATCATACAGACCACTGCATATTAAATCATACAGACCACTGCATATTAAATCATACAGACCACTGCATATTAAATCATACAGACCACTGCATATTAAATCATACAGACCACTGCATATTAAATCATACAGACCACTGCATATTAAATCATACAGACCACTGCATATTAAATCATACAGACCACTGCATATTAAATCATACAGACCACTGCATATTAAATCACACAGACCACTGCATATTAAAATCATACAGACCACTGCATATTAAATCATACAGACCACTGCATATTAAATCATACAGACCACTGCATATTAAATCATACAGACCACTGCATATTAAATCATACAGACCACTGCATAATTAAATCATACAGACCACTGCATATTAAATCACACAGACCACTGCATATTAAATCATACAGACCACTGCATATTAAATCATACAGACCACTGCATATTAAATCATTACAGACCACTGCATATTAAATCATACAGACCACTGCATATTAAATCATACAGACCACTGCATATTAAATCATACAGACCACTGCATATTAAATCATACAGACCACTGCATATTAAATCATACAGACCACTGCATATTAAATCATACAGACCACTGCATATTAAATCATACAGACCACTGCATATTAAATCATACAGACCACTGCATATTAAATCATACAGACCACTGCATATTTAAATCATACAGACCACTGCATATTAAATCATTACAGACCACTGCATATTAAATCATACAGACCACTGCATATTAAATCATACAGACCACTGCATATTAAATCATCACCAGCAACAGACCACTGCATATTAAATCATACAGACCACTGCATATTAAATCATACAGACCACTGCATATTAAATCATACAGACCACTGCATATTAAATCATACAGACCACTGCATATTAAATCATACAGACCACTGCATATTAAATCATACAGACCACTGCATATTAAATCATACAGACCACTGCATATTAAATCATACAGACCACTGCATATTAAATCATACAGACCACTGCATATTAAATCATACAGACCACTGCATATTAAATCATACAGACCACTGCATATTAAATCATACAGACCACTGCATATTAAATCATACAGACCACTGCATATTAAATCATACAGACCACTGCATATTAAATCATACAGACCACTGCATATTAAATCATACAGACCACTGCATATTAAATCATACAGACCCCTGAAATCTACAGACCACTGCATATTAAATCATACAGACCACTGCATATTAAATCATACAGACCACTGCATATTAAATCATACAGACCACTGCATATTAAATCATACAGACCACTGCATATTAAATCATACAGACCACTGCATATTAAATCATACAGACCACTGCATATTAAATCATACAGACCACTGCATATTAAATCATACAGACCACTGCATATTAAATCATACAGACCACTGCATATTAAATCATACAGACCACTGCATATTAAATCATACAGACCACTGCATATTAAATCATACAGACACTGCATATTAAATCATACAGACCACTGCATATTAAATCATACAGACCACTGCATATTAAATCATACAGACCACTGCATATTAAATCATACAGACCACTGCATATTAAATCATACAGACCACTGCATATTAAATCATACAGACCACTGCATATTAAATCATACAGACCACTGCATATTAAATCATACAGACCACTGCATATTAAATCATACAGACCACTGCATATTAAATCATACAGACCACTGCATATTAAATCATACAGACCACTGCATATTAAATCATACAGACCACTGCATATTAAATCATACAGACCACTGCATATTAAATCATACAGACCACTGCATATTAAATCATACAGACCACTGCATATTAAATCATACAGACCACTGCATATTAAATCATACAGACCACTGCTATTAAATCATACAGACCACTGCATATTAAATCATACAGACCACTGCATATTAAATCATACAGACCACTGCATATTAAATCATACAGACCACTGCATATTAAATCATACAGACCACTGCATATTAAATCATACAGACCACTGCATATTTAAATCATACAGACCACTGCATATTAAATCATACAGACCACTGCATATTAAATCATACAGACCACTGCATATTAAATCATACAGACCACTGCATATTAAATCATACAGACCACTGCATATTAAATCATACAGACCACTGCATATTAAATCATACAGACCACTGCATATTAAAATCATACAGACCACTGCATATTAAATCATACAGACCAACTGCATATTAAATCATACAGAACCACTGCATATTAAATCATACAGACCACTGCATATTAAATCATACAGACCACTGCATATTAAATCATACAGACCACTGCATATTAAATCATACAGACCACTGCATATTAAATCATACAGACCACTGCATATTAAATCATACAGACCACTGCATATTAAATCATACAGACCACTGCATATTAAATCATACAGACCACTGCATATTAAATCATACAGACCACTGCATATTAATCATACAGACCACTGCATATTAAATCATACAGACCACTGCATATTAAATCATACAGACCACTGCATATTAAATCATACAGACCACTGCATATTAAATCATACAGACCACTGCATATTAAATCATACAGACCACTGCATATTAAATCATACAGACCACTGCATATTAAATCATACAGACCACTGCATATTAAATCATACAGACCACTGCATATTAAATCATACAGACCACTGCATATTAAATCATACAGACCACTGCATATTAAATCATACAGACCACTGCATATTAAATCATACAGACCACTGCATATTAAATCATACAGACCACTGCATATTAAAATCATACAGACCACTGCATATTAAATCATACAGACACTGCATATTAAATCATACAGACCACTGCATATTAAATCATACAGACCACTGCATATTAAATCATACAGACCACTGCATATTAAATCATACAGACCACTGCATATTAAATCATACAGACCACTGCATATTAAATCATACAGACCACTGCATATTAAATCATACAGACCACTGCATATTAAATCATACAGACCACTGCATATTAAATCATACAGACCACTGCATATTAAATCATACAGACCACTGCATATTAAAATCATACAGACCACTGCATATTAAATCATACAGACCACTGCATATTAAATCATACAGACCACTGCATATTAAATCATACAGACCACTGCATATTAAATCATACAGACCACTGCATATTAAATCATACAGACCACTGCATATTAAATCATACAGACCACTGCATATTAAATCATACAGACCACTGCATATTAAATCATACAGACCACTGCATATTAAATCATACAGACCACTGCATATTAAATCATACAGACCACTGCATATTAAATCATACAGACCACTGCATATTAAATCATACAGACCACTGCATATTAAATCATACAGACCACTGCATATTAAATCATACAGACCACTGCATATTAAATCATACAGACCACTGCATATTAAATCATACAGACCACTGCATATTAAATCATACAGACCACTGCATATTAAATCATACAGACCACTGCATATTAAATCATACAGACCACTGCATATTAAATCATACAGACCACTGCATATTAAATCATACAGACCACTGCATATTAAATCATACAGACCACTGCATATTAAATCATACAGACCACTGCATATAAATCATACAGACCACTGCATATTAAATCATACAGACCACTGCATATTAAATCATACAGACCACTGCATATTAAATCATACAGACCACTGCATATTAAATCATACAGACCACTGCATATTAAATCATACAGACCACTGCATATTAAATCATACAGACCACTGCATATTAAATCATACAGACCACTGCATATTAAATCATACAGACCACTGCATATTAAATCATACAGACCACTGCATATTAAATCATACAGACCACTGCATATTAAATCATACAGACCACTGCATATTAAATCATACAGACCACTGCATATTAAAATCATACAGACCACTGCATATTAAATCATACAGACCACTGCATATTAAATCATACAGACCACTGCATATTAAATCATACAGACCACTGCATATTAAATCATACAGACCACTGCATATTAAATCATACAGACCACTGCATATTAAATCATACAGACCACTGCATATTAAATCATACAGACCACTGCATATTAAATCATACAGACCACTGCATATTAAATCATACAGACCACTGCATATTAAATCATACAGACCACTGCATATTAAATCATACAGACCACTGCATATTAAATCATACAGACCACTGCATATTAAATCATACAGACCACTGCATATTAAATCATACAGACAAATATATATTAAATCAAAGAAGGAGTCACCCATTATATTTATTTTAAAATGTTGTTTGTATGTATGCACATGCATTCTGAGTGCATCATCAGCATATAATGTGGAACATAATTTATACTACTTTGTAATCCACTAGTAGCTAATATATATGGTAATAGAAATAATTAATGAATTAGTAAGTTTATGTTGTTTTATTGTAACATACATAGTTCACTCTCCATATAGATAGTTGCATGATTTACTCTTTATACAATCTATATAAGTAGTTGGTGCGTTGTTTTAAAATGAAGATAGTGCGTTTGTGAGATCGATTTGACAGACGAAAGAACAAACGGACTACATAAAACTAACAGCGCATTTTCTCTTTCAGGGGCACCAAATATAAATTAAATCTTTGGTTACAATAGTAACTTCACTGTAACGAAATGAACAGTAACGTTAAGCTTCATGGTAACAAAAGGACATTCATGCTAATGGAATTATTTCAATAGTTATCAAATGAATTCATTTGAGACCGCATGTATCGTTTGCTAAATGGAATAGCCAGTTAGGCCTACTATTGGTCTTTATGCCTACTATTGGTCTTTATGTCTACTATTGGTCTTTAGGCCTACTATTGGTCTTTGAGGCCTACTATTGGTAAAACTAGATTAAGTTTGGCACCACGCTTCTTATGTATTGGGGTGTTAAGATATTGGGGTACTTGAATATTGCGTTACTTAGTTATTTGAGTACTTCGGTATTAGAGTAGTGCTTACTTACATACTTGGTATACAGAAGACCAAAGCCAGGCACCATATTAAAGGAATGATCTTCATCGCCTGTGCACTTGTGGTGCGTGCTCCGTTGCTGACCAAGATGGCACGTTTTCTTTCAAAGGAGATGGCCACCATTGAATAGATGGACGCCATGACACACAGAAGTGGACAGAAGTTGACCACGCGGCAGAGAAAATCCCCTACATGAGAAATGAATACGAATTTTTACAAGAACAAAAACAAACTCTTGTTTACCAGAAAAGTAACAGATTGCAGTTGTTATCACCATAGATATATATATGTTATTATTTAATACCTAAAATACAAAAAATTCAAGAAGTTGTTGGAGGTATTTAATATAACAGTTTGGTGCCTGAGTATCGCAAGTAATGAGTGTGTTGTCTGAGTGTGGTATTGTATCTAATGAGTGTGTTGTCTGAGTGTGGTATCGTATCTAATGAGTGTGTTGTCTGAGTGTGGTATCGTATGTAATGAGTGTGTTATCTGAGTGTAGGCATGGCGGCCAAGAAGTAAAGCTTGAGAACGAACAAGGGTATTGAGTTATAAGCTGTGAAAGCTGGGGATTTGTACAATCGAGTTTGAGGGACTCTACATCAACTATGACTTTCGACTCTACATTAGCTGGGAATCGACTCTACACTATCTGTCGCTCGAATCTAGACTAACTGGTACTTGACTTTACATTAAATAGGACTCGACTCTACATAAGCTGGAAACAATACACGATAGGTCGCTGTGGTGCCACGTTTGCAATTATCTAATGATATGGTTCGCCATATAAACCTTAAGGCCTTAAGTCATTTCAAATCAAAGATATATATATATATACTACCCTCGTAGTAATTATCCTCTGCGTGCGAGATGTCGTGTATATTCTGTGGTATGACCAGTCCAGCCAGCAGGATGTCACTGACCGTCACATTGCAGATAAACAAGTTGGTGGCGTTCATCAGTTTTGGAGTCCGTATCATCACCACCAGCACCGTCAGGTTGCCGAGCACCGAGAGGACCAGCACGATACTGATGATGACGATGAAGGCCAGGTCGCCGTTAGTCATTGGCTTGTAATTATGCGTCATCATGCCATCTTAGATAGGAGAGCTGGTCTATGTGAAGATTTGAAAAGCAAATTAAAGAAAATTCTTAAAAAACAAAACCAAAAAAAACAAAAAACAAAGCTTATCTAAAGGGGAAGAACTCGGTCCTTAAAACTATATCAACCAATAATGTTAAAGTTATTTCCCTTATTCGACATCAAACAAAACAATTAATTACCAATTATTAAATGACTAATTGAGTATTAAGAATAATTGTTTAAACTATCAATAGCGTTAACACTTATTGGAGGGACTAAACCCAACAAATGTAGCCCTATCTGTGAATATTAAAGTATTAGTTTCACTTGTTGCTATTAAAAAAAAATTATGATTAACCAGTAATTTTTTGTTTAATTGATAACTTTATTTTTATTGATTCATATCTTGTCTATGCACAAGAATAATTGTGTGAAATTTCAGCTTGATTCGAGAATGGGTTTGGGAGAAATAACGTGTACACACTTTTTACCATAGACAGTGGTGAGAAATGATAAAAGCTTTGTAAAAACAATTCTATATAGTTCACATTATTTTTTGACTAGTGAACATGAATTTGAAAAGCGAATACGGGGACTGAATAGACCAGGCTAGCGACACTTAATGATCCTTTGTGGTAGAAATTTCCGAAATATGTTTTATTGTCTCATGCTTCCACATCGAAGTTGTGGAAACATGAGAATAAAACATATTTTGGAAATATTTATATATATTAGACAAATGACCACATTTTTATCTCGTGCATTTTAAACCGAAAAGGTATTTCCCTGACTACTGGTACATGTATGTCAAAGTAGACCTTATTGGTTAGTGAGGAGTCAAAACAACAACAAGAAAAAGTTTAAAAAAATAGATTATCAAAGGGGAAGAAATGTGTATTTATAGACATATACCAATACTATGAGATTTATTTTCCTTAATTAATATTAAACTAAATTAAGTAATTATAAGGTTACAAAGACAGTTTGTGTGGAAACACAAACTCAAAATCGGCAACCGAAGTGGTCCACCCAGGCAGGTAAAAAGGCAGGTTTCAATATTTTCAGAAAGAACATAAAAATTAAATTCGATTAAAGACAAATGACAGAGAAGAATGGAGATAGAAGGTTGGCAGATCTTGTGTGGTGCCCCAGCGTTCCAGCAAACCAAAGAATAGGTGAAAGTGAATGTGAGGTTAAATGTGAACCTGGTCTAACTGATGTCTTATAATGAATATCTAATTGCTTTGGAAATGGTCAATTTCTAATTCCTAGATATACAAGAAATTTTTTTTTTTATTTACTTCAGTGTTCCCCGCATGTGTAAGCAGTTACAGTTTACGCGATAATATGAAAAATTACTTATTAATTGTTGTTTTAAATTATGTCACACTAATATGCATACCAAATAGATATTTTCTCTTTTAAAAAAAGTTAACTTTTTTTGTGTGTAAATGTAGTGGTTAGTATGACAGAAATAACTTAACTTGGCAATACAAATGTAAAAAAAATATTCTGACAAAAAATCAGTAACCATTTGCTTGCATGCGTTAAAAATATGGCAAATTAATATCTCCCCTACTAAAGAGTCTCTAGTGTTTATTACTATTAATAGTGAATAGTTGTAAAAGTGGTGTATTTTTATGAAAAAACTACTTGCATAAGTGATTTAAAAAATTAGTTTTTTCGCTTTTAGAAAAGAAAAGTAGCCTTTGCATCAGAATTTAGAATGCACTAAAATATTATGATGTCGGATTTTCACTATCTTTTCTAGTTTACGAGATCTAAACGGGACGGACGGACGGACAGACATACGGACGGACAGTCATTTCACACAAAACTAATAGAGTCTTCTTTCCTGTCTTGGCCGCTAAAAATTAGTTAATTAAATTATTGGTTAATTTTTATTGATCCCTTTTTTTGTTAGTGACAATGAAATAATTGTTCAAAGTTTCAACTCGATCCGAGAATGGCAAGTACAATAACAATGTACCAGACAGACAGAGGGAGGGAGGGAGCTGATAGAGGCTATGTTAGAGAAAGAAACGAAAGAAATAGAAGAATATTGCGAGTTTTTCATCATAGAAGAACAGAGAATAAAAAGTTTTGATCTACATCCCCATTTTATTGTTTTTATTTTATTTCATCCAACAATAAAGTGTGTTCGCTTCGTTTTGTTTTGTTCGAGATGTATCTTTGTGCTTGAAAACATTTGTTTTCCTAACGATCTAATCGACTTGACCAGTAGCCCGGTAAATGAAAGACTCGCATGAACGTGAACAAGTCAGTCAATTCACGAGACAAAACACACAAACACACACACACACATTAAAACACTCACACACCTTCAAACACAAATTACGTTTGAGTTGAGAAATGGTTTATTATCGCAATCTAAATGTAGGTCAACATAATTCCAATAATGACACTGTTAGTCCACAATTTTTTTTTATTTAAATGCTTGTTTTACAAACAGCATTTGGTTTAATTAATTTAGTTGTTTTGATAAATTCACACAAAATTTACAATTAAAAATATGCTTCGAAAGTTGTGTTGCAAAATTAAGAGACATGTATTCTGTGTGTGTGTGTGTTTACTCAAATGTTATTTAAAAGCTTAGATTAAAACGTTTGATTTATTCATTTTTTCCTACTATTTAGAATAATTAGACCGCAAGCATTTAAAACAAAAATGTGATAATTTCAGTCTCGTTCCATAGTATTAATACTTTTAAAATATTTCTTATTTCCGATAACGCAATAGGTTTAAACAACTTTCTCGGCCTAAAAAATTGAGCAGAATTGCATTTGTGGAGACATAAAAATGTCATCCTCTAAAAAATGTTTTGAATGGATCTGTTGCAGACGCTCTGGCAACAACAAATAGGTATGCTACATTTGTAGGCCTATATTCTTAAAGGTCCCATTTAGTAGACTACTTTTACTTAAATTGTTTTCAATTGTTTGAAACAGTAATAAAAATATAATTCTAACTTCATTAATACTCAGAGATTTATAAATACATTGACAAATAAATTGAACACCTTCGCTCCTGTGCGTATCCACAATTTGAGAAACGTTTCCTTAAAGAATGTAAACCGGATCCTAGAAATCGAACTACAAACAACGGGGAGATTACTGAGTTTAAAATTTACCGTAAAACTCCCTAGCAGAATTAGATTAGAATGTGAGATTTGTAAACACACAATCAGGATAATGAAGAGTAGAGAGACGTTTACAGTTTTATTTTGAAATATATATTGGCCTAATTGTTAACTATCATGTGGCTTCACTGTCAAAAACTTAATGTTTTCAAATTCAGTCTTTGAATTAATTTCGTTTCATGAAATAGT
Organism: Biomphalaria pfeifferi; assembly: GCA_030265305.1. Lineage (NCBI taxonomy): Eukaryota > Metazoa > Mollusca > Gastropoda > Planorbidae > Biomphalaria > Biomphalaria pfeifferi. Next base: position 1,832,994 of record JASAOG010000143.1, on the reverse strand, counting down.
TTGTATAAGTGTCACTCTTTATGTGTATACGTGTATATTTATGTAATGTCATACATTTTCCTACACCCTCCGTAGATGTGAGCATGTTTACATGTATGGGCCTAATACCTTAGAACCCCTAATACCTAAGCCTAAGTTAAGTAACGCAATACCCCAGTACCCGATAACTAAGCATATATTTATTCCACCTCATGCTTTCTAGTATTGCAACGCACCTCACATGTAAACATGCAAAAATGTAGGTACTGAGCAGTCACCACATTCACTAAACACGGGAAGTGTACTTAAATTCGACCCCATTGTCAGGTAACAGCATTCAGTTTCTAGTAAGCCTACACCGTCACTTAATACTCACGGCACATCGAGTCATTAATCTAATATTCAGAACTGTTAATGTCCTTTCGACAAGCCAGATATTGGATATCTCTTCAACGACAATGATTAGCATTAAAATAGAAAGTATTAAGTATCAGACACAATCTCTTAACATATCAGTTAACGTACTTGTCTGAAGTCGTTCCTTCATGCTACTGAACCTTATTGACTTGCTATGTTTACTATTAATATTCCCTGCTTATCACTTTAACAAATTCTTGTAGATGAGTCATATATGCTGAGTGTCTGCTCTCTCTACAGTAGAACGTTGACTATCCGGATTAGGAACGGTGTCTGTCCGGAAACTCGATCGTCCAGATAATCGAATGCGGATCAAAATCATGTTTCCTGCATCGCACGAATTCACTTCACGGCCACCCACTTTTCTTCTCACTGCCTTACTAGCTTTAAATCTGTCGACTTGTTCACATTTGTGTCTCAGAAACACTTGCTACGATACAGCCAGGGTAGCTTTAAATCTGTCGACTTGTTCACATTTGTGTCTCAGAAACACTTGCTACGATACAGCCAGGGTAGCTTTAAATCTGTCGACTTGTTCACATTTGTGTCTCAGAAACACTTGCTACGATACAGCCAGGGTAGCTTTAAATCTGTCGACTTGTTCACATTTGTGTCTCAGGAACACTTGAAACACTTGCTACGATACAGCCGGAATATAGCAAGATCAAGCAGCAAGGCAACTGATGAAACCTTTGACAACAAGTCCAACTCTTGGCCTTCACGCATGACTCTGTTTTCACTAACAGAAGAAGAGGCGAAGGCGAGTAAGTGTCACCTGAACCTGTAAGCTTCGGGCAGGAGGGGCTCGTTAGCATGGCTGGCTACCCACGTAGGAGAAGGAAAACTCTGAATTCAAGCCTCTGCTACCTTGCAGGTATACCCAATCATGGGAAAGCTTTCGGAAGTCAACCATGAGGAAAAATCAGGTTAGGCAGTTAGCAGCACTCAGTGCTACACTCTGAAAGAGTCTGCGACGGCACTAACCTCAAACTGTATCGACCATTGCTGCTTAATTGGATACATCAGCTGAGTTTAAAGGGGGAAACGATGTGTGGGCGACATCGTTCCGACCACAGCTAATGCCCAGGCATTCATCCTCATTTCCATGAGATGTTCCATAGTCGTTTCGCGACAGAAGGAGGCCATAGAGCTATACACATTTTCATGTCCACTTCTCTACGTGCCATGGATCGATTCTAAAGAGCTTGTAGGACATAATTCTGTTAGACAGAATGACACCCGGAACTATATAAGACTCAGTTACACGGTCACACGATGGGGAGGGGAGATAAATTCATTTTAAAAACTCAGCTTTGACTTAAAAAGTAATTACCCCCCCCCCCCCCTCATTTCCGTTTTCTGAGTCGTGGACAGTAGTTCACTACAAAAACAAATGTTTCCCAAGACAGAAGTTTAATGAATTCATTTTGTGCAGTACAAATGGACCTCATTCACCAATCGTAAACCAACAACATTTAGCCACGTGGTGCTTTATCTTTTCTATATAATTTACGATCTCATGATGGTTGTCACGTGACAGTTTTTTTCATTGTTTTATCAATAAGATCCCGTGACTAAATGTTGTTTGTTTACCATTGGTGAATGAGGTCCATTGAAATAGATCTAATAGGAAAACCACCAGCCTGTTTTTTTTTCCATAACACGGAATAAAATGCTTTAATTCTAATTCTCACACTTCATGTTTACTCAGAGGGTATTTTAAACACAGGGGGAGTAACCATCTGAAAAAAAAACGAACACAGAAAAACGGTGAAAAAATTATTATTATTTTAACATTTCAAAAAAAATCTTGTTAATGTTTAATAACAATCTCTTCGCTGAAGATATTGACTATCAAAACATTCCTGCGTCCAAATATCAGGCTACCGGAACTATTCAACTAAATGTCGCAAGGGCAAGAATTCTGTTAAATTTATTTTTGTTACGGATGACTAGCTAAAAGAAAAAAAAACGCGCGGGAAAGGTGAAACATGCAGATAATAGCAGGTTCTAAAAAATGACTAGAAAGCTCAAAATAATATAAAAGTAAAAGCCCGTGGTGTCTCAAAGTGAACTAACTGGATGTCAAGTTCAATCAATTTGTACACAAAACAGGGTTGAAAGAAATGTCAATTACGTGAGATGGGAGACTATTGTATTGATGACTACATTAGTCATTCACTCTAATTTAGTCGAATAAAGACAAACGATGAAGATACTAATACCCACAGAAACACTTTCTACTATCATTTCCCAGAAGTAGGTCTACATTGTATTTATTTACAACGCTTTATGTGTTTGCTTCTGTCTGGCAGGATTCTTTTACACGATTTATTCTCCCAACTTCCCATTCTCGGATCATGTTGACATTTTCCACAAATATTCATTATTGATGAAAAAACAACAACACATGAATCAATAAAAAACATTAACCAATTGGTTAATAAATTAGTATTAATTAATTATTTCTGTTTTATATAGATCAAAGAGAAATAAATTGTGCAGTATTGAGTGATATTGCAATAAATTTACAGTTCTTTCCCTTATGTAAGATTTGTTTTTAAAAACGTATTTAAAAAAAATATTTTGCTAGTTTTAAAAATAAATCAAGACTGTTAATTATCTATGAGAGATTTTCAGAACTGAAGTCTGGTATATCCGGTGGACAAAATACAGAAACATTGAGAAGCATATAATATTTTGTGGGCACTAGTTGTTGCACTGCTGAATCCAAGTTCTACGTTGTATTGATTGCGGCACAGAGTATTTTGTTAAAGTATTCTTTTGTTACTAACAGCAGCAGTCGTTTATGATAGTGTCATTGACATTGGTTATTTAGGCCTATGTATTAGAATATCTTCAGAAATTCCTCATTTCATTTTTAATGAGTTTCTTTAGGTTCCATTATTTCACCCTAAGCGTTCCTGACATTGTTTATTTATTTATTAAAATATCTTTAGAAGTTCATCTTTGTATTTTTAATATGTTTCTTTAGGTTCCATTATTTCGTCCCCACATTTCTCTAAAACGCGTTCTCTTCTTTTTCTATTATTATTTAAAGAATGTTAACCGGTTTAAAAACCAAAACGTAAAAAAACAGCAGACTACCGTGATTCAATACATAATGACACACCTATATGTGCATTGGAAATAAAACTGTTATGTTAAAATTCTTTGTTCATATGAGCTAGAAAAAGTTGACCAGCTCTTTTTCTTTAAACTTTTTCCCCCTTTATTCTTTCATGTTGTATAGTTTGCACTTCTGTATGGATGTCATGATGGTGTTAGGGTTAGCCCCCTTCGTTTCCTGCACTCTTGGAGGAGGTTTGGGCAAAGGCTAAGATCTCTTCTTTTTTTGTTTTTGTTGTCCAAACTGTATAGAACAAACAAAATAAGATTGTGCGTTAGGTGGCCAAGCTCGTTATTTGGGTGGCCAAGCTCGTTATTTGGGTGGCCAAGCTCGTTATTTGGGTGGCCAAGCTCGTTATTTGGGTGGCCAAGCTCGTTATTTGGGTGGCCAAGCTCGTTATTTGGGTGGCCAAGCTCGTTATTTGGGTGGCCAAGTTAGTTATTTTGGTGGCGAAATTCTTTATTTGGGTGGACAAGCTAATTATTTTAAACATAGAATATAGAACAAACACACCAAAATAGTGCACAAGGTGGTCAAGTTCGTTATTTTGGTGGCTAAATTAGTTATTTTGGTGGTTAAATTAGTTATTTTGGTGGTTTAATTAGTTATTTTGGTGGTTAAATTAGTTATTTTGGTGGCTAAATTAGTTATTTTGGTGGTTAAATTAGTTATTTTGGTGGTTAAATTAGTTATTTTGGTGGCTAAATTAGTTATTTTGGTGGTTAAGTTAGTTATTTTGGTGGTTAAATTAGTTATTTTGGTGGTTAAATTAGTTACTTTGGTGGCTAAATTAGTTATTTTGGTGGTTAAATTAGTTATTTTGGTGGTTAAATTAGTTATTTTGGTGGTTAAATTAGTTATTTTGGTGGTTAAATTAGTTATTTTGGTGGTTAAATTAGTTATTTTGGTGGTTAAATTAGTTATTTTGGTGGTTAAATTAGTTATTTTGGTGGCTAAATTAGTTATTTTGGTGGCTAAATTAGTTATTTTGGTGGCTAAATTAGTTATTTTGGTGGCTAAATTAGTTATTTTGGTGGTTAAATTAGTTATTTTGGTGGCTAAATTAGTTATTTTGGTGGTTAAATTAGTTATTTTGGTGGTTAAATTAGTTATTTTGGTGGTTAAATTAGTTATTTTGGTGGCTAAATTAGCTATTTTGGTGGTTAAATTAGTTATTTTGGTGGTTAAATTAGTTATTTTGGTGGTTAAATTAGTTATTTTGGTGGCTAAATTAGTTATTTTGGTGGTTAAATTAGTTATTTTGGTGGTTAAATTAGTTATTTTGGTGGCTAAATTAGTTATTTTGGTGGTTAAATTAGTTATTTTGGTGGTGAAATTAGTTATTTTGGTGGTTAAATTAGTTATTTTGGTGGTTAAATTAGTTATTTTGGTGGCTAAATTAGTTATTTTGTTGGTTAAATTAGTTATTTTGGTGGTTAAATTAGTTATTTTGGTGGTTAAATTAGTTATTTTGGTGGTCAAGTTCGTTACTTTAAACGAGGAACTATTGAAATGAATATTCACATTTGATTAGAGTAACACCATTAGTAAAATCCATCAATTTAGTCACTAAAATGCCACTTCAGGACAGTGTGTGTGGGGGGGGGGGGGGTAGGTGTCTGGGAGAAGGTTTCCTGCTGCCTTCAGTCAATCACCAAAGACAACTCTGTCCGAGTCGGGTTTCGAACTCGGGCCGCCTCTATAGGCAGCCAAGTGGTTTAAGTCTCTCAGTCACACATCCCACAACTACAAAAACATAGCCTTATACAATACCCAGAAAGATAAAACCATATTTCTTATCCCATATGTTAGGACAAAGCCATACAAGGACTCCGTAATGCCATTTGAGAATGGAAAGTGTTTCCTGTATCAGCTAGGAAAACCAATGACTTAGCAGAGTAAACGTCTCTAATTAGCAAGCACGATTAGATGACACTACAATGTTATTATCTTCTTTTTTCCCCACTAAACATGAGTAATTTCTATAAATAAATAGCGTGTTAGTAGTCTAGGAAAAAATATTCAGCCTAAAATAAAATTGTTTTTTTTTTTATAATAGAAAAGCAATATAAAATTTTATTTTTTTTTTATGATGGAAAAAGTAACATTTGCATAGTCCTACATCCTCCACACGAGGATGCACAAACTCCTAGGGCAAAGCCCTCAGCCCCCTGGTCCGCCCCTGGATGACAAAAGTGGTCATCAACGAACCACGATGGACAAACCAGAGACAGAAATCCAATGATAGCAGGAATGAAAACATGACAGTAAAGAAACGAAATAAACAACACGTACCCTATAGAGATCTATATCCGACCAGACATGCCAACTTGGAGCGAAGGAAGTAGAAACAATTCCCTTCAAGTATTTTCATTCTCCTGATTTTTTTTCTCCCGCCAATAGAAAAATGAAGTTACGTCGTCTGCTGAGAGAATCAATAGCTTGACGTCAGGAAGATTTGCTTTTTTTTTTTTTAAAATTGAAATGACTGCGCTGGATAAAAAAAAAGGGCATTATTGCACTAAGTATTATGTCATAAAAAAATAACATTTCAAACAATTGCAAACAAAAATATCTAATCACTTTTTTTGGGGGTAAGATTATCCTACTAGTAAAACAAGAAAAATTACACATAAATAAAAAACAACAACAAATCTTATATTAAGAGTAGTTGTATCAATTAGTTTGGATCAGTCACGAAGGCTAATTTGTAAGAGATCTAGACCAACAACAATAAATCTGTGCCATTAGAAATATTTTTTTCCAATTGTTTTTGTTTAGCGAAATGTCATGCTTTTAACTTTCTCAGTACGCTCTGATCCTATCACTTGTCTGGGACCAGTTGACAAAATGGTGGGGGAGAAAGAAATGGTTATCTGAGTCAATGTTACAGTGATCACTTTTTAAATGCATTTATACAAATAAATAAAGTTGAACGACCTGTATTCAAACTCGACCTCCTCAAGCCAACATATAAAACACCGTGCCAGGAAATAGAAGGTTTTATAGTTAACTATTTTTAGTTGTTAGTTTCAAACTTTAAAGCGGCAACCTATTTTTCTCTACAAAATATAAAGGAGACAAAGTCAGCTTATACCAACACATCAATCTAATACAATTTCAATACCAAACATTAACATTTTTTAAATTGGTTATTGTTTTGTCTGGTAAAAGAAATCATTTTGCAAAACTTTAACTTGATCCGAGATTGGGCGTGGGAGAACTAACGTGTACAAACGTTTGGCCAGACAGACAGAGATTAGATATAAGCTTTGGAACTACCAATTGATAAGATCGCGTTTTTAAAATATGATATTAAGAAAAAGACCAAAATAACTAGATCTACGTGTTAAAAAGGTGAGAGTTGATAAAACAACCACAAAATTTAAAAAGTCAAATTAGCAAACAAAGGTAAAATAAGTACCTTAGCATCTTACCTGGTTCACACAAAGACATAAAATTACAATCATACATCAGAAAATTAATACTCCTTCCTTGCAGAACTAAAGATGTTTAAGATTGGGTTAGATTGATGTCACAGGCTCCTTGATATAAACTACCTAGACTATTCTAGATCCATAACCAACGGAGTAACGAAGTGTCTGTTGAAAGTGTCTGTTGAAGTGTGTGTTGAAAGTGTCTGTTAACGAATAGCTGTTAAAAACTCTTGACGCCGAGTAGCTGCCCAATATTTAGAGATCATTCGGACCATAAAGCTAGCTTTTGGGAGGGGACGCGAAGATTTTTTTTTATCTTTGGGGTGAGGGGTCACAAGTGTTTGAGAAACACTTGGTTTAGCGTGGTGAAACTGCCTGTTCAAAGTGTGCTTTGAAAATGTTAATAGGCTTTGTGAATAATTGACCGAAATAAACAAAAGAGTCCGTCTAATTGATTTTCAGAATGAAATGTAGCAGGAAAAAGACACCAAAAAAAAAAAGTGTCTAAATCTGTTCGCGCACACTTCTAGACTAACAATCTAGTGTATAGAGAGTAATGTGATCTACGTTTGTTTATTCAACAAATGTTCACCTTCCGGCTTCCGTCTCAATGTCGGAGTTCGTGTCGAATAACTGACAAGACACTTCCATTCAAACAGAAGAAAATAATCAAATCAGCAATTCAGTTCAAGATTGCGTTAAAGTGCACAGCGTAACCAATGGACCTCATTCACCAATCGTAAACAAACAACATTTAGCCACGTGATTCTATATATCTTCTATACAAATTATGTAATCCATGAAGGCTGTCACGTGATACGCATTTTTCATTGTTTTATCAATATTATGACGTGGCTTAATGTGTTTATTTACGATGGGTGAATAAGGTCCATTGTATTGAGCTGTCATGTATGACATGTGTATAGTTTTAGAACCCCAGTAATATTTGGTGAATAGTAATCACTGAACCATTCCGTGCACGTTAGCACGAGATTTTTCCTGGTCGGGGACTGACCACGAGGTGGACATCTCAGTTGATCTTGGACTCTCGTAGAGAGAGGTTTATTATGGATATCTTGTCCAGTGTAGTAATGTATGGATATTAAGGTTGAGTTTTGGAGTATATGTGATATCTGAAGTATTTCATTGGATTATAATGCACTATGTTTTTGTGAATATTTCTTGATGGCTGAAGTCGCCAATATCTATTATAATTCATTATTTTATGTAATAAAAACCATGTCTGCTACAAGTGAGTCTATTACTTATTCTAAAGATTGTAATCATGGAGTTCAGTATGTTAGTGTTCTCACGCACTAGCAAATCTAGTGCGCGAGTGAAAGTATTTAATTAGGAAGACAAAGTATATTAAAGTATCTACAACAGGTATCTACACCACGACATTCGCGTTATCACGCCTACAACAAGAACTAGGCTGTGACATGAGCGACTTGCAGAAAGTTCCAAATACTCAAATCTAAAATAATAAATGTGTACCTTAAAAGTAGAAGCAGCGTTAGAAATACGAGGTGTCCTGGAGGAGTAAAAATACGAGGTGTCCTGGACCAGTAGAAATACGAGGTGTCCTGGAGGAGTAGAAATACGAGGTGTCCTGGAGGAGTAGAAATACGAGGTGTCCTGGAGGAGTAGAAATACGAGGTGTCCTGGACGAGTAGAAATACGAGGTGTCCTGGACGAGTAGAAATACGAGGTGTCCTGGACCAGTAGAAATACGAGGTGTCCTGGAGGAGTCGTCCTCACTCACTTTTCCGTGTCTATCCGAAACTAAAATTACGGTATTTTCAAACCGAATATTTCATGCTAATAGATATCGAGAAATACTTCTAAAATGATGAGTAACAAGTCCTGGTGTACGGGAAATGTATCCGTAGAAACCCACCACATAGTAATTTAGTCCATAACGAATAGTACAGTACATTTGAATGTGTGGAAGGCGACTTCCAATCGACTTGTATGATGAGTTGACGTGTTTAAAAATCTCTCTATCCCAAAGTTCCCTTTCAGTCTCACCGCCCCCTTCTAATGCGCTGAACTGGAGCGGTCGACACCACTAGCAACCCCCAAGGGCCGCCCCTGATACAAATAATGAAACACGTACCATCGACGACGTCAAAGAATTTGTGGTTTTGAAATGAACGAAATCAAAACCTTTGCCTAGGTAAGACGCACATCAGAACAGTGGCAGCAAGTAGATCTGGAAAATTAGTTTAAATACTCACATAAATCAATGCGTTTTACCGGCACGAGAAATCAAATTATATCTTCTTAATGATCTTATGAGCGCTCTCCCAATTTAGTTCATCGGTCTATTATTAGGTCTAGATCTAGCAGTTTGTGAGTAGCATCTATTTTCATAACGATTTGTAATGGAGGCTCAAACTCTTTTTTCTAAGCAGTTCCGTGAGGAAAAAATTTTCCATTGGCTTTGTTTTGTCTTTTCTATTTAGATCGGAACAATCTTCTCATCGGCTATTTGGAAATAATTGCAATGGCTTAATATGGGTTTCTGAAAGCGAATGGTTTTGGTTTTAAATTATTCATGCTATACTTATTGTTTTACATGCTAAAAAATATTTATCTTTGGCCTCCTTCAGTTGGGTAGGGACTGAGGATCATCTCATGGAAATTTGTGGTCAGATCGATGTTTCACACAAAGCAGTTCCCCCCTCTCCACGCAGCTGATGTGTCCAAAATGAACAGTAGGTGGCGGTGCAGTTTTGTAGACTCTGCCAAAGTGTACCACTGTATGCTGGCTTAGGATTACCGGCTCCTGATTTTTCCAAAAGGTTGACTTCAGAAGTCTTTCCTATGTTTGGCTACAGTCTCAAAGTAGCAAAAGTTTTCCTTCTCCTTGTTTAGGTCCTCTATGCAGTGGCGACACCGTGTGTCGTAATTCTCTCTGAACCATCAGAAGTAAGCACCTATTGGACAGTGCCCAACTCGGAACTGGGCTCGGTCCTAGATCTGATTTAAACGTAAAAGCCAGTAGTTGGACTAAGTGTCAGAGGCTATTTGAGATAGTGGAGTGCTTATTTCCATTATCACTTCCGTTAATAACAACCTCACGGAACAAAACAAAACATGTACCATTTTTAAAACGATAAAAAATTAAAATTAAGTAAAAATCCTTCCTTGCAGAAAGTAAATGCAAGAATCCATAGTCAATCTTTTCTACTTGTACACAGTTGTTGGACTGAGGCTTTGTTTGACATTCCTCTACTATCGTATTGTGTATCTTGTTTCCTTAGATCATTGCTTATATGACTTGTACTCTAACAAGGTAACAAAGTACAACTTATTGTTTAAATGAATGGTAAAGCTGTCTTCCGATTGATAATAAATAGTACCTCATGATTAGGAGAGCAGCAAAAGAATTAGTTTTATTTAATTACTTTTTTTTCTTAATGTGCTTGATTTCATTTGCTTCTGTATGTTTTTAAATTTCATTTATTCTCTTGAATTCTCGAGATTCGAATAAAGCTGAGCTGTATTTGTTGAGAGCCCAAGAACAGAATGGACACATACTTCCAAGTACCTCCCCCCCCCCCTGCTCCCACATGTCCATCAAAGAGATTGGACCAGAGTGCACTGAGCATGCCGTGGCATGAAAGCCACTAAACGAAAAGCAATTTTTAAAAGTTATCAAACTTCATCTCTATACCTTGTCCTTCTTTCAATAATTGAATTTCTTTTTTTAGCGACCCGCATAAAGGAAAAAGCTGCTATTAGCTTTGTGCTAGTGTGTCTGTCACATTGAAATCTCAAAAGTACTAGAAATAAAATTCAATCTGACCAAGTTTGTTGCTCGCAAAGTTTTGGAGGTGCTGTGGCTGAGGGGTAAAGCACTTGATTTCCGAACCGGGAGTTCTGGGATTTTTAATTTCGGGATCCTTAGTGCACCCTTGATATCTGGCATTAAAGTAAAGGGAAAAAGGTAAAGGCGGTTGGTTGTTGTGCTGGTCACATGATATTCTCGTTATCCGTGGTCCACAGAAACAGATAACCTTTAAGTCATCAGCTCTATAGATCGCAAGGTGTGAAAGTTGAGGCGCAACGGCACCTCTGAGTTTGTGTGATAACACTAACTCTCTTTGTAATTTTTGTTCAAATAGTAGAGATTATGTTTTCTTTCCAACTTCTTTTTCTTTATCTCAATTTTGTTGATTTCATTTTGTGCTGGCCAATAATTTTTTTTTTTACAATCTATTACATTTTTTCTAACGTCTTAAGATTTGAATTGAATCGCCCCCCCCCCCCACGTGTGTGTAAAATAATCCATTGATGCATGTATATTTAGTTGAAATGTTTCCAATCTACTTAAAAGATTATATTTCAAACAATTTCTATTCAATAACCGAGTCTCAGTACTAACATTATGTTTACACTTTTAGACAAATGTAAAGCATATTTCAATCATGTAGAACTGCGCTGGTAGTAGATCTACGATTAGATAGGGGGCTGCTAGACTCTGAAGATACTCTTTTGAGACAAGCGAATTAATAGGTCTTAGGCCACTGCAACCTATGCGACCGCAGTGGGCCCCCACTTTCAAAGGATCCGCACTTTCATAGGACCCGCGCTAGTTCAAGGCGTATAAATTATTAAATTAAACCCTTTTTAACTTAAAACAGATTTCCGGCGCCCTCATGTCGATTTACCAGGAGGTCAACAATTCTCAAAGATAGATTGAAACATTTGGTTATTCTATGTAGGAAACAGAATTATTATGATATACTGTATTACTTTTCTATACGCAAGGCTCGTAAAGTAATTCTGTACATAGTAAAGAATGAATAAAATGCATAGAAGAATTTATTTTCTAATACAAACTCTTAAATTTCACTTATTATCCGCTTCCCTACCCAAACTTGGCCCCGCGAAATCCGTTTTGAATAGGGCCTCACAATGCGTAAGTTCGACCTTGCTATTTAGTGTTTGTAAAATGTTTGTTTGTAAAAATGTTAAGTCCGGCCCTGCAATTTACATATATATATATATATATATATATATATATATATATATATATATATATATATATATATATTATTATATATATACATAGTAGATTATTTAGATTAGTTCCTAGTCCAAACCTCCCACTGGACAAAGGGGATGGGATCAGGCAGGGTTTGATAAATTTAAACGACAGACAAGCGCGCAACAAGTCATCCGTAGTGTGAATACTACTCTTGTTTTCTCGTGGACTATCCGCAGAAATAAGAGAGTGATCTTTCCTTTACTTGTTGTTAAACTCTTGAGGGAAGAAGAGAATTGTATATATAGATAGATGACAGTCAACTAGGTAGTAAATATATCTCCCAAAACAAGGGAGAAAAGTATACATTTAAACTGACCAACGGAATGTTTAATTCTCTGCATGAACGTATAGTACTGGCCTTTTGCCGGATAAAACATTATAGAGATTATGTGTATTAACAGTGCGGAGTTTCGTAAGTGGAGGTCCAGTGTAATCATGTATAAAGGGCCCTTCTTCAAGCTTCAATATGAATGCACTGAATAATATTAATAAATCTAAAAGCATGTCATATTTGCAGGGTCTGATTTAAGTATGTAGAGGCCCCGTAGCAGGGTTTTTGTGGAGGCACCTAAACTTTTTCGAATGGTTTAATAAAGATACACTTGTGAATGAAAATACTTATATCTAAAAGCTTGCTATATTTTAGAAGAAAGAAATAAAGTACTAGTATTTTAAATCTCATTTTCTTTTTACACAAAAATAGTTAATGGCATATTTTAGTTTTAAAAAGTGTATATGTTTAAGTTTGTGTTGGGTAAGGCGTTGGTAGGCGTACTGCCGTAAATCCGGAGCTTCGTGTACATATTTCGAGCATGCGACAAGCGGACACTTCTTAATCACGACATTTCTTTATCACGTCACGTCTTAATTATGACATTTCTTAATCACGTCGCCTCTTAATCACGACTTTTATTAATCACGACACTGCTTAATCACGACATTTCTTAATCACGACATTTCTTAATCACGACATTTATTAATCACGGCACTGCTTAATCACGACATTTCTTAATCACGACACATCTTAATCACGACATTTCTTAATCACGACATTATTGCCAACTGACGTAAGATTTAAAGTGTTGGCGGTAAAAATGCAAACAAAAAAATGTGTTAGAAAAAGACTCGTTAAAGTTTCTGACCCTCCAAACTCGATATATTTTTTATCTCTTTTGTGAAGGCCCCTGCATATTTGTGAAGAGAGTGGGCCCACTTTATAATGTAAACTCATTTCTCTTTTACAATATACAAAATATTATTATTATTATTATTATTAATATTGTTAGTAGCTATAGCAATAATAATTAAATTCAGTTTCCGTTACCTCCACAGACAGCACTCTCTCTTGGTGACTAAAATTGAAAGACAAAAAAAATGACTTTTACATTGACCCGATTAACGATTCGATTTAAAAAAAACATTTTTTATTTCTATTCTGAGGCTATTGACTTTATAACTTGTGAACATTATAAACTCGATGTAATGTTCATATCTTAGTGTAATTGGTGTTTTTAGATTTCCATTTCCCGAAGTGACCCCATTTTTCAGTTTGAATTTACAAAAACCCAACAAATTGCGATTGATCTCAAACATGTTATAAATATTCATTAGTCAACCAGCCCGTCATCTAATTTGTTGGGGAGTGAAAGAAGTTGACTTGAAATTAATCTTCATTTGTAATATTGGTCAAGAAACTTTTAATTCGCTTCTTAATATTTTATAGAAAATGCTAATTGGGCAAATTACTTGCCCTTGGAAGTTGAGCCCCAATTGAAACAGCACAATACAAACAAATAAACAGACTTGGCTGGTCACATTAATTTTAATGAATAAATATATTGATTATTATTTGTGAAACTACATAAATCAAGACTTAACATCACTTGGTTATCTTCCTTGTTGAACGAAGCTATACTCTTTACTCTTCAAGATTGCGGTGGAAATTTTGATCTATCAGATATTGTTTATAAGCAAATGGAGAAAAGAATGTTTCCATGGTAACAAATGGTTGTAAAAGTCACACGTCACTAAATAGTCTAATATGTCTAGACACAAATCGCTGAGCAGCTTTATGAAATATTTCTTCCACGTTTTACGGTCGATTCCGGTAGTTTGTGTTTACTGGCCATAGAAAGTCGTCAGTAACTTTTCTTTATTTGACAGCCTTAAGGTGCATCCCCCCCATTTTAACTCTTCTAGTTTTCTTATAGTTTGTTCTTATGTTTGTATGTTTGTGTCTATATATAGCTATTCAATTCAATAATGACATTACCATAGCTAATATCTCTTGAACATTGAAAGTCTCTAGAGATGCGACTTAAACGTATTATAATTAGCACCAATTATGGGAATTGATATATATTTTTTTATTCTAATACTTCTAAAATACCTAGCATTGTTGAAAAGGGATTGCTGAAATCTATGTGTGTGTGCCAGTGTGAGTCTATGCATATGTATATGTGCGTTTAAGTGTATGTGCGTCTGTGTGTTTAAGTGTATGTGCGTCTGTGTGCTTAATGTGTCTGTACGTGGAAGTGAGTGTATGTGCTTCCGTGAATGTGTGTCAATGTTTGTTTTTTTACTTTGATTTTTTTTCTAAGTTCAACCACACATTTCGGTTTACGACTAGAAAAAAAAATGTGTTCTTCTTACGGAAAGAATCCTGAGGACTTAAAAGCTCAAGAAATTAAACCAGAATAAATCAGATTACAGGAAATGAAATATTACATTTTTTTAGGGAAGAAAAAAAACTGCTTAAAAAAAATGAGGCTTACATGAAAATAAGAAATGGTGTTTTGGTTGCACCATCTTAAAAGTAACCCATTTATACATTTCCTTTCATAGCGTTTTTTAAGGAAAAAAGCTGATATTGGTTTCGTCTGGTCTGTTTGTCCGTCACGTTTAGATCTAACAAATCAGAAAAGATATTGAAAATCCAATTTCATGATATTCTGCATTTTGGAAAGTTCTGGCACAAAGGCTACATTTAATCACATCCGTTTGAGCAGGCTCACACTGAACCATATCAATACATTGAATACTTATGGGAAGTAACAATTTTATTTAATGTAATAATAATAATAATGTCGGTCAGCCTATAAATATAATCACTTCTGCAAGACTTTCGCACCACACATGCATACTTTGTAAAGATGTATATTTGTTTATTGCGGCTTCTGAAAATGCCGAAACATGCCTCTTTACCAGCGTTGCTTACCAAACAGATGACCCAAGGCCTATCTGAGTTAATGTGAAAACAATAAACTTTTTTTGTGTAATTTTTTTTCGAATGTTTTTATATGCTACTACGTGCAGGAATTAGGGGCTTGAAATATTTTTTAAAAAAATGCATGTCATAGAAACGAATGTTTCACGTAAACGCTTGGGGTCAAGGACGACCCTAACCAGGTTTTGCCTAAGAAATGGTATTTAGATTTTTAAAAAATCGAATGTTGGAAATGTTCATAGCCTACATAGAGGAAAAACTATAAATCGCTTTGTGGTGTATCAGGTGTACAAGTCAAGGAAGTGTTGATGCTATTTAATAAGTAAATGAGAAGTTTTTTTTAGCCCCTTCAGGTTTAGCCAGGTTTTTTTCGGAGGGTGGTGGGCGGACTTTTGTCCCCACACCCTACGCCATATATATATATATATATATATATATATATATATATATATATATATATATATATTATATATATATATATATATATATATATATATATATATGTGTGTGTGTGTGTGTGGTGTGTTAGTAGTTAATCTTTATTATATTACGATCCTTCATTATTTCGAAGTACGTTTGTTGTACCATAGAATAGGTTCTTCCTGAAATAATGGAAAGGCTGTAGCCACTCCGCTTTTGCCAGCCAGCGCCAAGCACTATTTTCTGTATTTAAAACAAAAAAAACAACAACATCATATTCTTAGATATCTACAGTGCATTATCCTCTATTAAAAACTTTCATTTAAAAAACCAAATCTTTTATTCACTGATTTTAATAATGGAGTCCAGTGACTGATAGTACTTTGTAGCCCCTCCTGGCTACGCTCATGGACTTTCGTGATTGTAGTTTGAGATTTTATATCGAAAAGAGAAGTTTTATTGTCACAACCATCTGTTGGGGGGCAGGATAAACTAAAAATTTCTGGAGTCTTTTGTTTGTATTTTTTAAACAAACTCAAAACTCTTTAGCTACGCTCATAGAATTCGGTGACTATAGTTTGCTTTAGAATAAAATTGAAGGTGGGGTATTTAACCTCAAAACTCTTTGTAGGAGGGGTGTTAAACTCAAAGCCATCTGGAGGGTGTTTTAAACTTAAAACCCTCTGAAGGGGGTTTAAACTCAACCCCCCCCCCCCCCCAAGGCTACACTCATAGAATTTTATGACTGTAGTTTGCTTTAATTAATTTTATATTGAAGAGGTGGTTTTAGCTTCAAACCCCTCTGGAGAAGGGTTTTATACTCAAAACCCTCTAAAGGGGGCTGTTAAGCTCAAAAGTCCTAGAATAGAATCTGGTGACTGTTGTATGCTTTAGTCTTCTATTGAAGAGGGGGTTTTATCGTTACAAACGTTTTGGAGAAGGTTTTAAACTCAAATTCCCCTTTGGCTATGCTCATGCAATTTGGTGACTGTCATTTGCGTTATTTTTGTTTTATAGAAGAATGAGGTTTAAAGCCACCTGGAGGAGATTGTAAACTTACCCCCCCCCCCCCTTGACTTCGCTGGGACAAGTGGTGGTTTAACATTAAAATCTCACCTGAAATAAACAGAATTAAAGTAAACAAGGTTACAAAGACAGTTTGTGTGGAAACACAGACTTAAAATCGGCCCCCGAAGTGGTTCACCCAGGCAGGTAGAAAGGCAGGTTTAAATATTTTCAGAAAGAACATCAGAATGAAATTCTATCAAAGACAAATGACAGAGAAGAATGGAGAAAGAAGGTTGGCAGATCTTGTGTGGTGCCCCAGCGGTCATCGGAACAAAGGAAAGGTGAAAGGGAATGTGAAGTTAGATGCGTACCTGGCCTTACTGATGTCTTATAATGAATATATAATTGATTTAATTGTTTTGTAAAGGGTCAATCTCTTCAAATCCTCAAGAAAAAAATCATTTCCGTAAAAAAAAAAAGGTCAGGTGTACTATCACTATGGTTAGCATTGTGTATCCGCGTGATAATGTGAAAAATTACTTATTAATTGTTTTAAATTATGCCCAACTTATAGCATACTAAATATAATTTTTCTCTTTAAAAAAAAAGAAAACTTTCTTTTTTGCAAATGTAGTAATTAGTATGACAGAACTTAGCAATACAAAAGTAATTAAACGATTTTAATTTTACAAAATATCTAAAACCATTTGCATAGAAATTTAAAAAATATGATTAATATCAACCTCCCCTACAAAAGAGCCTCCCGTGCTTGTTATTATTAATAGTGAATAGTTGTAAAACTGGTGTATTTTTATGAAAGAACTGCTTTCATAACTGATTTAAAAAATTAGATTTTTCGCTTTCAGAAAAGAAGATAAGTAGCCGTTGCATCAGAACTTTGAATGATCTAAAATATTGTGGTGTCAGATTTTCACTATCTTTTCTAGTTTACGAGATCTAAACTGGACGGACGGACAGACATTCCATACAAAACTAATAGCGTCTTTTCCCCTTTCGGGGGCCGCTAGAAATCAGTCACTAAATCCCCCCCCCCCTAGACTACGCCCATGGCGGGCGAACATAAATGCGCTCGGTCATTGTGAAGTTCACACGGCACCCTCGTTAAACATCAGCTATAGAAACAGATGAACTTTACATGACCTGGCCTAGAGATCGCAAGATCTGAAAGGGGTACCTTTACTTCTTTTTAATTAACAGATAATGAGTTATATTATTTTATCTTTTAAAAATAGAGAGCTTCTGGGCTGCTCGTGGGATTTTCTTCAACGAAATCAATTTCAATCTTTTCTAGTACTAGTCTTTTTTTAACATTTGCATAATTCACCAAAACATTTTTTTTTCATCAAATAAAAAAAAAACAAGTTCTTTATGCCAATCTTTTATTTATAACATTTCTCACTATCAAAAACACAAACACCACACACTCTCACACACACCTTCATACAAAAACAGACGCACACACAGACACACACTTTCGAGATCAATAGCAACACTAGAAACCCTTGAACATTTTTTTTAGCTCTGTCCATTTCGTTTTCATCCGTTTCTAGGTTTTGGTTTTGTACAAACTTTTGATTATCTTATCTTATCTTATATAATACAGACGTTATTTAAAAAAAGAAGATGATTACGTCCTACGCGTCATGCATTTAGTCATGCATATTAATCAATGACTTAAATTCTGCCAAGTCACTGGTTTTCCTAGCTAGCTCAGGCAACCCATTCCATGCTCTAATAGCACTAGGGAAGAAGGTGTATTTGTACAAATTTGTCCTAGCATATGTGACGAGGAATGTGCCTATATCTTTGTGTCTTTCAGAGTATTTTATTAAATTTTGTTTTTGTATTTGAAGATTATGGTTCAGTGTTTTATGTATAATTGCTACTTTACTTTTGAGTCTTCTGTCCTGAAGGCTTTCTAAATTTAGTGAGTTTACTATAGGTGTTACTCTTGTCAAATGTGAATATTCATTTGTTATGAATCTCACTGCTCTATTTTGTGTCTGTTCCAGTTTCTTAATGTTTTCTTGAGTTGAAAGTGAAAGTGAATAGTAGAGGAAATACATCCAGACTGGAGGACATATTTTTTAAGGGGGTGAGGCAGGGAAAAAATAAACAAATAAAACCATTTTACATTAATATGAACTTTTGTATCAATTGAAATTCAAAACATCGCGTTTGTAGGAATAGAGATAAATGAGATGATAGATAGATAGATAGATAGATAGATAGATAGATAGAGAATCAGCTGGGTAGAATCCGATAGGTTATGTGTTAAGTGTATGTATGCATTCGTGTGTGTGTGTGAGAGAGAGAGAGAAAGTGTAAGACAGAGACAAAGCTGGTTTTAATAGAGTATCATTTTAGCGGCCCCTGAAATTGAAAAAGTCGCTGTCTATTTTGTGTGGTCTGTTTTTGACAGTCTGTTCAATTGTCCCGTTTAGATCGCAAAAACTAGAAAATATTTTCATATTCATGTAAAGGGGCTAGAACCGCTTTTTTTTTTTTTTTTTTTTTTTGTAAAGGCAGCATGGAAACTTTCTTCCAGACACTACATCCTACTACCAGTCTAGAAAAGAGAAATTGGACAATAGCCACTGAGAATGCCATAAGCATAACACTTGCGCTATACAAAAGCAATAAAAAAAAATGCTAACCACAAAATTTATCAGAGTACTAGATGTAGTAGAAGCGGAGAAATTCATTTTTTTAAAATCCAAAATATATAAGAGTGGCTCGTGTATTGAAGTGCATTCTATGTTCACAGGGGGCTATGTTAGCCCCAGTAAGATGAAAAATTGCTATTAGTTTTGTGTCTTCTGTGCTCATGACCACTCCTTGATGTGCTCATGACCACGCCTGGATATGATGATGACCACGCCTGATGTGCTCATGCCCACGCCTTGATGTGATGATGTCCACGCCTTAATGTGCTCATGACCACGCCTTGATGTGATGATGACCACGCCTTGATGTGCTCATGACCACGCCTAATTGCATTAATCAAGGTATTGTAATCAATATAAGGGAGGTGATTCAACTAGAAGTGGAACAATTGCACAGGTTTAATGGCAGTTAAAAACACATGGAAAATTATGATAAACTTCTGACATTGTCCATGACTTCCTATACCGCTGCCATATCTCTTCAAAGTCTAAAGATGTCTTGCTTTGTCAACAACACATTTATGTTGTGTGCCAAATAGTGCTCTGGTGCGCCCGTGGAGTTACAACAGTAGGCATATCAGAATTGCACACCACAATCTTCGTCCTTGTAAAGGAAAACTGTCTGAAAGATCAATATTTTAACGGCCCATGACCAGCAACGTCTTTGAGAGGTGAGCACTCCATAAAAAAACTCACCTGGCTCTTATACAATGGCGTAGCAAGGTACCAGTGGGCTCAAGTTCAAGAATATATTGGTAGGCCCCCCCTCTCCCAATAAGACGAATGTAGAGTGTGACAACTTCTTAACAGCATTAAACAACTTAAAGTTGTTTCTGGCCTTCTAAGTAGCAAAGTCAGAAACCAGTGGGGCATCTATTACTTAACTTTGGACTATTTCTAACTCAATGGAAAGAACATCCAATGAAGCCAAGTTGTTCTGTGCCATAGAAATGGTTAAATAATGTTTGATCGATCGAAATATCGAAAATGACCGCTATGCTGAATAGACTTATTAAGACAGAGTAAGAAATAAGAGGCATGCTGTGACATTGGTTGAAAAAATTGACGATAAAATATATTGCCTATGATAATAAAAAAAACAACAGCCAAATCTCCTATTGAACTGCACATACTTGGTAAGTTATTATAAAAGGCTTCATTAAAGGATTGCATCTCTGAACAATAATCTGTGGCACTAAGCGACAAAATGAATGGTGGCTAACTTTGTCGTAGGTATTTGAAATGAAACTGGACATAAACGACTTAAACATGGTGACATTTTTATGCCCATTGTTATGAAAATTATATGCTGTATCGGTTGTCGTTCTTATGTTTACACGTGCTTGTAACTCGTTCGTAAGAATGTGTTCACAAATGTTAGAGATGTGTGTTGTGTAGTCATTCAATGTATTCAAGCCATAATAAGCGGACATGGTCTTCGACACTTTATGCCCATGAAATATGTCATATAATTGAGAAACAATGACATAGATAGTTCAGTAAAAATAAGTTGAGTTTGAAAGTCATTCACATCAAATTGACTTTTAACTTTCCTCCATGCGAAAAAAACTTCATCAACCCCCCCCCCCCCCCCCTTTCCCAAATCCAAGATCGAGCTATTTCAGCGGCCTCAATTTTTACACTCTCAAAGTCATTTCTCAAATAACTAGATTCATTCTATATATTCTCCACTTCACTCTCTGCTTTATGCAGATCTTGCTGCTTACTTTCCAATATTTTTACACTATGTTAATTGCGCTGACAATTTTGTACTCGACAATAAGAAGAACAATATTATCGAATGTCTAAATTTACTTCTAAGTGCTGGAGCTTCCAGGCATTCTTTTCCTTTGAAGAGCACCATGTAAATTATTTTAACAGCTTGAGTAGCCTACATTAAAATGTCTGAATCTCATTGTCATGACATTTCTTGATAACCACCCAAAACTTTTTGAGTGTCCTATAAACTATGCTCTCGCTATAGGATTCAAAACGCGCTTATCTTGAGATGCTATGAGGGGAAAAAACCATTATACAGGTCATAGACATCTGCGACGTCTTGAACAGAGCTGACGGAATCATTTTAGATCAAGTTCAAGTTGTGGTTAGCACAGTGAACATTTAGCCACTTGATAATATTGATAAAACAACAGAAAAAAACTGTCACGTGACAACCTGTGTGTATTAAGTAAATTGTATAGAAGAAATAGAGAATCACGTGGCTCAATGTTGTTTGTTTACGATTGGTGGATGAGGTCTATTGTTATTGTCACTCCCCCCTATTCCATTTTCCTTTTTTTTTCTGTACAACACACTTTAATATTTTTCTTAACCAAACGCTCTCTCTCTGTCTCTCTGTCTCTCTCTGTCTCTCTCTTTCTTCGATTCCTGCAATATTATCAATGGTTTTATGAACATACAGCGAAAAAAGAAAGAATGTGACAATTTGGCTACAATTGTCACCTCAAACGCAAGATTAGGGCTAACCACCATTACAATAAACATAATGCAGTAAAAGCAATCCAAGCCGCTGGTACACAGACACTACACGGGGGTGGAGCGGGAAAGGTTTCAAAGTTTTGGGTTACGTTCAGCACATTTGGAGTGAGCTTTTTATCTTCTATTTTTATCGGTTTTTACAAAAGTTCAAATTAATTTTGTCCCTTTTTGTCACCCCCCCCCCCCAGCTCTCACTGTGCCCCAACTAGTCATGAGTCATGGACACAAGTGCAATAAACCCCTTTGCGCCATTGTTGCTACGTCACAAGCTTTGGGCTCCTAATGGTCGTGGGCCTGGTTTAATTGAACCCCTTCGCGTCATGGATGATAGGCCACTGCT
The DNA here is from genome assembly GCA_030265305.1 of Biomphalaria pfeifferi. Taxonomy (NCBI): domain Eukaryota; kingdom Metazoa; phylum Mollusca; class Gastropoda; family Planorbidae; genus Biomphalaria; species Biomphalaria pfeifferi. The sequence goes on along the minus strand of JASAOG010000143.1, from coordinate 1,810,792 downwards.
CGTAGGTCGAGGTCAACTGCCAGCTTGAATGTTTTTTTTTGTTTTTTTTTAAGTCACTACATTGCTTGCAGCTGTCTGAATAATTTTCATGAAGGCGGCTTTACTTTAGTTAGAACTATATCCCCTCTTGTTGATGTTCTTTGCCGTGAGCTGTAGCTCTTTGGTGTTTGTGCATCTCCTACTTCTAGATGTATAACACACCTCAGCTGACTGTCAATACCACTCTTTTTTATTGGAGTTTATACATTTACTCTATACACATATCCTCTAGCTGTAGATACTCCTTTTCTTGAAGGTACATCTCTCTTCTAACTGCTTTTGACCTCTCCGCAGATTCCTCTTTTTCAGCTGTACAAACCTCTTCGCTAGCCAGAAATGCTTCTCATAACTTCTTTAGGACATTGTCTCTTCTCTCTTTTATCTGCACGTAGCGCGTTACTAGCGAGAAACAAGTAAAAGAATCCAGTTCAAAATTCCAGCCTCCACCGAGACTCGAATTCTTCGTTTTAGAAGTCAAATGTTTTGTAATCCGGTCGTCTGCGTCAAAGTATGAAAAATATCTATGAATAAGAGAAAATGAAACAGATGCCATTGTGTTGCGCAGTGCGCATGTCAGACACCTTTTTTTTTTATTGAACCAACTTGGTAATCCTTCAACACTTCTATCCCAAGCAAATATTAGAACAAAATCTTCCCATCAGATCACTGGCTTGGCTTCTCGAATAAATACGAACAATTTTAAACGATCGTAAACTATGGGATAGGTGAATCGTGATCAAAGGGTGTTTCTTACACGATCCGACTGCTTAGCGAGACTATAGTTCAATAGCCTCCAGCCCGCAACTCTCAGGTGTCAACCACAATATTTAATTGAGACGTCTAGGTTCGAGAACTTACCTATTGTGTCATAAGCAAAAGGGTAACAAGGTGTGTTTAGTTTGAGAGCCACTGTGGTTACATAACGGCGGTGAAAGGGATCTTGTGATCTGATCTAATTGCAGGTTTTTTTGGTTGTGAAGGGGCGGGTGTTAAATTGTGTTTTAATAAGTTTGTTAGTCTCGTTGCATGTCAGACGTCATGACGAGAGAATACAGAAATAAGTTTCCACCCCCATTCTTGAGTGTCACATCCTAACTCAGGGATAATCAGTCACGTATGGTGTGACGCAGGTACTGACACAACTTCCAAGCGTAGCCGGGCATCCGTGAAACAGCACCCATGACTGGCATATCATTTCACTTTAGGAAACTAAATAATTGAATATCAAAAATCTTAAATCGTATAATAAATAAAAAAACAACAACACAATAGTACAGACATAAAGAGTGAGAAAAAACAGACTCGAGCTGTTTGCTGAGCGCCGGAAAGCAACACTGAAACCTTCTCCCAGGTACCCCCTCCCCAAACTGGCCCACAAAAGAGATTGGACCATAAACACAAAATCTGAACATGTGACGAGAGTATGAAAGATACGATCAACAAAAACATATTGATAAAAAAGCTCAATACAATTGAAATAACATGCACACAATGACAGTCAACCTTTTATAATCCGACGGTCACGTGACCGGAGAAAATTGCGGATTACCAAAGGTCAAAGGTTAGCTGTACATTGAAGAGTTTAGCCGTGCATGTCAAGACAGTTCTAGTTATATTTAATAAAATATTCTCATAGATTTTCAAGGATATAGAATTTACAGTAAAGGAAAAAAATATTCATCTAAAATGATGCAAAACATTTCAGCGTTTCTCATACTTAACTAAATTACAATTGAATCCTACCAAAACGCTAAAAATATACATACTACAGCAGTGGTTGTGTGTTAAGGCGCGGTGGCTGAGTTGTTAAGCGTTTGGCTACCGAACCTGGAGTCCTGGGTTCGAAATCCCGGTGAAGATTTTGAATTTCGGATTGTGAGGGTGCCCCTGAGTGAACCCAACTCTAATGGATACCTGACTTTAGCTGGGTGAAAGTAAAGACGGTTTGTTGTTGTGTTGGTCACATGACAACCTGCTCGTTAACCTTTGTCTAACAAGGCAGATAACTTTAACATCATCTCTCCAATACAACGCATGCTATGAAAGGGGATAGAGAGTATACATGAATTAACGTCGGATTACTGTGTCGGATTATGGAATGTCGGATAATTAAGAGCCAACTGTATTGAAATAAAGCACAATAGGAATGGATCTAGGGCTTTCTTTTCCATTTCATGCTCCCCATCTTAAGAATCCATCTAGACTAGAGCTATCTAGATTCTGTCCAGTGAGAACTTTGTACGCCCCTTGGGCTTTTGTGAGCCATTTTTAGCACTTCTACACGCTTTCAGTCCTTTCGAGAAGAACTGTGTAGCGAAACCACTTTCGTTGTTTGTGACCTTTGACACGATATATCACGTGACTTAATGGTCTAACTAGTCTAGCGTCTAGCATATGTCGAGTTTCTTATGAAAAAAAAACAACAACATAATTCTTTTTTCTGGAAGATTCAATCCCCAAGTTAAAAGGACTTTACAAAAGGCGTTTCACGTGAACATTATTTTGAGCAAATAATGAAAGTGTAACATTAAATGTTCATGCCCCCAATAACAGATAATACTTGTTCATGTTTGCATTTGAATTTTTTCTTAATGTAGACTCCGTATTCGCTCTGCTGCAAAGGAAATTAAAAAAAGAAAAGACTTTAAGACCATCATTTTCCTTTAGAAGTTTTTCTGTAGATACTTATTAAAAATAAGATAATACCAGCTACATTCTATTCAGTTCTCTGTCCAATTAGTCACAGCTGAAGAAAATCCATTTCTTTCTTTTCAATGAAACTTGACATTTGTTTTTTTGTTTTAATTCTACTTTAGAGGTAAAGAAAGATGTATAATAGAGTTACGTCAGAGGAGATAGCAGGTGTTGAGTAGGCGTGTCAAAGGAGGTAGCAAGTGTAGAGTAGTTATGTCAGAGGAGGTAGCAGGTATAGAGTAGGGATGTCAAAGGAAGTAGCAGCTGTCGAGTAGTTACATCTGAGAAGGTGGCAGTTGTAAGTAGTTATGTCAGAGGAGGTTGCAGCTGTAGCGTAGTTATTTTTATATTTTAATCAACTTAAATTACTCTAATTAAAAGCTATTCAAAGAATATGCATTACACTTAGATCTAGTTTTATTAAAAAGAAAAAAAATGGGCTAAGGTTCACTGTACTGTAGACTGCCATAATATTAACATTGATACAGTCACGTGGGAATTCTACTTAAAAACTTAACAATGCTATATAAAATTCTGTCTAGTAGTTTGGTAGATCCTATATATTTCTTTTTTTTTTCTTTCTTTGTTTATATTTGGAGCTGTGTTTAACATTTATAATGTGTTGGATTTTAGTCACTTGGGCATTGTCACATCGGTTCGTATATATTGTAGCGTTCAGACCAACGCTGGTAAGAGAAAGGGGAGATAACCTTGTCTAACTTTGCTCACTTTGACCATTCAGGACAACCATTTGTTCTTTTCTAGGTATGATAACATATACTATTTACAACCTCAGGTTTTATTATCCACGACCTTTAAATCCTCACGGCCTTGAATGATAATAGATTTAGATTTCCAGGCATACGAGGACTCTCCATGAACAGTGGCTAAAAAAACATTTGAATTGTTGCAATATTAGTAACATTATTTTAGCGGCCCCCGAAAGGGGAAAAGGTGCTATTAGTTTTGTGTAAAATGTCTGTCCGTCCCGTTTAGTTCTCGTAAATTAGAAAAAATAGTGAAAATCTGTCATCATAATATTTTAGTCCGTTCAAAGTTCTGATGCAATGGCTACTTTTTTCTTTTCTAAAAGCGAAAAATCTATTATTTAAAATCACTTATGCAAGCAGTTTTTTCATAAAAATACACCACTTTTACAACTATTCACTAATAATAATGGCAAATACGCGAGGCGTTTAGTAGGACACACAAAAGTACACCACATTTGCAACATATTTATGCAAATGGTTTTAGACTTTTGTTAAACAATTATTTTTTTTTTACATTTGTATTGCTACGTTATGTAAGTTCTGTTCTACTACTTACTAAGTTTACCCAAAAATAATGTTTACTTTTTATTTAAGAGAAAAAAAGTCATTTAGTATGCATATAAGTTGGACATGATTTAAAACAACAATTAATAAATAGGTTTTCATTTTATCACGTAAACTGCACATCTGTAAGAAATCGAAAGGACACATAACAAAAGGAATTTATTATTATTGTTTACGAAAATATTTATGTTTTCTTTTTCTTGAAGAGTTGAATAAGACATTGACTCTTTACAAAACAATTAGATCAATTAGATATTCATTACAATACATCAGTTAGGCCAGGTTCGCATTTAATGTCACATTCACCTATCCTTTGGTCTGCTGGACCGCTGGGGCACCACACAAGATCTGTCAACCTTCTTTCTCCGTTCTTCTCTGTCATTTGTCTTTGATAGAATTTCATTCTGATGTTCTTTCTGAAAATATTGATACCGGCCTTTTTACCTGCCTGGGTGGACCACTTCGGGGGCCGATTTTGAGTTTGTGTTTCCACACAAACAGTCTTTGTAACTTTGTTTTTAAATATGTTTGCTGAGCTTGTAGATGTAATAAATTCTGTACATGCTGTCTGCAAATGCTTACAGAAATAACATCCACTAAAGACACATTCTCTTCTACTTGCACATCAGGTACAAAATGTTCTTTTGCAGCGCCGTTCTCGATTTGTCCGGTACCGTAACATTCTTCTTCAGTAAATGGTCTTAGATTTTTTGTTCTCTGGCATTAAGATGTCTATAGATATTTGAGGTCTGTTCCGATTTGGTGAACTTATTCTCACTCATGTTAGCTCTTTGTTTCATGTCACTTACTATGTTTCTTTTCAATACTAACAAGAAATGAGACTTCACAGTTATTTTAATATATACTAGATTACAAGGATATGCTTGAACTATATTTTGAATGGACTATATGAGTTATTACAATTGTTTAGTTCAAATCAGCTTAGAAAGATGTATTTGTTTCGCAATAAAATTTGACTGCTTCCTATGACATATAGCTTAATTATTATTTTTTTGTTATAAATAAAGATATTATAACGAGATGCTTATTTATCAACATGACATACTTAATTGTTAAAATCTAAGGAGCAATTATTTTTTGAAATTTAAGATAATAGAATCAACTTGAAAAAAAATCTAAAAATTGTCTGATTTTAGGCAAGATCTTTACTTACCAAGCCAAACTGCCAGCAAAGTAGGCTATCTATATAAATAATAAATAGTAAAAAGCAACCCAACTCCGCGTATTTGAAAACCCCTTGTGTATATTCATAAGAACGCGGGACCATCGATAAATCCAAAAGACAGTCCAGCGCGCAAACCGCACGACCAGGCAGCCATCCACTCGGTATGTTACCCAATAAAAAAAGGACAATATTATATATCTAAATATATCTAAATATGTCACCTCACTTTTTAAAAAGTATTTAAAAAAAAACATTCACCTTTGCTAGATTATAGCAATGCCATTTCAAATGATTCATCTCACCTAGAAAAATTTAATCAATGCTTATTAATCAGCCGCCCTCTCTGCAGTTATTTTTTTCTTATTGATCTTATCAACATGGCGATGGTCTCCGAGAAACTGATGGGTCTTCTAAGTAAACAACTAAACTGGATCTTGATTATTTGTGTCGTAGAGAAAATCGAAGGGGACAGTTGGAAACGAAATCGTGCCTTTTTTTTTCTCAAATATTTCAAAACCAACAAAATCTTATTTTTTGTAAACCAATGACTTGCTAAATGTTTATTAAATGTTTGACATGTTTCGTATGTTCCTCAATTCCGATTCTAAGGATTATTGCATTCTAGCCCAAACCTCAACGACGTGGGGTGGTAGGGTTTGAACCCGGGCCTTCGAGACATCCAAACGACAGTCCAGAGCACACAGAACACGATCAGACTGCCTCAGCAGAGTTTACGTCTTTAATTGACATGTACGACTAGATTGACACGTGTTGACGTGTAGGGCCTATATAATTATTTTCTTGTTGAGATGGAACGTCTGTAATTTATAAGATAAGTTTCACTTTGTGACCATATTCTCTAAAGACTGAGATCTGAAATTCAGTAGCCGGAAGTGATGTAACCAGATGATTGTTTGGAAGAGATGGCCACACTTTAAAAAGGGTTAAGATTACAAGTAGACATTCGTTCTACTTCAGCTGCGTCATGGGATGTCAAGTAGATGAAAGAAAGGCGAGATTTGTATCAGGGAGTACAAGAATATTAAAACATACTGCAAGCTTACACATGTTCATAAGGCCCAGTTGTTGTTTTTTACAGGGAGTTTAGTATTTTATATCTATGATAGAGCTTTGGTATATAATTAAACACTTTAGACATAGAATTATATTAAATAGATTGGTCATCGAGACTATTTTTATTCGTTCGTGTTAATATATAACTCGGTTGTGAAAAACACAATGGCTTTTAGCCTAAGTATTCCGTGACTTTGACCCAAAAAGAAGATGTCTGATTTTCAGATTTGAGAATTCAAAAAAAAAACTAAAAAAAAAAACCAACTAACAATACAGTGATCAGGAGTTACGAATCGCCAATTAAAATAAGACATAAATAAATTGTTTGTTCTCATTGTAAGGTTTTTTTTTTATGTCTAATATCACTTCTTATAGAATTGACACGTACAGAATCTAGATTTAGATCTAGTAATAACAACTACTTTTTTTTTAAAGGCCACACGTGGAAACAAAAATTAATCTTATTTAAAAAATCAGACCAAGTAAAAAACAATAAATAATAAAGGGTATCTCGTCCATGCTTTTGATGAGTGAAGAGAAATATAGGGATCGGTAAAATGCAGCTCGCGGGCCGCATATGCCAGTCAAAGGTTTCCATGTGGCCCGCCGAGCCACAATAAAAATAAATAAATAGATATAACACTGTTTGCTAATAATAATAATAGAAAAAAAGAGAACTGGTGATGTGCTTAATTGTTTTAGCAATTGCTAAAGAGATGGCCTTACCATTATTACAAAAAATAAGTAAAATATTCTAATAATTAGGCTTGTCTTCGAATGCCAAAATTAATAAAAGAGTTTTGTATTTCACGCCGAGGCGCAGTCCCAGCTGCGATCTACATATTTTGACATTCTGTGCAGACATAACCGTTGTCCGCCAATTTAGGTTATTTTATCGTCGCCCCCGTCTGTCCTCTGCAGTGGGTTTTCTATTGTTCTCATGTATCCCGCGGCCTCTGTAACAAATCTCTAGCCGTCTCGTTCTGATGCTGGCTTCTGTCAGTCACAAAGTAAGTTGGCGCATTAGCTAGTCTTAAAAGCGTTTCGGGGCAGGGGTGCACCCCTGTCACGCCGACCATTTCAGCTAACAAAAAGAAAAAAATGCCTTCGGCATAAGTGTCGCAACTATTGAATTAGTTGTATAGTAAAAATGTTCTCTACTTGATAGCACCGTTTTCATCTATACTGATGACGTAATTCGCGCTATTTTATTTATGTGCATTAGGTGATCTCCCCTTGTCGACTCGTCATAATTTTTTATGACGTAAATTGTCTTAGTTCGTCTGGTGCATTCACGCCATGTTCAGCTCTTGAATTTCTCCTTGTGTCCGTTATTGGATAGCCTTATCGTTGGCCTTGATAGATATTCTTAAAGCATTATTTTAACCCTTATTTAGGGTGAGTTTTATTTCATATTGTAAAGTTAATTTTAGTATGTATTCGATAGTATTCGTATTTTTAATAACGATTAGAAGATCAGAAGAATCTGTTCTTTATCATTCTATAGGGTCTCAGGTTTCAGTGGTCTATAGGGTCTCAGTTTTAGGATACAGGACTGAGGTTTTCATCTCAGTTTGTCTGTCTGATGTTTCAAGTTTGATTTACTAGTCTGAAGTTCCAAATTCCAGATTGCGGGTTGCTATATCCAGACCTGGTGGTACTTGGTGAAGTTGTAAGTTGTGATGCTATTATGAACTTTTTGCTTATTCATTGTTGGTGAATAGTATCTTGACTGGAGGATAGATCTACTTGTGTTACAGAATCTTTGTCTTGGAATGGACTATTATGAGAAATATTGTTGTGGACAATGTTACCGAACCTTATAAGTTAAGGTGATTATTCTTGCTTTTTTTTAATGCTAATTTAGTATTTATGGGAATCTTACAATAAGTATTGAATTTTTCACACCATACTATATGTAATTATATTTCTTTATTGTTATCATTGATCATATATCATTTACATGGTACAAATATAATTAGATTAAATTCATACTTTTATTTCAATCATCATACACCTCGTTTATTAGTCTATGTACAACTAGGTGTGTGTATGGCGTGACTGTCGGGCTGAACTTGGGCCTAAAAGATTACAAGTTAAAGTAATTATAACACATATTGTAATTAAAATTACGGTTTTAATACCTAGGCACATCACTAGCGGATCCATAACTTTGGAGTGGGGCGGGGGCGATTTTTTTCTAAACCCTAACGCCCAGTAAACACTAACCCTATGCCTAAACGTGCGTACAGCACGCACGCACGCACACACACACACACATATATATATTTATATGTATATATATACATATATATATATATATAGCATTTCTCAACCTTTTGGCGAAAAACTAAACAACTGGGGCAGCGCTATAAGGTTCTCTAGTGGGGTTCGGGGCAAAGCCGCGACGCCAAAAGCGTTTTCTTGTTTTTTTTCACTGCAGAAACGTATTCTTCTGACATCTACAGCTCATTATTCATTAATGGATTTCGGGGCGAAGCCCCGACGCCAAAAGCGTTTTCTTGCATTCTTCACTGCAGAAACGCATTCAAGTACAGCTCATTATTCATCAATGGAGTTATCTTATCTTCTTTTATAATACAGACGTTACTTCAAAAAAGAAGATGATTACGTCCTACGCGTCATGCATTTAGTCATGCATATTAACCAATGACTTAAATTCTGCCAAGTCACTGGTTTTTCTGGCTAGCTCAGGCAACCCATTCCATGCTCTAATAGCACTAGGGAAGAAGGAGTATTTGTACAAATTTGTCCTAGCATAGGGGACAAGGAATGTGCCTTTATTTTTGTGTCTTTCATAGTATTTTATTAAGTTTTGTTTTTGTATTTGAAGATTATGGTTCAGTGTTTTATGTATAATTGCTACTTTACTTTTGAGTCTTCTGTCCTGAAGGCTTTCTAAATTTAGTGATTTTACTAATGGTGTTACTCTAGTCAAATGTGAATATTCGTTTGTTATGAATCTCACTGCTCTATTTTGTGTCTGTTCCAGTTTCTTAATGTTTTTTTGAGTTGAGGGGTCCCAAACGGTGGATGCATATTCTATTATTGGCCTAACCAAGGTTAAATAACATTTTAGTTTTTTGTTCTTATTTGATTTATAGAAATTTCTTTTAATAAACCCTAATGCTTTGTTGGATTTTTTTGTAGTTTCATCAATATGTGGATTCCATGACAGTTTTTCATTTATTATAACACCTAGGTATTTTGCATTTTTAGTCTGTGTTACTGGTTTGCCATGAATAAGATAAGTGGAATTAATTTGTTTTAGTTTTTTTGTTACTCTTAACAACTGACATTTTTCTGGGTGGAAAGACATGCTCCAATTTGATTCCCATTTCTGTAATTCATCTAATTCTCTTTGTAAAATATCTGTAACTTGTGTTGTTTTTATTGTTCTATATATTATGCAATCATCTGCAAATAATCTGACTTTTGTTCCTGAACTAATGCAATTTGGTAAATCATTTATGTAAATTAAAAATAGTAGTGGACCCAAGACTGTTATTTGAGGTACACCTGAGTTTACTGTTATTGGTGTTGATTTAGAGCCATTTATTATTACAGTTTGTTCTCTTCCTATCAGAAAATCTTTAATCCACTGATGCAGTGGACCATTAATGCCGAAATATTTTAATTTTTTAAGCAAACTATGGTGGTGAACTTTGTCAAAAGCCTTGGAAAAATCTAGTAAAATAGCATCTATTTGTTCACTATTATCTAAACCTTTTGAAAAATCATCAATTAGTCCTATTAGTTGTGTTTCACATGATCTATATTTCCTAAAGCCATGTTGGTATGGGGTGATAACATTATGCTTGTCTAAGTGGTTTATGATATTGCTACATATTATGTGTTCTAGGATTTTACATGTGATACTGGTAAGTGATACTGGTCTGTAGTTTCCTGGATCAGATTTTTCTCCTTTTTTAAATAGGGGGGTGACATTAGCTTCTTTCCAGTCCTTTGGTACTCTGCCCTGGTTAAGCGATGCCTGAAAGAGTATTTTGAACACTGGGGCTATCTCGTTGCTTAGTTCTTTGAGTAATCTAGCTGGAATACCATCAGGTCCAGATGCTTTATTTGGTTTGGTGTTGGATAATAGTTTTTGAATTCCATTTTCTTGTACTACTAAATCTTCTATGTTGTCTACTTGGTTCAAATTAAGAAATATGTTTTTGTCTCCTGGGGCTGAGAATGTTGATGCAAAGTATTTGTTTAGGATGTTTGCTTTAGTTTCATTGTCATTATGTATTATGTTATGTTCATCTTTTAATGGCGCTATACCTGTTGTTTCCATTTTCTTAGACTTAATGTATGACCATAGGTTTTTGTTGTTATCTTTAGATATTACATTGTTTATGTATTCACTCTGCAGCTGTCTGCTTACTTTTTGGGTTAGGTGTTAAATTTTTATATACTTTTTGTGAACTCTTTCTGCCTTGGTTTCTTTAAATTTTCTATATAGGTTTTCCTTCTGTTTACAAAGCTTCTTTAGTCTATTATTTAACCAGCATTTATTATTTTGTTTAATGTGTATCTAGTTGGTATATGATTTTCTATAATGCTTTTAAGATAGTTTTTGATGAAATTCCAGAGGTCATCGACTGGTTGGTTAATGTCTTTTTCTAATAAGAATGTTTGTTGAAAGTTTAATGCAGCTTGCTGTAGTTGTGTTAGGTTACATTTATTCCAGAGTAAGATTTTTCTTTTGGGTTTTGTATTGGCTACTGCTTTTATCTGACTGTGTATTTTAATGATCACATGGTCTGACGCTAAAAGCGTTTTCTTGTTTTTTTCACTACAGAAACGTAATCTCCTGAGTTCTACAGCTCATTATTCATCAATTCTTCACTGCAGAAACGCATTCTCCTGACCTAAAGCTCATTATTCATACTATTAAAAAGGACCTTTCGAATAATGTTGTACTTGAAAAATATTCTAATATGAATTTATAGGCCCATAATACATTGCAAATAAAACCGATTTGTTCCTTGAAAAGATAGGATACCCCACATATTTAGATTTTTGCTTTGAGGATCGCCGCCGAAAAAAAAATTATTCGATAAATAGTATTCAAGAAAATTGAAGTATAAATTGTGAGTTATAGTCCCAAATTTATTTAACTAGAAAAATATCAGATTGAGTAAAGGTTGGGAAAGGCGACCGGGAAAACATTATCTGGGTTTAGAACTCATCTCAATCATGACTCTTATACTAAAAAATTTTGTTTGAATTCAAACTTTTCCAATGCAAAGTCTTTCTTAAAATAATTATGATAAATTCATGTGAAATTACATAAACTTTGTCTGGAAAGGGAAGGGGCGGTAGAGTGAAAATGATTAATCCTCGCTCCTTTAATAATTTCTGCTAAAGATTGCATTTGGCATTAAAGAATAGGAATGGTGCGACTCGATATAAGAATTTAACTTATAGTATATATAAATTATATTAGTGACAGATTTTTTAGATTTTGTAATTTCTTAACTATAATACAAAAAGAAAAAGTATTGATTTGTCCGATGAGGGAAATGCGTTTGCATGTATCGCACCTCCCACCTGGTACAACCCTTTTTCATTTAAATTTACTAATGATACAATTTGAGATTAGAGTGTGGTACGACATAATAAACAATGGGTCACATACCAATACGTAGTTTATATTATATAGATATTAAACTAATTTTGTTCACAAACTATGATTCTCCACAAAAATAGGACCGCCCCCCCCCAGTACTCAGAGGGCTAGAGTGGGGAGGGCAGTACATGCAATCGCCCCCCTCACCCCACCGAATCGGCCAAAATACCAGAAAGGGAGCGACATAATATAAAATGTATATATTTATTCAACTAATTTTGTTCTCAAACTAGAATTTCTCCATAAAAACGGACCGCCCCCCCCCCACTTAAAGGGTTTAGATGGGAAGGGCAGTAGAGGTATTCGCCCCCCCCCCCCACACCAATCGGCAAACAGGGAACGACATAATATAAAGAATGGTTAAAATATCAATAACAGATGTTACAAATATAGATATTTAATTGATTTTGTTAGCAAGCTGTGATTTCTACAAATAAATTGGACCGCCCCCCCCCCCCACTCGAAAGTTTAGGGGTGGCGGGATTGATACCATCGCCCCCACCAAATCGGCCAACATATTAGAGGGGGGGCGAAATAATATAAAAATAGGTTGAAATATAATAATTAGTATATATTTTTAACATAAGTAATAAATTCGTATACAAATTGTGTGAATCCTATACTAAAGTTCGTCCGCTCCCCCCCCCCCCCCCAAAGGGTGGGGGGTCGGCCGAGTGGGGTGGGGGCGATCGCCCCTACCGCCCCCCCCCCCTTGATCCGCCAGTGAGGCACATTAGTAATACTTAGTAATTAATACGACTAAGTCCTAACAACTAGCATCTGCTTAGAAATTTTGATCGAATAGTTTTTGTTTTTTTTCTGGCAGAGATACGCAGTTAAAGTGCATTATTAAATCTGCTAGAAATATGTGCGGCTACCGAGATTGGCTTGCATCAATGACATATTGTCTCTATCTAATTTCTGCACACTTCCAGTGAAACACTGCATCATTCATCTGCAAGCACTAGGTTGTCAAGTCAATGAAACTTTGTAATCCAGGACTGATACATTAAACTTCTTGAGAAGGGTTAACTCAGCGATAATTTCAACACTTTCTATGAGATTCTAGTGACATTTCTAACCCTCAGGTGGCTAAGTGTAGTTCTGAGAGAGATAGATTGTTCTTTTTCAAAGAAGATATTTACAATTTCAGAAATAAAACATTGTGACAGTCCTCCCAGATCTTATTTAACAGCAAGATCCTCTTAACTGCAACTTTTGTGGGACACATATGCTAAACGCTCTTAATGTCAAACTTCAGGGGCTTAAAGGCTTTTGTAATGAAACTTGAACAAATAAATCGTCTCGTTGCTAAAAGCTGTTTGTTGTTAAGTTGTTTAGAGAGTTTCATTAAGTCGAGGGGACAGCGTATAAATTATGTGCGTGAGGCTGTACAAGTTTAGCAAAACGGATTCTCATCTTGTTTACGACGTGTGTGCTTAGGAAGCCTGGCACTTGTTTTAGAATCTATTTCAGCACGAATGATTGTTCCGTTGCCAGCCTATACCAATGTGAACATTTCCAATATTTTGCTCACCGATAAACATTTGCTTTAACAACTAAATCTTGCAGCATCTGGTCGTACAATTGACCTTGACAATGAAATAAACATTCAGAAATGCCACTAACATTCTCTACATGTGAAATTAGAAACAACGCCCATGTATTTGACTATACTTGGTTCCAATACGTTTCTCAATCAAGTGTGTAGCCCACTCATGTAGACGATGACCGATACGTGTTTTAAACTGAACGTAGGACTAGTTACACAAAAGTTGGAATCGAAGTTGTAGTTTAACTTAACCAGCTCAGTCATGGAAGTGATTCAACTTTATTTCAATAGAAACAAAGACTACAGCCTTAAAAAAGAAACTTTGGCAGCCGTTTAGGCAATCATGCCTAAAAATTCTTATGGTTAACTAGAATTCTAATTCATGTAAGGTATATCCTTCACATCCTGTAATTGGATCATTTATTAACAAATACATGCGAGTACCAACTAAACTGTGGCTGACTGTAGAACCAACCAAATACATGAAACATTCTAAAAAAAAAAAATAATCTTGAACTACTTGTCCTGTTTCTTATCAAAGACGTGTCTTGGTTTTTAAAGCATAGCTAGTTATGTGTTAACTTTAGTGCAGTCTTGGCTGCTTTTTTTCTATATAATAAAGAATATGAAAAAAAAAAAGATGCCAACACAAACACGTAGCATTGGTCCTCGTCACCTATCCCTTAATCTATTTGATGGTTGGGGCACCACACAAGATCTGTTGACCATCTTTATCCTTTTTCTCTGTCTTTTGCCTTTGATATAATCTTTTTTCAAAGGACACACCCGTCTATTCTTAAATGTTGTCTTCCCATCGCTTTCTCGGTCTGCCTTTTCTTCTTTTTTCTGGTACTGGTCCTTGAAGAATGGATTTTTTTTGTGGTCTTCATCAATAATAAAGAAGAATCCAAACATTGAGACATTTCTAAGGAGGTGTCCAACATGTCAAACGTCACATATAAACAATTTATTGCAGAAGACAAGTGTTTCAATGTGGAAAAAAAAAATCCATTAAAGCTGAATGAAGATACATTTTATTGTAGGAATTTACTGACAAGAGCATTTCCTTAAGGGACTGGTTAAGATTTTACACAAGGAAAATTTAGATATACTTTTTTAAAAAACAAAATTTATATTGAGTGAAGGAAGAGCATAGTTCAATCATTGCAATATTCCACAATATTGCAAAGTTTATCTACCAATACCTTAGTACATTTTCTATATAAAACAAAATTATTTTTTTTACATAAAAATGTATTAACTAATTGTTTTTTTTTGTTCCTGATTTGTGTGTTGTTATCAACAATGAATATATGAGCCAAATTTTAATTTGAACCAGAATTGGAAGGACAAACGTTTAAAATATTTCACCAAGTCAGTCAGATAATATAGGGCAGATGATGTAAAGGTCATCTGATTCTGTGGCCAACGGTTAACAAGGGTGTCATGTGGCCAGCACAATGACTAACCGCTTTGTAAAAATTGGTTTTACATCTTTGTTGCTTATGTCAACATTTATGTGACATAATGGGGAACTAACTATTTTTGATTACTTGTATAGTTAGGAGTGATTCCCCTTATATAGTTTATAAAAGGCCTTGCAAACTGTGCTTAGTTGCCACTTGCTTCTGAGTTACCAGCTTGACCACTTGACCTGTGTTGTGAACAGTATTTTTTTTTCTGTTAGTGGTCGTGTGTCATGGGGTACTCGGAGAAGTGTGCCCTGCTCTGGAGATCTTTGGGCTAAGTATAGCTTTAGTATGATTGTATTTTGTGTAATGTATAATTAGTAGTAGATATAGCCTTAAATGATTACCAGGCAGTATATTTTTACCCTGATGTTCTGCATCCTGGGATACTCCCAAACGTGACATATTTTTCTAACCTTTTTCTGAGGGATTCAACCTGTATTGAATCATCAG
Organism: Biomphalaria pfeifferi; assembly: GCA_030265305.1. Lineage (NCBI taxonomy): Eukaryota > Metazoa > Mollusca > Gastropoda > Planorbidae > Biomphalaria > Biomphalaria pfeifferi. The sequence goes on along the minus strand of JASAOG010000143.1, from coordinate 1,795,332 downwards.
ATGGGCTTTACCAAACGGATGTCTATAGGTGGGATTCTATGAAGCTTGTTGGCTCATAGGTTTCCCTGAAGCCTATAGTTCATCATGACCCTTTTTTTTTTTTTTTTTTTGTGGCTAAAAGTGGCTAGTGTCAGCCTGAAGCTTGTAACCCCCAGAATGGTCAAAAGTGGTCATGTGTTGACCTGAAGCCTGTGACCTTTATTTTACTCATGTAAATGTGTATTCTCCAGAATGTGACGATAATGTAACATATGACTAGGGCTGTGTGCAGTATTATTTTTGAGTATCTTTTGTTTACTTTTTGTTGTGTCGGCCTGTGAGTTGATGGCCATGTATTTACACATTTATTTTACTCATGTAAATAAACTTTGTACATGTTTACCTGCAACTTTGTAAAATCTTTTGTTGCATACATTAGTTGAATTGTATACCTGGAGGTTATACCTAATAACCTAGGCAGTACAAGAAGGGACCAGCACACCTCTGGACGACCTTTTGATCTAAATACCTAAATCTAGCTATAATTCTAATTGAATATTTTTAGCTATACCTGCTAATAGGTAAATTAATTGATCAAAATTTTGTTATATTGAGTGGGGTGCTCTTTTAGAATCAATCCCCATTAATTTGTAACATGGGGTACTCTTACAAGCAACCTCATCTCATTTGTAACAACTTAAAAACAACTCATCTGTTTATATCTTTTGCAAGACTTGTGATCTGCTGGATGAAGAGGCAGTGTAACAAATATCAAACCTCATTAAAACGAAAGAAAAAAAAAAGATCTCCAAAATGAGGGTGTCAGTGTTTCTCAACAGAAATTTTTTATTGTGACCTTAATAAAAAAAAAAAAAAAAGGTTCCTAAAATGTAAAAAGTACAGTAATTAAAGCATTTGATATTTCGTAAGTTTTGAAATAAAACTCTAGGTACTTAAAGTTACACATTTTGAATATTTTAATTAATGTTAATTTTTTTCACAGTGAAGATTTATATTTGTGCAAATGCTGAGATTTGTGTTTTAAAAATCTACATTGAAAACCATATTTTCAAATTGCTACCATCATGTTAAGTCTATATCAGTGATGCCCAAAATATGGCCCCTGGCCCACAATGTGGTACAAAGTGTAGAAAATCCCCCCCCCCCTTATTAGTGTATTTAAAAAAAAAAAAAAGTGAAAATGTTAGGGCCCTGGCGTAGAAAAATTTCCATTAGCTCACACAAGATCTACAAATTTCAAATAGAAATGTTTCAGGTCTATTTCATTTCATTTTTTTTTTACATTTTCGTCATGTGGCTCGTGTCGGAAATAAAAATGGCCCACAGGTAAAATTAGGTTGGGCATCACTGGTCTATATAAACTCAATCCAATCCAAGTATTGAGTATATGGTAAGATCTAAATGGAAATCTTAAAGCATGACCATTTTTCATGTCGATTGTTGAGACAAAGTACATTACATCATGTTTGAGAGAACAAGTGAAGAAGTTTATTACAAAATATACAATCCTTATGTGCATGTATTTGTTTGTACACAACAATCTAATCAGAAATGGCAACTATTAAAAACATGTTTCTTATAAATATCTGTCTCTAACAATATTCAGATTCACAGCATATTGCAACATCTTTCTCGCTAACACATTCACTGAGGCTGGTGCCATTCCATACTTTCATGTTACGGTCTGAGCATTGAGTGACAGCAATATTTCAATAGCTCATCTCCAGTGGTTGTCTCACAATATTTCAATAGCTCATCTCCAGTGGTTGTCTATACACTCACATATCAAGCAGCTGAAAATACAATGAAAGATTGATTTCTTAAGCGCTGGTTGTGAGTGTGTATGTGTGAATGTTGTTCGTATTTGCATCTATATTGTTATTGTACAGTAGTTATGCTGAGGCTGTCAATTGTAGTCAAACTGAATTTCCATTTGATTGGATCAATAAAAATTATCTTATCAGGATTTTAATATTAAACAAATTTAATTAGTGGTTTTCAAAATTTAATGTACTGGTAATTAAATTTAAAAAAACAAAATATGATGATCTAAAACATGTGGAAGAAGTTCAACAACAACATCCACGCCAAAGTCCTGAAATACAACAAAAATGTAAACCAAAAAACAATGAAATAAATATTTTCTGTTTCTCTTTCCTTAACTTTCAAAATTCTTCAATAAATGGTGCAGATAATCCATGACTTGGTAGGGAAATTAGGGACTAAGTAGCCAACAGAAATACTGCACTCCTTAATCTTTATTTTCACAAACCACTGAAAGTTGGTGTTCAAGCTTAAAAGTTAGACAAGTGAAGTCTAAGAATTATTACCTTCTCACACTACACTGTCTCCAAAGTTTTATTATTAGATTGAAAAGTATGAAAAGGTAGAGAAGAGACTATTCTGAATCAGTTGCTCATTGAGCTTTTAGTTGAATGCTTTTAGTCTGGATTTTATTATTGATTTATTTTGCACCTTTATATTTAAAGTATTCTGTGTCCAAATTTATTCTATGATTCAAGTTTTGATATTAAACTATTCAATAATTCTGGATTTTTATTTATTGAATTCAATTCATGGATTCCATGTTTTGCCACTAAATTTATATCTGGGATTATTACATTTATAACCAAACACCACAGTTGACAAATCATAGATACGCGAGTATATGAATGTCACATGGTAAAAAATAAACTTCTGTTCCATTAAAAGTTGCAACCAAAAAATTAGAACTCACCAACTGAGCCAGTATCTTTTCAAAGTGTTCTATTGTAACACGAGTGTCCCCTTCATTCTAAATGTAATGAAACCAATGAAGAGAATTACAGAAGAAAAAGTACCAATATAATGTGTGCTTTTGGTTTCATATATAAATATTTATATCACTGACATTTTAAGACAAAGGTAATATTTGTAATTATCAAATTAGGTTAATTGTATGTTTTGGTATAAACAAAAAAGTATATTATTAAGATATGTGTGTGTATTAGTTTGGACTAAAAATTCCTAGTGTTGAATTTGTAAAAAATTCAGTTACATCATACATTTAAACACAGTTATGTACTTGTATATCAAATAAATTGTTCAACGAAAGTAGGAAAAACAATACTTGAGGTAAGGTTGTTTTTTTGAAGCCTCAAATGTTTAAAAATAGATTCTCTTGTTTTAGATAATGTTTTGTAAGCTTTCAAATCTTCACTATTCAAAAGTACAATGTAACATATAACTAGTTCTTGGTTTATCCAATATCAATATTTTGATTAGATACCTACAAAGAGTTTATATCAACTACAAAAATAAATTGATTTTTAACTAGCAGGTATAACTTATAGTTACACTCGAGTCAATAGATAAACTATGTTAGACTTTGATATGTGAGACCTACACTGTTATTTTATGAGATTCTCTTGATCAATACCCTCAACAGAATACAAAACTTTCAATAAAAAGATTACCCAACAAGAGAAAGAACAAAGGTCTAGGTCAATACTAGATGTTTAATTTTGTCTCTTGGCTTTAAGGAATAGTTGGATACACCAAGAAACACTGTTCATGTGTTTAGTGCTTCAGTTGAACCTTAACCTTTCAATACACTGAACTGTTATTAGAATTCAACTGAAAATTAAGGAGCTGAAAGCTGTTACATCAGCTGTAAGAGTTGATATTTCTATTTCCAATATTCTGATTGAATTATGGGTCAGAGCAGTGAATAGTGACTAGCATTGTGTAATCAGTAGAGAAAGACACAAATGTAGGTAATACTCAACAAAATTGTAAAATAAGTAACTAGAATATTTATATTTTCTTACTTTAGCTACAAAATTGTAAAATAAGTAACTAGAATATTTATATTTTCTTACTTTAGCTTGATCAGCTGCTCTAGATAAAGCTTCTGAAAATAAAAATTCTTTGTATAAGTTAAATTTGAAGTCAACCCCCTCTCATTACCTTGGGCTCTATGGGGGCAGATGATGTGAAGCTCATCTGTTTCTATGGGTGTCAAGTGGCCAGCAAAATGACCAAACACCTTTACATCTCCAAGGTATGTCAGGTACCTATCGGACTATGGTGGACGTAGACAAGTCTGGCCTTTTTTTTTTTGGGATGTGGACTTCTGTCTCAGGTATATTGTCTTATGTAATTATTGGTATCTTGCAAGAATACCTCTATTTAACTGTGTTAATACAAAATAAGGGCAGATACATTTTTACATAAGGAATTTCCCTTTCTGTTGCTTTCAAATTGTTAGACAGAACACCTTGAGTCAAGTGAAAATACTTCAGGATGTAGACAAATGACAATAACTCACAGGTTCTAATCTATAATCTACCCCAACCCACACCTTAAATTTAAAAAAATTATATGGATCTCAGCAGCAAGCAACAATCACAATATGTTAGCATATTAGTCAATTTAAAAACAATATATGTTAGCATATTAGTCAATTTAAAAACAATGAAAAGTACCTTTTACAAATACTCGAAACAATTCTGTCACAAGAATCAATGCATTTCCCTTTACTGTTATAAAAAGAGATGTATATAAAATTATATATGTGCTGAAAAATCAACAAACTTTAATTTACATAGTGCTCAAGTATCTGATATTTAATTTTGACATAGAATCAGATAATTAGGTATTGTTAGTATGATTAATTTTAAGATTTGACAATGTGTCATTATACTGAAATAAATTCTGTTATTAGTTAATGGATAAAAAAATATTTACAAATTTTAAAGTGATGAGGAGTTCTGTAACAATGATGATAAAGAGTTTTTAGGAATGTCCAATCACAATCATGTAAATGGGCTTACATCCCCCCATACAATAACATGTCATTCATTATCTGTTTGATTAAGTCATCAACCCCTCCTAGTTAACAACATTCCTTTTTTTCTTTCTCTGGCAGGAGGATGACCATAATATGGGATGAACTGACGCTTGAGTGTGCCTTGTACAAATGGTCATGGCATAAGCAATCTAGTTCCTAAAATCCTGGATTTGTTTTTACTAGTCACATCATTGTCTCTAAGTCAAAAACTTTTCCTGCCTAATTCCTAATCATTTCGTAACAGATAATAATTTATTAGCTAATATATACAAGAGGAAGAGCTATGGTGAGAAATTTAGAATTAGAAAAGCAATTGAAAAAATGCAAAGAGCTCTAGTACAGTTTAGCTAATACCAATGGCTAATATGATTTTGTATTTTCAGGAGCTAGGTATGAAGACACATCAACCAAACCTAGCTGTGGATTCTTGAAATGGTGAAAAATTAACCCAAATCCACTATGAAATTGAATTCTTAATTTCCCAAATCATAATAATAAAATGAATAAACACACAATATTTCAAGTAAGAATATAATAATATAAATTTAGCTGAATAACAAAATCAACAGAAATAAATTTAGCATGAAGCATAAAACTTACCAAGTGACCCACTTATGGACTTGCCCTTTTATTTATACCCTGCCAATAATTAATTTCTCTAATTGCTTAGAAAAAAAATAATTTTTATGTTGTTTTTTTTTAACTTCTTTGGGCTATTTTTAATTTGTCAAAAAAAAACAACAAACTATGCATACCCATAGTAAATATGTAAAAGAAATTTCTCACATAAAAAAGTGACAGACATTCCATATTTAACTCAACAAAATCAGGAGTTTAAGTAATACATGAACAGAATAGCATTGAAAAAATATTTTTGTATACACTTTCCTGTGGTTACGCATGCAATATTCTACTTTAATGGTCCATGTATGACTTAAAGTGTTTGTTATAAACTTAATAAAACAAGAGTCAAAAACCATGTCCACATAATAATAATAATAATGCTTTTGTTCAAGTCTGAAGATTAATGTCCACATAGAATGGCTTTAATACATTGAATGACTTAACACAACACTCATCTCTCACACGATGTGAAGACATTCTCACCAATGAGTTACAAACATACAAACATAAGAATGGCAACCGATACAATAAATCACATTTATGCTAATCAATCAAGATTGATTATTAGTGAGCAACTAAGAGGTAAGACAACACTAAATAAAAAAATTCATGCAAATCAGTTTGTAGGTTCTAGCGACTTTGAAATGAGTCAGTCACTCAGCGTGTATATAATATATACTAGCTGAAACCTGTGGTATGTGTTTATTTTCCCTGGGAACACTGTTAAACCCCTCCATCAAAAAGGCCTGCATTACAACACAAACACACCCCCAACACAATTTTCTAAGCCTCTAATCCTATGGTTTTTTTTTTTGTTTCTTTCATTTCTTTTCTATCTAAAAATAATTAGTTCTACATATCCATTATTAATGAGACCTATACAGCCAATAAAAAATATAAAAAAACAATATTCAATCTCCCAGTTATTTATTTATAACACTACTTTTCATCTGATTCTTTAATTACAGGAGCAAGTCTAAATGATGTAAATGTGTTGAGTTACAATACATTGATACATATATTGAACTAAGGGACACAATCAAGTAAATAAGTTCTAAGAATACCTAAAGGGTTTTCTTCCCTAACTTTAATGGTTGCATAAGAGAAAAGAAATTTCTTTTAAATAGAATATATCTAAGCCAACTGAACAAATTCATATGTTTTTGTTTTTAGGTGTCAATGTCAAATGGAACTCCACTCATTTTACTGGAACAATATTAGAAAGCAAAACAGAATCTCAATTACTTTCTAAAATATAATTTAGCCTAGCTGAAAGTGAGCAACCCATTGTATGCTCCTAAAACTATTTGACTGTAAAATGCATGCTGCTGTTTATGTACCTTAACACAAGGAGGTATACAAATTTATATCATTATAATCATATTTCATAAAGTTGTTTTTTTACCTGAAACTTTTTTGTCCTTGAAGTATTGCTCTAAAACAGCACCAACAGTGTTCTAAAAACAAGAATTTAAATTGTTCATGTTTTCACAAAATAATAAAATGGAATAACGAAAATACAAAAGTCAGTGGCTTTGAGTATTCATTTCTTACTTTCAAGCAGACGTGTGCAATTTTTGTTCTTTATAGTTGCTTAATATACAAAGGGATTATCTGCTCTATTTTTCCTTAATTGGTGTGGAGGAAAGGCAATAAGCTTAGGGCGTGGTTGGCAATTAGTTAATTTATTTTCTATGTGTCATCTTAAAAAGCCTTCTGCAGTTTATTGGATTGGTAAAGAGAAAGGATTTAATACAAATTATATAATCTCTGAGTGACCCCCCCACATACACACTTTCAGGCCAGATTTACTTAGAGACAACATATAGAGCTTAGGGTCCCCAATAAACATTAGCACTGAGATATACTATCTTGGGCCCCATATCTCAAATAAAATAGGGCCTTTTCAAATCTTAATATATGGCACTGCACACCTTGGTCTCTGTGTAATTAGTCTGGATCTAGATCTATGTGATAAGTGAAATCTATCTAAAACTATATAATCTAGATGACAGATGCATATAGATCAAGTAGATATACTTGTAGGCCAGTGACCTGTGAATACAAGAGTACTCATCATTAGAGTATTCACAAAATCAGTCTTTAAGATTTCTAAATAGTCATAGAAGAATATAATAATAGAATGGAATAGATCTCTACCAATCTAGATTTACTAAGATTCTAAATAAAGTATATGATAGAGTAATTGATCACCTGAAGATATATAATTATATAAATTAAGTGGCCACATCTCCCCACTTCTACCCATTATTTTTTTGGATATGTCTAGAGTGCTAATACTGTAAAGGTAACATGAAGACGCCATTTGTATACATATCAGACAAAATTTGGTTTCATTTTTTTTCATTTACAATAAAGATCAGTTGTGGGTCAAAATTGATATATGTATGGAAATCTCCAATATTCTATCTCTCCAGGAGCAGGGCAGTGTGTCATGGCTCAATGCTACTTGTAAGCCTGATGACAAACAAAACAAATGAGATTGGTATTGCAGGCTTTTAAATAGAAACAGGAAACCTGCGGTGTCCCACATATCTGAATAAGTCTCTTAACTCTTTCAGTGCGAATTTTTTTTATCGAAAAAATGGATGTCTCATTTAAACCTGTAATTGTAAACATTTGCAACGTCTGTGGATTCAACAAGCTGGAGGCTAAATATTATAAGTGGACAAGATATCATCTCCTAAAATAATTATCAAAAGACATGTCAATTATTCTCCTGTTAACAGTGTCATTAGATAAGGAAAGTACATTAAATTTAGTCACATATATTCAATTCCAATCATAACTCAATGTCATTGGACAATGGTAATATATTAATTCCTCAACAATGGTGTGAGGTTTCATAAATATGATGATTCTGACAGACACCAAAAAAAGGAGTTTCAAGGGCTGCTATGTTTTGGTATTTGCCATGTGAGTCAAGCCTGGATTTCTTGACTCCACCAACCTTCAAAAATAAAATAAAGATGAATGTTCTTTCTGCAAAGTTCTGATGATTGTTCGGCTTCAACCATTTTGCTGATCTCTATACAAATCATTACAAATTACGCATGGAGATTTCTCAATTTTTCCATGAAGTTAAACCTTGCCTCAAAAAATACCATTTTTAGAACAGTTAGGATTGTATCAAAACGTTAGAAATGACAACAAAAAATTGATGATAAATAGACGGAAACCCCAAATTTCTGATAATCTTATAAGACTCCTTGCTAATGGTCACTTGACCCCCAAAGTCGGGATATATAGATCTAAATAGTCTAGGACCTAGGAGAGATATTTGTGTTTTTAGTCTACTTTTATACAGTATTTAAAGGGAAACTCCGATGGTTTTGACAATTTTTGATATAATATGTGTTTTGATTTACAGATAATGAATATATGATTCTTTTTTTCTTCTTTGCAATAATAACTTAGTAATTGATGTTTTTCCGACATAATTTTCCAGCGCATCCAAAAAAGGCAGACTTTCACCGGGTTTCTATGTGACGTCACAAATGTGTTTTTATCTATTGACTTATTGTATAACAGGAGACCATACAGCAAAGTTTATATTCTCGTAAAAGAAATATATCTTGGTCTATGCAGTTAGATATAGGATCTCGTAAGCAAAGAAAAAATGCGTATTAAACGTAGATTTACATGCTTGACTAACCTCGGCAGTGTGTATTTTCTCGCCAGACCACTCAACACACAACAAACACTATCGCTTGGTTGTCTTGTCATGACCGACTACACATAGTCTCGACTAGCCTTACACTGACCAATTTGTTCAAATCAGATCAGTCACACAATCTAGACTAGTCTTAGAATACATCTACTCTATCCACTATCCCTCTAACTCTAGAGTTAGACTACAATAGACTTAATAGATCTAGATTTACTACTAATCTAGATTATTCTAGATCTACTTAAATAAGTCTATTATGAATGATCTAGATCCTAGTACTAGGCTAATACTGATATTGCTACTATTAGATCTACTACTACTACTAGATCTAGATAGTAGTAAGATAGATCTCTTAACTCTATTGAGTCTACTACTCAACTGACAACTGACACTAGAACATCGCTAGCCTGACTAGGTCTAGATCTAGATCTAATGAGTCTAATCTAATCAGTCTAATAATGATCTAATAATCTATAATGAAAATGTAATATTCTAATATAATAATAATAATATCTATACGTCTAAACTAGGTATGATTTAGAGACAAATTATTCAAGATAGTAGATCTGTAGTCTAATTTAAACAAGTTGAAGTTGTAGAGAAGTTAAACCTAGAATCTAGAGTTCGTCGATGAGATTCTATCTACCTTTTTAAATGTCGCTCCCTTCGCCGACATTGTAACTTTGTGATTACTTTCTGCTTCTTTTGGACAGGAAGCCAGCATTTTTAAATAAATAATGCCAAAGACAGATGCGAGGTCTATGAACCGTCTATGTCTAATCTATAGTACAATAATCTACATCTAGATCTTCTATGTCTGTATAGATATAGACTATAGATATATTAATCTAGCTAGATCTATATAGAATGATAGATCTTGCTAATTTTACATTTCTTTTAGCTAATTTCAAAAGTAGATCTATATTAATGAATAATTAGATATTAATATTGATAACATGAATCTGATGAGTAAATTTTCGACTTTGGCAGAGTGGTATGATGTATGATCAAAGGCGTAGTGAGGGGAGGGGACATAATGCCACCCTCAGGGGTGCAATGTAATGCGCAGAGTAGCACCAAACGATTTGTAAAAAATCACCGCTATTAAATACTTTATTGTTTCACCACTAATAGATCTAAAATCTAAATAGTTTAAATGTTTCTCCACAATTGAATAGTTTTAATGTTTCACCGCTATTGAATAGTTTAACTGTTTCACCACAATTTATTAGTTTAAATGTTTCACCACAATTGAATAGTTTAAATGTTTCATCGCTATTAATTAGTTTAAATGTTTCACCGCTATTGTACAGATTGACATTTTTTTTAACCGATATCATAAGGTTTGAATGTTTTTCCGCTATTAAATAGTTTAAATGATTCCCCGCTAATAAACAGTTTGAATGTGCACAGCCATTAAATAGTTTTAATATTTCACCGCTATGAAATAGTTTTAATTGTTTATCGCTATTAACTAATTTGAACGTTTTACCTTATTTTGCAGATTGGTATTTTTTTAACCGCTATTATAAAGTTTTAATGTTTCACCACTATCAAAATGTTAAATGTTTCACCGCAATTAAATGATTTGAATGTTTCACCGCTAATACATAGTTTGATACTGCTATTAAATAGTTTGCATGTTTTTACCGCTAATACATAGTTTGAATGTTTTACGAAATTAAATTCTTTAAATATGTCACCTCTATTATACAGGTTGTTTTTTTTACCGCTATTATAAGGTTTGAATGTTTCACAACTATTAATAATTAATAATGTAACGATATTTAATAGTATAAATATTCTACCTCAATTAAATAGCTTAAAAATTTCACCGGTACTAAATAGTTTCAATGTTTCAACGCTATGAAATAGTTTAAATGTTTCACTGCTATTATGCAGATTGAGTTGAGATGTGTGACGCAGATATAGTCACAATATATAAAACAAAGGAGATCGGAGTGTCTGCAACAACTATAGGGGTATCTTTGCTAGAGTGGCACTATGCCAGGCTGCAAGATATAGCTTCTAGAGTCTACCTAGAATTTCAATGTGTATTCAGGACTGGCAGATCCACTATAGACATGATATCCTCTAAGACTACTGCAGAAAAAATTCCGAGAAATAGACAAACTCCTTTACATCGTTTTTGTTTATCTGACTAAAGCCTTCGACATGGTCCTAATGAAAATAGGATGTCCTCCCAAACTACTGAAATTCATTGGTAGCTTTCACGAGGAAACAAAATATACTGTCCAATTCAATGGAGCCCAATCAGCACTTTTTGAAGTTAGCAGTGGTGTCAAGCATGGATGTTTGCACATAAAGATGTATCTCAATGTGAATTTGGCCTTACTGACATTAAATGATTATATTATTGATAGTTGTCTAAAGCGCCAATCTCTCATTCAAGGACTCAAGAAAGAAACTTTTCCCATTGGTTGCATCCATCTTTTTTATGAATCATTGTAAAAATCCTAAGTGAAGTCTTTCTTGTTAACTCTAAAAAATACTTGTGGTTTTAGGTCAGTTTTTTTTTTTAAAGAAAGAGAAATTAATATAAATAAATAAATAAAAATTAGTCAGCATGTTGTTTAAGCTCACTTAGAGGAGCTCAAGGTCAAGGTCAAGTAATACCATTAGTCAAGTATGAAGAATTTATAATATGCCAGTATTCTAGCGGAAGAGAATGGAAACGTGATTCCAACTGAAGAGAATGGAAACGTGACTCCACAGCCGCCACCAGTCAACGTGTTATTGAAACGAAATTGTCCAGTTCTAACATTGAAGTATTGATTCTTTGGTCTGTATCAGGAGTAGCGTGGAACACTACATCAGGTGCAAGTGTTACCTTCGCTCTCTCCTTTACCACCCTACCCCCGTCACTATGTCAATCGATGACCCAGCGTGGCAGTGCCGCCATACTAATCAAGAGATAAAGAGATACCGCACGCGAACTTGTGAAGTGAGAAAATTTACATGGTGCTTCCCAACGTTCAGGTAGGTCACACATTACGTATAGCTCTAAGAATGTATGGTAGGAGGGGTGTCTGAATACAGCCAGGTCTGGGGACCCCGTCATGCAGTTCTTAAGATAAAGTAATAAAGTGGGGTGACGTTGTAATGAGAATACCAATGAAAACGATTATAACGTGAAGAATACGTTTTGAACAAAACTATAGGTGTTTTAAATTCTGACCAGTACTCTTAATGTGACGAGGCATAGAGCTATACGGTATGTGACTCAACTCTCTATAAACTACGGGAAATAACATGCTTTCAATGTAATAAAAACACTATTTCATCATAATCCATCTTTCTTTTTCGTTTTGGATAAGAAAGCTTCTTTAAACCATGATAAATGATCCGATAGATACAAAGATATTCAATACTTGCTGTACTCGAGTAATTAGCTTAGTGATCTCCAAATTGGTCTATATAGACCCCCAGGGGTCTACAAAGATTTCCAAGGGGTCTACGAAAGTTAAAAAGGGAATAGGGGGTATATGAGATGTGCACGGGGATCTACGATAAAGAATCTCAATTCAGCATGTCGTGCCTTTAATTTTGGCAATTGTAATCTTTTCATACACACATTTATGATTTGCACCTTAGGAAATCCTTTAAAATTTTATCTTGCTGATTGAATGAATTAAAAAAAAAATTAATAACTATATTTAAATAGTGCAGTTTTGTCTAGTTATAACTTTAACAAAAAGAAATGTAGACTGTACAGCGGTAAGTATTTGAAATTTAACTTCATTACTTCCTTGTCAAACAAGCGACATTTTTTTATGATGCTATGAAACCAATTAAGCTGAAGGATCATTTGAGATGATGCCACCCTGATAAAAAGAGAAAGGTTTGCAAAACTTTCAAACACTGAAAGATAAAGTTCAGAATACACCCACAAAATCTCTCTTTGACCTGACATCGAGAAGATGATGATAAGTGAGCGTTTTACGATATCTCTTTACTTATAGTAAAATACTGAAAACCTCACACGATATTCAAATTATTGATTTTACCAGCCGTTCAAGAAATTGTAAAATCTCTTACACAAACTTATATCATTAAAAGAATTTCATGTTTGGGTTTTTTGGCCGTGTCTTGTTTTGGGCCTCTCGATGAAGAAGGCAAATTTCAATGGTCCCAATTTTTGTGTAAAGGTTTTGACAGTGTTCACTCCGTTTTAGTTTGTATGTTTTCTCATTATGATGTGGACGGTTCTGATGTGAAAAAATATAGGTGGTCCTATCGGGATAGCTTAAAATAGCCGTCATCTTTCCAGTACTCGTTTTTACAATTCACTATTAGTTTCTTCATTTCTTCCTGGTAGAGTGCTATGTTCAGTGTGTATTTGTTTTCTCACAACCTTCTATTTCCTTCTATTTCAACATTGGAGATCAGTGTTTTTGCTGTTGTTGAGCTTTACAAAGTTACACAATATATTTTGTACAAAATCTTTTGGATGTTCCTTCAGATTATGTGGATAATAACATCTTAGCCCATACCTCCCGACGGGAGATGCAAGCAGACCACCGAACGTCAGTCCAGGCATCATGAGTTGTTTTATTTAGGATGCATCAGAGTGATTTCAAGCTATGAAGGACTATTTTTATATTGGTCACGAAAAAAATTTAACTGTTTGGCGAACTTGGCTGATTCGCTAGCATGGTAGCTGTTAGCTTCAGTGCTCCTATTTCTTCTCTGTGGTTGTCATAGAGCTCATTAGTTACAATGAACTTAATTTTTAAATTATTTTTTTCTCCATTCGGCCATTCAATGGATATTCCAGCTCCTCCATTTGTGGTGGCTTCCTGAGAACCATCCACGAAAACTCTGACCCATTGGTTCTAAGGGCAATGGATTTGTAGAAGACTTCACTAAATTCTTGAGCTCTGTTGGAATATAGTCAAATATTTCTTTCTTCTTATGTAAGTCTTTGCACACGACATATTTCTCTATACAGCTGGCTGAATCAACCTTGTCTGGTAATGATGTATTTTTTCGTTCAAATTATTATTGCTCAAGAAATCCACGAAAAACTGATCTTTGTGAAAACGTTTACTATGATACTTAACCCTAGGATATTTAAGGCACATTAATATTTGATGTTCTGAAAAATTACTTCATTAAACAACAAATCCATATATGAACAAGATTACAAAGACAGTTTGTGTGGAAACACAAACTCAAAATGGGCCCCCGAAGTGGTCCACTCAGGCAGGCTTCAATATTTTCAGAAAGAACATCCAAATGAAATTATATCAAAGACAAATGAGAGATAAGAATGTAGAAAGAAGGTTGACAGATCTTGTGTAGTGCCCCAACGGTACAGCAGATCAAAGGATAGTTGCAAGTGAATGCAAAGTTAGATGTGAACCTGGCCTAACTAGTTCCCCTTTCAGACCTTGTGGTCTATAGGGCAGTTGATGTAAAGTTCATCTGTTTTTGTGGCTACGGCTAACGAGGGTGTCATGTAGCCAGCACAACGACCAACCGCCTTTACTTTACCGCGCCTCTCCTGGCCTAACTGAAGTCTTATAATTGATGTAATTGTTTTGAAAAGGCTCAATATCTTAATCGGATGCTAAAAAAAAAAAATAATACTAGTTCCGCAATAAAAATGTAATTTACGAAAATGATGTTGACAAGATTACTATTCGTTTTAATTTAGGTTTAATTTATAATGAATACTAATTAGCTTTTTCTCTTTAAAAAACTGCTTGCATAACTGATTTTAAAAATTAGATTTTTCGCTTTCAAAAAAAATAAAGTAGCCGTTGCATCAGAACTTTGAATGGTCTAAAATATTGTGATGTCGGATTTTCAATATCTTTTCTAGTTTACGAGATCTAAACGGGACGGACGGACAGACATTTCGCACAAAACTAATAGCGTCTTTTCCCCTTTCGGGGGCCGCTTAAAATTATCTCCGTAGCAACGGATGGTGAGCTTGCAAACCTTTAAAAACAAAAAGTTTCCATTGTGTTTAGTGATTGTTTGCTATACGTATTATTTGTTATATAAGGTGTTCAAATTTCAATTTTGTTTATACATTTATTTTTTAAAAATTAATTCAACTTAAAATGTAGTTTTTAATTACTTTTCACTTCTTGTGTCACTGGTTAGAAATTATTTTACACAAAATGTGTAATTTGAAATTGATGAATTAAAAAAAATTCAATGTAACTTAAGCAGGGAGTCTACAGAAAACCAGAAAACATGGCAAGGGGTCTACGACACAAAAAGGTTTGGGAACCACTGATTTAGCTAGATCTACTTCCTATACTTTCTCTACCTAAATAGATTGGAAAGAGAGTCGATTTCTATCGACCAGATTTACTTTACATTGATAAACAAGTTAGAAAAAAAATCAGCAATGATTTTCCACCCTTTCTCTCTCTCTTTCTCTCTCTCTCTCTAATTACATTGACATACAATATCTTACAAAAGAGACAATAAATAAACAAAATTATATTAAGAAATAACAAAATGAGAACAGCTCACTAGTGACTTTTAAAGGAACTACATAGATTTTTTGGTTCATTTAATGAATTACTTTTGATAACCAGAGGAGGATTATAAGCACACAATGTAAATATTAATAAAAAATTTTGGCCTAACATTAAACAGATTTTTTTTTGGTGTTGGGGGGGGGGGGGGGGGGGAGACACTGTCTGTCTGGTAAAAAGTTCGTAAAAATTGTTTTTCTGACACCCAGTCTCGGATCCAGCTGAAATTTTGCACAACTATTTCTTGCACCTGGTAACACGAGAATCAAGAAGAAAACAAAACAAACTAATTAGTTAATTAACTGTTGGTAATTAATTTTTTGTTTTGGCATCTCAAACAAGGGAAAGAAATTGTACTTGACTGAAGTGGTTGTATAATCTGAATTAATATTTTTTATAGGTCGCAACAATTAAAGTGAGTTTTAGACAAACAGTAGATACATATTGATACGCACCTCACTAGCAGGGTCGCCAGTATGTTTGCTTGAGGAAGCTTCAAACTCGAGTTTGAATTCTGGTCGTTACACACCCCTTTTTTTTAAATAAATACTTTTAAAAAGCGATTACGGTAAAAATTTACCCAGATATACCATTCCCCCCTCCCACTCCCCCCCTTTCCATTCACAATTGGTCAGTGAGTGGGATAAGTTTGAACCTATTGTATTGAGAACGCTAATAGCATGAAGTATCGTTACAAACGATTGGTCAAAACTATTTTCTAATGGCACAGATTTATTGTGTAGTTGGTCTATCACACATTTAATGACATGACTAATCCAAACTAATTAATACATTTTCACTTCGTATAAGCTTTGCTGTTTATTTAAAAGTATTTTGTATGTTTTTCTTGTTTACTCTTTTGGCTGAGTTACTTCCCTCTGGTGTTCAAACCCAAGCTCTTTCATTTCTAACGTACCTTCATATCTCGCTTACCTTAAGAGGATAATTTAGACTTAGATTTAGACTTATAGACAGTCTATTGCATTCTAATGTTTAAAAGCTACCTGTGACCTCTCAACAGTTTCCTGACGAGTCTCTATAATTAATCACTGATGTCCGGAGACATTACTAAATGGCTTCACCTCTACTGATACTCTTCGCTTGTTCTCTGGTATTGGGGCTCCTGACGACACTCATGGTTATCATCGTGGTGTCTGTGGACAGCTGGGCTGACGTCAGCTATGACGCCCAGAAACTAGCAGCTATCAACAACACCTGCAGGTTTGATACAAATTTACATTATTGAGATAGGAATGTATGTTGTCGGAAGTAGGACGCTAGAAGAGGTTTAATTAAATTACATTTAGTTTCGTTTCTTTCCCTTTTACCGAACAAAACAGTTGAAGTAATACATCAACTATGGTGCTGCGTAAATCGTAAGTAATATTGAAGAAAAACTTTCTCTAGAGTAGATGAAACAGATTAAAGGATCTCTAAGTCAGGTCCATTAGTTGGATAATAGTTTCATTTGCTAGGCTCTTAAATCAAACGTTAACTTATAAAGTCAGTCATAACTTTATGTTGGAAAGAAGTTTTTCAAAATAAAAAGTCTCAGAGATGGCTGGGGTTTGTAATTCAGTTTTTTAAATATGCTTCTCGTTGTGCTTACCACATGCTACCCTAGTTAACCAAGGTTAATGAAACGTCTTAGTTTTATAAACATCTGTCCAGAGATCATGATATATAACATATCACTACTACTGTATAATAACAATAAAAATGCAAATACGAGCAACATTCACGCACGAAACACATACACACTAACAACCAGCACTTTATAAATTAGACTTCTATGTACTTCTCGATGACGACAGCTGATCTTGTAACACTCTGACCGACAGTGGGATAAAAGAGTTTTTAAATCTTTCTGTTTTAGTCCTTATGGAAAGGAGACGACCACTTCGATCTTATGTAACAGTGGTTTAATGGGTGAAGGTAATCTTTAAGAATCGTGAGTGTTTTGGAAAGGCATCTTTCATGAAAAAGCTCTTCAAGAGATGGTACCTGTGTTCGAGTGATATACGAATATGCTTTTTTAATTAGTCTATTTAGTCTAAGTCTTTGTGCCAGTGAAGTATTACCATACCAGCAGGTGATGGCAAAGTTAATTAGACTGCTGATGGTGGCTGTATAAAAATATTTAATAATTGTTTTGTCAATGTTAAATTTCCTTAGCTTTCTTAGATAGAAAAGTCGTTGGTGAATTTTGGTGTAAAGGTTTTGACAGTGTTCACTCCATTTCAGTTTGTTGTTGATAGTTGTACCTAGATATTTATATTATTGCACTTGTTCAACGGTTTGGTTATTTATCTGAATTTCTACAAGATGTTCTTTATGTTTCCTAACATCAATTATCATTTCTTTAGTTTTCTGAACATCTAAAATTAGAAAGTTATCTGTACACCATTGGTAAAAAGTGTTAATTTTTTAATGGTACATATTTTCGTCACCTGAAATAAGGCCAACGATTGCTGTATCGTTCGCAAATTTTATGATGGGAGTGTCAACTGATAGGCTCTGAATGTCATTTGTGTATATGGTATACAATACTGGTGACAGGACGCACCCCTGCGGCGCTCCAGTGCTAAGTTCTCTCGTGCCTGACACATGCCCGTTCACTTTTACATATTGTGGGCGTTTGATATTACTTGTACAAGAGAAACACTTGGATAGAGGCAATAGAGGAAGTTATTCTCTCTCTTTTGCAGGGACGTCTCTAATTTATAAAAGCTGGTTTGTTATATGTAACATGTCTAGTTGTTATATGTAACATGTCTAGTTGTTATATGTAACATGTCTAGTTGTTATATGTAACATGTCTAGTTGTTATATGTAACATGTCTAGTTGTTATATGTAACATGTCTAGTTAAATGAATCCATTCATTGGCTCAAAGCCTCCAACTCCATAGAGACCAATATTGTCACAAATAGAAACTTTTTTTTACATTTCTTTTCATGTTAGTGTGGGAACTTCAGATCTATTGACTTCTATTTCACTCTTTGATCTAGTTATATATGATAAAACTTCAGATCTAATGACTTCTATTCCACTCTTTGATCTAGTTATATATGATAAAACTTCAGATCTAATGACTTCTATTCCACTCTTTGATCTAGTTATATATGATAAAACTTCAGATCTAATGACTTCTATTCCACTCTTTGATCTAGTTATATATGATAAAACTTCAGATCTAGTTATATATGATAAAACTTCAGATCTAATGACTTCTATTCCACTCTTTGATCTAGTTATATATGATAAAACTTCAGATCTAATGACTTCTATTCCACTCTTTGATCTAGTTATATATGATAAAACTTCAGATCTAATGACTTCTATTCCACTCTTTGATCTAGTTATATATGATAAAACTTCAGATCTAATGACTTCTATTCCACTCTTTGATCTAGTTATATATGATAAAACTTCAGATCTAGTTATATATGATAAAACTTCAGATCTAATGACTTCTATTCCACTCTTTGATCTAGCTATAGATGATAAAACGTATTAAATGTTTCACTTTCTCGCAGTGTCCAAAGTTGCCAGATTGTCACAGTGCTGGAACACCCGCTAGTCTACCGCTATGACAGTAGTAGCAATGAAGGCAATTGGAGCACCTATTTATATGCATTACAAAGCGGGTTATGGAGTATATGTAATAGTTTGCCAGGTACGTGAAATATTTTTACACTTAAATTTTTTTAAAAAAGGGGGATTGTTAGTACGCTCCAGTGTCCACAAAACTCTAATGGGGTGCCTGACATACTTTGGGGAAGTAAGAGCAGATAGTCGTACTGGCCTCAAGACACCTTTGTTAACCGTTGGTCTCCCTTTTTGTTTTTTTTTTACTGTACCAGGCGCATGTTGACAGATCTTTGTCTTAATAACATTGATTAGTATTTGTGTACACATAGCTCACATTGATATATCTTTGTCTTAATAACATTGATTAGTATTTGTGTACACATAGCTCACATTGACATATCTTTGTCTTAATAACATTGATTAGTATTTGTGTACACATAGCTCACATTGACAGATCTTTGTCTTAATAACATTGATTAGTATTTGTGTACACATAGCTCACATTGACAGATCTTTGTCTTAATAACATTGATTAGTATTTGTGTACACATAGCTCACATTGACATATCTTTGTCTTAATAACATTGATTAGTATTTGTGTACGCATAGCTCACATTGACATATCTTTGTCTTTATAACATTGATTAGTATTTGTGTACACATAGCTCACATTGACATATCTTTGTCTTAATAACATTGATTAGTATTTGTGTACACATAGCTCACATTGACATATCTTTGTCTTAATAACATTGATTAGTATTTGTGTACACATAGCTCACATTGACATATCTTTGTCTTAATAACATTGATTAGTATTTGTATACACATAACTCACATTGACAGATCTTTGTCTTAATAACATTGATTAGTATTTGTATACACATAACTCACATTGACAGATCTTTGTCTTAATAACATTGATTAGTATTTGTATACACATAGCTCACATTGACATATCTTTGTCTTGGAGATTTAGTCAGAAACATTTCTACGTTTAGTTTACAATAAATTTGGGGATCTTGAAAACGTTTAAAATTATACAGAAATCGACAGAAATAAACAGAAATCGACAGAAATAGACATTTCTGAACGTGATCTGCGTTAAGTCAAGCCTTTTCTGGCATTATTTGTTTACATTTAGTTACCTTGGAAATTTTAAGGAGTTAAATACCTCTTTTTAAAAAATAGGTAATAAGTTTTCTGTTGTTTTATCTATCGAGACAATTCATTTGTGAAAATAGTGGGCTTTCGGCAATTTCCTGCCTTACCCAAGAAGAAACTCAGTGTGTTTCTTTTATGGTTTCACTATGAAATGTTTCAATTATAAATTAAACTTAGGAACTTTGTCCATGCTCAGTGAGATTAAAATCTACGTTGGTAGGTCATCGGCGGCGGAGGGTGTTGGGAACGACCAAACGTTTAAAAGAAAGGAACTCGTATATGAACAATAACATGAAATCTATTATGTCATTTTAAAATTAACATGAAATTTAAAATGTCATTCTGTTTTTTTTAAATATAAATATGAATTCTTTAATGTGCAGTCTATTTTTAATCACCATCTTGATAGAAAACCAATGAATTGAAACAATTATTTATGTATGGAGTAGATTGACGTTTTGTAGGCAGCTGAATCAACAATTTCTAAAGTAAAATTTAAAATAAAATGCTGTTTTCTTCTCATTTAGAATATCATACTTCATATTCTCACTGGTTAGAGAAGGTCGCAGCCTTAGTATTACAAAATTAAGTAGGTGAATCACTTAAAGCGTTGAGACATTTTTACAAAGCTTCTATCAACTCACTCTGTCTGTCTGGTAAAATGTTCGTACAGGTTATTTCTCCTACACCCATTCTTGGATCAAGTTGTGTCTCTGTCTCCTAATTTAATGTGTGTCTCTATCAGGGTCTTTCTGAATGTGTCTCCCTCTGCGTGTGTGTCCCTCCCTCTCTATATGCATCTTAAATGTGTTTGTATTTCGTGAGTGAATGTTGTTCAAATTATTCATCCATATTGTTTTTGTAAAGTAGTTACGCTGAGGTTGTCAATTGTAGTCAAACTGAATTTCCATTTGATTGGATCAATAAAATTGTCTTATCTTATCTTACTATGTCTAACGATATCTCTTTGTGTGTCTGTTGCTGTGTCTCACCCCCTTGTGTCTCTGTCTCTATTGTTCATTCTATTGTTCCCTACATTCTGCCAAAAGTTTTGGACTTATTTCTCTCTAAGAGCTCAGTCCGGGGACCAGTACATTGAGAGAGTACAACGTCTCGGCCTAAACAAATACAATTATCTGCCTTAGTGTCTTTCTAAGAAGAGTAGTAGAGAATCAATAGACACACATACACATAGGCAGAAACACACACACACACATTGAAAGAGAGGGAGAGCTACAGAAAAAGTATGTGTGTGTGTGTGAAAGAGAAATAGAATTGAAAAGGTGTGTGTGTGTAAGAGAGAAATAGAAAGAATGAAATTGAGTGTGTGTGTGTATATAAGATAAAGAGAGACAGAGTGTAGGAGATAAGGAGAGAGAGAGTAAGAGATAAAGAGAGAGAGAGAGAGTTTAAGATGAAGAAAGAGAGAGACTAGGATATAAAGAGAGATATTGTGTAGGAGATAAAGAGAGTGTGTAGGAGATAAAGAGAGAGAGTAGGAGATAAAAAGAAAGAGTGTGTAGGAGATAAAGAGTGTGTCTGTGTAGGAGATAAAGAGAGAGAGAGTGGGAAATAAAAAGAGTGTGTAGGAGATAAAGAGAGTGTGTAGGAGATAAATAGAGAGAGAGTAGGAGATAAAAAGAGAGTGTGTAGGAGATAAAGAGAGAGAGAGAGAGAGTAAGAGATAAATAGAGAGAGAGAGAGTTTAAGATGAAGAAAGAGAGAGAGACTAGGATATAAAGAGAGATATTGTGTAGGAGATAAAGAGAGAGAGAGTAGGAGATAAAAAGAAAGAGTGTGTAGGAGATAAAGAGTGTGTGTGTGTAGGAGATAAAGAGAGAGAGAGTGGGAAATAAAAAGAGTGTGTAGGAGATAAAGAGTGTGTGTGTAGGAGATAAAGAGAGAGAGAGTGGGAAATAAAAAGAGTGTGTAGGAGATAAAGAGAGAGTGTGTGTGTAGAAAATTAAAAGAGAGAGAGAGTAGGAGATAAAGAGAGTGTGTAGGAGATAAAGATAGTGTATGCAGGAGATAAAGAGAAAGAGAGTGTGTGTGTAGGAGATAAAGAAAGAGAGAGTGTAGGAGATAAAGAGAGAGATGTTTTCATTTGATGTCAAAATTAGATCGATATCCTCTACGTTGTTTTATCCTGTTGACTTTCAACAATGTCCTCTGAAATCTAGTTACTTCCCTTGTAACTAGGAAATATGTTATCCAATCTGGACACACTGGTGAGGGGAATGTGCTGTGTTTTTCCAAGTTTTTCTAAGTTGTTATTTTCCTTTAATTTGAAATTTGATCTATTAAGAGCCATTTTGTCCTCTCATCCTGTCTTTGTATGCTGCCAACTTAAATTAGCTAAAAAATATCTATACCTAAAAACATCCTTTGATCATTTGCTCTTCTTTAGGAAGCTAAACGTTTGAGATGTAATGCAATGAAATTAATGTCTATTTCAAGATGCTCTTCTCACTTCCAGCTGATTGGCGGAGTGATATTCTAAGTCGTCCACGCTCAAACTTTGCCGCTAAAGAATGTTTCACTTTCGTCACTGACTACAACGAAGACGAGGTGGACTCAATGTTGACTGATGAAACCAAACAGCTTAGTCGTAAGTCCCAACTGCTTCTGACAATGTATAAAGTTGGCTGAATACTATTGAAGTCCATAAGGATATATTTAGTTTAAATGAAACTACCGAGTACTTTAAAAACAAACAAAAAAAAAAAAGACAAAATCCACTTTTTAGTTTTAAGCGCCATAGTAGGGCACAAACCTAAAACAAATCTCTGAATATTAATGTATTTATAAAAAGGAACATTCAAATATTGATAGCAACAGAGACCATTGAATGATCCCCAACCCTTTGACCCAAAGATCATTTGTGAACATATGATGGACTTGTTTTAAATATACTGCCTGCTTTTTGCAATAAGAGTCGATGTTTCTTAACACCGGTCATCGGGGAGCAATGGAGGAGAGGGGGAGGCGATCGGAACCATCATAGAGCATCAAAAGCTGAAGTTCTGCATTTGCGTCAACCATGGAGATTTGCAGCACCATTTCTCCAAACCACATTGTTCGGCCTCAGGACACCTATAACAATGTCTTTGGCCTTAACCTTAGTCCTCATTGGTCAATCAGTTGTGACGCAATGTAAACTTGTTATTGTTTATTCCGGTTTCCTACTCTCAGTATTCGGTTAACAAATTCGCCTTTTTTATACTTATGATTTCCTGTTCTACTTTAGGTTTACAAAACTCGGCTGCTTCTTGTTACATTGTTGTGTTGATAGATCTTAGTGCCGCCACAGTGGTGGGAGTTATCAGCCTAGCACGTAAACAAGTGGCCTCTTCCATGGTAACCGGCGTTCTTTATCTAATGGCAGGTAAGTCTTGAACAGAAGATATACACTCTTGAAAATAGATATATCTAGATATCATCATCATATTCCCCTTGACTTTCCTCGTAGGAGTGTAGTGACAGTTGGCGTAGCCAAATCCCTCCACTTTTCCAGGTCAGCACTCAGCAGCTGTGTTCTTGGCAGGATATCAAGAAAGAGATCTACATCTAGCCTATTCAAAATGACATCAGACCATATAATTATTCTCAAATAAAGTTGAGTCAATATGAAGACAAGGAATAGCGTTCATGATGATGGCATTGGAACAGGGCAGAAAAAAAGTGAAGGGGCGAGATTAATGCTAGTCTCGTGACTTGGCCACTAGTTCTCTTTCAGAGGGTGCAGTCTAAAGGGCAGATGATGTAAAGGTCGTCTGTTTCTCCGGCCCACGCTTTACGAGGGTGTTATGTGACCAGCACAACGACCAACCACCTTTACTTATCTCCAACTAATGTCAGGTACCCGTTAGAGCTGGATGGACTAGAGATCCCGAAATTACAAAATCCCAGTCTTCACCAGGATTCAAATCCGGGACCCTCCGGTTCTGAAGCTAAGCGCTTTACCACTCTGCCACTCTTGACTTAGCTACTAGCGACATATTTGTGTCTAAAATTAAAATCTAAATTCAGCCTTTTTTGTGGTGTGTAAAAAAATATGATAATAATATATTTTGTTTGCCTGTCGAAGCCGCCTGCGAGCTTGTGTGAAAACAAAAACAACTTTTGTTCTCTTGTTTATTTTTTCATTAAAATTGTACATTTTGTTTTGTTTCTCTAATTCCCAGCTTTGTTTGGTGTATTTGGCCTCTCAATGTTTCACACAAGGAACTATTACGAGAAGACATTCTGCTACGCTCTGGACAAGGTTCCATCACCCATATGTAAATCTCGTGTTATTTCCCTTGGCTATGCTGTGGCTCTAGCCTGGGTTGGCGTGCTGCTGTGTTGTCTCTCTAGTTTCCTCTGGCTCAGCGTTTCCAAGGCGTTGAGATTTATCCGGTCAAAATCAATGTTATAGCCTTCAGTTTTATTCATTTTGATAAAGGCAAACTAACGTCTTGTTTTTACAAGGCTTGCATCAATTCACTAAGTCAGGTTTATATAGAACCATAATAAATTAATTATAATGCCCATTCTCTGATTAAGTTGAAATATTGCACAATTATTCATTGGCGAAGACAATACTCGAATCAATAAAAAACAAACAAAAAAAAAAAAACCTTAGTCAATTAGTATCTGGTAATTAATTATTTTGTTAGATACCATCAAGGGAAATTTATCCTTGAGTATTCAGAGATATCGCTAAATATGCGGGGTTTTGTCCCCTTAGATAATTGTTGTACACACTATTTCTCTAACACCCATTCTCGGATCAAGTTGAAATTTCAAACCATTATTTAATGTACCTAAGGGAACACAAGTCATAAAAATTTACCGAATTGGCAATTAATTATTGGTAATTAATTATTTAGTTTGATACCGAAAAGGGAAATAAAATCTAAATTATTGAGAAATATGGTTGGAAATGTGAAATTCTACTTACTTTTCTATTTGCCGCACTTGAAAACGAGGACATTAATTTACCCCATTTACGAAATTGTTATAATTCTGATTGCTATAATGTGTCCTATTTCTCCATTTCATGTAAGTTTCTATAGAGAGTTTATTGCACAAAACAATCAGAAGTCAGATCTTATCATCATTTTGTAATCTTGTTCTGTTCCTTTTGATAAATACTAAACCCAGCCTTATAGTACACCTCTTAAACTGTGTCGTATTAACTAAACCAAATTATTTCATGTACAATTGTGTTATGCTCAAATTTTGTTATTGTTATGTGACGTAAATCCCGTGGAAAAATGTTATACTATAGTCTTGTTCCGTAAAATTCATATCAGAATTAGAGACACTTGCCAATATGGAGACTGATGATCACATCCTTCAAGTCTGCTTAGTGAACCTAGACAATCAGCTGAGAAACTGAATCTAGACACCCAGTCGAGACACTGAATCTAGACACCCAGTCGAGACACTAAATCTAGACACCCAGTCGAGACACTAACAGATCTGAAATCCATTGCGAACATCTAATTGAAATTACGAATCACAATTGGACCTGCTCAGTGTAACAGTACATCATTGATATAGAGCTAGTTATTTTACCACATCAATGATATAATATATATCAGATACAGGACTATGTATAGGTCCTAGGATCTCTCTAATGTTTCAGTTCATTACAGATTCAGAACTAGTTAGAGTACCTTACAGTTTCCCATATGCATGACCCACCAGTGTTACAGGACACAAAATATAATGTAAATCATTTCAACAGTGTTAAAATCAAATGCTAAAAATGTGTTCTGTTATGAATGTTAAGATAAAAAAAAATCGTATTTATTATTGTATTAAAAGTAAGTCTCGCAATAACGCTGAGCTCTGCTATCAAAGAGATTGGAAATAATAAAATAAATTCGTTGTCCTCCAAGTTTGTACACATCTAAATCAAGTCCTGATCAAACATTTTCAATTGTGCACATGATACAATTTATGAAGAGATATCATTCACGTGTAGGACTAATACAAACATGTTTAGCCTAAAAATAATTAGCTTAGTAATGAAATGTCCTTTCATTGATGTAAATAAACGAATATGTTAATACACAAAATAGTGATTTTATCTTTACTTTGGAAACATCAATATACTTACCAATTTTTAAAAAATATTTCCATCCACCTGTCTGTCTTTCTGTGTGTATGTTGTCATGCGTCTCTCAGTCTGTCCATCAATTTAGTTCTTTGTCTTCGTAAAATATATATGCGTAGATCGCACCATATAATTTTGTTCACTGTGAAACCCTCAAGGAGAATTGGAAACGCTTTGATTACAAAATGTTATCTTACAATGTGTCGACCTGTTTCTAAGTTAAGTCTTTCATATATGTTATGGAACATTTTCTCGTCAAGAGTTTACCACTACACGTCAAGGTTTTTAAAGATGTTTCAGGAATACCCAGATACGTAGTTTAACAATACCCAGATACGTAGTTGAACAAATACCCAGATACGTAGTTGAACAAATACCCAGCTATGTACTTTAACATGCAGAGAAATAATAAAAATATTTTGAGGAAAAAAAAAGAATTTTATTTCATAATAGTAAAACATTGCACACAGAGTATAATTGACATTTCTTTTGGATTCATTAAAACATCTGTGTGGATTTTTAACCAAAGTTTCAAAGTAGAAATAAAAAAAATGGATTCAGCAAACCATTCAGTAAGAAACGAAACAAAATGACACAAATAGTTCAGAAAAAACACTGAACTAAACAAGTCTATTTTGGATACTTAAGAAAGCTATGTTTATAGTGATTTCATTTAAAAAGTATACAAAGTTTGGTAGAGGGGCCTTATCAAGGAAATGTTAAATAACTGTTCACATGATTCAAAATAGTTTGGCGGTTGGGATCCACTATTAGAGAATACATTGGCATGGCTGGTCTTAGATTTACAGAAGGGGGGAAAGTGTGTTTGTATGTGGGAGGGGGGGCGCACACTTTGATAAATTCATAAACTTTCTGCTCACCCCCCCTCCCAAAAAAAAAAAACCACACGTGTGAGTGTTTTGGTCACTATAAAAAGTCTAAAGGGAGGAGGTTAGAAGGTCACGTGGCTGGCCTGGTTGAAAAAAGGGGGCGTTTCCAGTCGTGCTCCTCCTCATCAGCTTCTAATACTCTCTGTTCCAGATAGTACAGTTGAAATTCAATGAATGAGAACAATAACTGGAAAATCACTCTGGATGTCATTGATTGAAAAGTTTGAAATAAAAATGGACAGAAAAATGTGACAGAAAGAAAGAACAACGGCAAAGAAACATTTTTCAGTAGCTGAAAGAAAAAAAATGTGTATTGGACGGATCATTTGGAAATCATTTTATTTGTTGTGAAAGATATCTAAAACAAAAACTGAAAAAAAAAGGATGTACATTATAACAACTATCTTCTCTCTCTCTCCTATCCACACATACCACATTACCTCTCACTCGCTCTGTCACTTTCTCTCAATATATATATATATATATACACACACAGAGACAGACAGATATATGAAAATATATGAAAATGCAGAGGATGAGTAAAAAATTCACCCAACAATTACCTGACAGAGAACTGCATGTTTTAAATGACATAACCAGAAGTGTGTATCGAAGAATAAATTTAAAATATTTTATAAATCAAAAGTACAATAGATATAAAGTAGAAAGATAAAGAGTCAAGAAAATATTTAAACGATATGAAAAGATTTCCATGAAAAGATATCTCTGTTATGCCAATGAAATAGTATTACAGCAATCACACAACTCTTACGTCAAGGGAGACAGTTTTTGAAAGAAACTCAACACTTGATCAAGCTAGGTACAGGGTTTGTTTCAAATCGAGAAACACAAATATCAGAAAGTGGAAAAAAAAAGAACATTTAATGTGGACTGCTAACGTGATTTTTGTTTTGTTTATAGAGACCACAACATACATATATATCAGCAGTTTGAATCCATATTGTAATCATGTACTGTGTTTTTTTTTTTCATTTTCTTACTTACTATGGAAAGAAAATTATGAATATAATCAACTCTTTAGTAAACTAAATGAAATATCTAGCGTGTTCCACACATAATATGTGCATTGAAGATATATAGAAGTTCAAAATTAGTTGAAAACTAGCAAATCGCAAGAACATGACAAGTTGACTGAAAAGTGTCTATACCTACACGTATTGATTGGTAATATGTTTAAATGAATCATTATACCAATACAATACATATAATGTCCACAAGTGGTCTACATACATCATTGGAGCCTCATATAATATCAGGGTTAGAATTAAAATGCAGTCGCACACATAAATTTGTATAGCTGTATAACATCAATATATTCACTTCGTATTCTATAGTAGACATTAGTTTAAAGATTCCCTTTCAAAGAAATACTGAAATATTTAATTTATTCTATAGTAGACATTAGTTTAAAGACTCCCTTTCAAAGAAATACTGAAATATTTAATTTATTCTATAGTAGCTATAGTAGACATTAGTTTAAAGACTCTCTTTCAAAGAAATACTGAAATATTTAATTTATTCTATAGTAGCTATAGTAGACATTAGTTTAAAGACTCTCTTTCAAAGAAATACTGAAATATTTAATTTCACTTCGAGGTTTCTACTTTTAGCCTTTTCCAGGATATTATTATGTCCCCATTGAAAACACTCTGTTCAAAAGCTATAAAAAGAAATTACAATTCATATTTCATATATACACATTTCTAATACAGAATGTACAAAATAAAGGACAAAAAGTTGATTTAAATATGTTCACTGCAAACAACCTGACCTGAGTGCACTGTATAGGCACTGACCTGAGTGCACTGTATAGGCACTGACCTGAGTGCACTGTATAGGCACTGACCTGTGTGCATTGTAGAGGCACTGACATGTGCACTGTATAGGGACTGATCTGTGTGCACTGTATCGACATTCACGGCTGGGAAGCACTAGCTCTCGATCACTCCTGTTGGTGTGAAGCTGAGAGGCAGGCTTTTTAAAACGAGGATTGGACTGTACAGTCACCTTCGAGTCCATCAGAAATGAGAAATGTGCTCATCTTCGACCACGAAGGAGGAGCTATATATATATAGTGCTTGACCTGCGTGCACCATAAAGGTCTAACAAATAAAGTGGCGTGTCAGTAAGACACGTGACAATGTCAGATCTCAAGATAATAACTTAAAACGAAATCAACCAAGTCAAGGGCAGGTAAAACAGTTTTAACATATTAAAATTTGTAGCCAGATTAAAGAAAAAGAATAAACAATGTTATCTCGCTCAATCAATTAATATTTGCAACTAAATCTTCTTGTGTAACCATGAAACATTCAAATAGCAGCAAATGTTGGGCCGATGAACACCCTCGTCTCAAAGGCCACACTAAGCTGTATAGCAGTGTTTCTCAAACTGTTAATGATGATACCCTCTAAACGAAATATATATATATATATAAGCAAGCAAAATAAAAAAAAAAACGTATTTAAAAAGCTTCTATTAAAAGTTAGATATTTGTATAAAGGGAGAACACTGTTCAATTGCTGCCATATCTCTCAAAAATGCAGTTTATCTCACCTCAATAGTCACTAATTGAATAACTAATTTGTAATTTTCTGATTTATTTGTTGTCGACGACAATAAATAATTGTGCACATTTTCAACTTGGTCCGAGAATGGGAAGTGGGTAAATAAGTGTACAAAAAATCCAGACAGACAAACAGACTGAGTGAGTTAATATCTCTCCTAGCGAGGTCTGCCAACGTGTTTTCATGTATTCTTAGCTTCGGAAATTCATTCTGCTTGGGCCAACAAGGATCTTTTACTCCGAGTAGAAGACACCAGGTCAAATAAAGTTCAATTAATATAAAAAACAAAAACAAAAAAAAAAGTTCCTACTTATAATGGTCTCGTCATATAACCATTTGATTTATTAAACGTGGGTAGGCTGATAATGTGATTTTCGCACCCCACAGTTTTAGAAACGCTGCTGTATAGCTCCGTATACACATCTAGCGAGCAGAGAGATTTAGCGGCTAGACATTTGAGACCCAGATTTTGAAGGGGAAAAAACAATTCAACTAGAAGCTCGAGAGTATATCTGAACTGAGCACTTGGTCGATCAGAAATCAAACCAATCACTAGATCGAAGGAAAAATAAAGACTTCTTTTAGGTAAATAGTTTCATACATTGTTTACTGAACGAGGGCACAATCGATAGTTCAACTTTGTAAATACAAAATATCTCCGGCTATCTCCCTTGAGAATGTTTGATTCTCGCTAGTGCATGTCCGGAATGGATTTCGTATTTTAGATTTCTTATTCTTATAATAAAATAAAGTTCTCTAGAGACAAAAACAACAACGAATAATAATTATAACAAAATGTACAATAGCAAAATGTGCATTACAATTTCCCCATTTAACGCAGATTAGATTACAATGGGCTAATTGGTGAATAACAGGTAATACACATTTATGTTAACTGAAAAAACAAATATTTGGGGGTCAAGTATTTAGCATAATTTCCTGAAAAAAAAAAGATCTTTATAATACTACTTTATCAGTTTTAATTATACATTGATGAAATATATTATTTCCATGTACATTGTTAAGGATTATGCAACCGTTGGAAGGTAGGGGAGATAATGCTGTGAAAATGCAAGACTCTTTTGACAAACGATTTAATTTTAGTTCGTAAGTTGCTGAATTTATCAGTATTTACATATGTACATGAATGACCAGTAGGGTAGCAAAGTACCTGTCAAGTATCTGATGGAACACCCTAAAATCTAGAAAGATTAGGGTGGAAAAAAGTCCTTCTGTAAGTAATAGTATGTTTACAAAGAGGCATTTCAATGTATGTTAGACCTTTTACAAGCATCACCAACAATAGGCATCATTAGATTCAATTCAGTTACCACTTCTAAAAAGTAGGCCCAAAAAGTGCTATAAGATTCAATACTCGTACTAATTCTTATAAAATTAAATGACAGCAATGGGCCATGTTTGCATTGTGGGCCTTAGTTAGTCATAGGCTAGGGCGCAAAGAGCCCCCTTCACAACATGGCTGCTACGCAGCTGCGAATGACTCAAAAACAAAACAATCTTGAGTAAGAATTATGAATAAAATTTAAGATTATTTGCAACATGGAATCAATGTTAAAATAGTTACACCTTGTTATGTGAACAAATAGGGAAACAATGACAATAAAGTATTCATTTGAAAATAGATATCGTAAATTCATTGTGCAGTCTTTGCGTATCCTAGCAACAAGAGACAACAACAACAAAATAATTATTCGCTGGAGAGTAAATAAATAAATTACTTCTTTCTTTCATTCATCTTTGGCACTATTTATTTATTTGCTAAAGAACAAACTTACTATTCGGCTTCTACTGAGCTAATTTAAAAAAAAAGAACTATTTTTCCACGCGTAACTTTAAATAATTGTTGCAATGAAAACTCTTGCAGTGACTAAGAAAGCACAACTTGTATATAGGTCTGCGATACAAATTTAAAGCGATGCATCAGTCCAACTTCTTTTTATACAATTTATTTACAGGAACATTTTGCATATTGTTAAACATTTGAGGTTTGGGGGGGGGGGGGAGGGGAAATGTTCTTATCACGGCTAATCATGGGCTCAGAATAGCAAAAGGCGAGACAAATAGGCCCAATAAACTTCTAATGTTAGAATGTATTTAAAAAAGAAAATCCACGGAGAGTTTTCCTGTTCATTAACTGAGTCACTGCTATATAATCAGCAGGGCGGCAGTTGAAAGCATCACCCCCTTTGCTTGACTATCACCCTCGCTTGAAGATTGAGAACAGAGTCTGTATGTGCTCTGCTTTCACAAATGTTGTACAGATCTACACCTTGTTGATACTTTTTATTTCTAACCTTGCAGTTATTTTAAGATTTCCTTACCCTCCGAACCCCCTCCCCCCCCCCCCCCCCAAAAAAAAACCCTCGACTTGTGGCGCTGTACTCGACCAATTAAAAGAATCTAGGAGTAATTAGTAAATGTAAAAATAAAACTAAATCAATATAGACCACTCAACTCCAAAACTAAGGATTAGAAAGGCGTGAAGGAAAAAGGCTATTATAACCCTTCACCCCGCTCCCCCCCCCCCCCAATAAGTTTGGATTCGCCCTTGCAGCAAGATGTCTAGAAGCATTAATGTCTCAAGTCTCCTAGAACTCCTAGATAACGCCTCAATTTATAGTGTTGGTCAGATCTAGTTATATTCAATTTATTGTGTTGGTCAGATTTAGTTATATTCAATTTATAGTGTTGGTCAGATCTAGTTATATTCAATTCATAGTGTTGGTCAGATCTAGTTATTATAGTTAAGCCATTCAAATTCCAAGACATTCATTCGTAGTCGTGTAGGAAAAAAAAAAGATATCAATGCATAATTATATTAAATAAACAAGATTCAGCTACACAATTTAAAAAAAAAAAAGCTGCTTTTGTCGTCTGCTATCGTCTGAAAATTTCCACGGGCTCGTCTTCTATAGCCTCGTTCCCGTCTGTGTACTCTGGTTTTTTCTTGTGCGACATAAAGAGAAAGATAAGCCCTGCTAGGATAAAGAGCACGAAGACTATCCAGGATAATATAAAGCTGTATCCGTAGCGTGTGTCTGACTCTAAGGGTATTCGGTCTGGCATTGATTTTTTCTCGTGGTCCACTGTTTTGATAAACACTTCATTTAAGACTAAAAGGCAGGCGGCTGGGAAAACAAAATGGCAAACATTTTTCTGTTGAATAAGATCAATGTACTTTTTTTTTTGTTCAAATGCTAATAAACAATGATCAGTTCATTAAAATTTAATTACATACTTGGCGGGAAGAGGTAGTAAATAAAAGGTTATATTTTTGTATACAATAGGTCTATCTATAGAATTATATCATTTTTATTATTGACTGCAACTTGAGGTCATGATGAACTGGGATGTGGGATTTCCCAAATAAAGAGATCGCATACATCAAATTGGTAGAAGTTTGGAAAAGGGCAAATGATTTCTTACTCTTCTAACCAACGTTTTATTTTGATGCAGAGTTGTAGGCCTTTGGGAAGGGTTGTGCCATAAAATAATAGAACGATGGCTTTGACATCTGTTTTACACTACCACACAGAATGAACGCTACCTTTGACATCTGAAGTAGCAATAAAAATATAAAAAATACTTTAACAACAAATTTAAGTTAAGGGAGAGCACTGCCATATTTCTCAATATTGCAAGGATAGCTCCCCATTTTTTTCTGTATTAAACAAAACTAATTATTTACCACTAAATGATTTTATAATTGGTTAATTTCTTTATTGATTTATATGTTGTCATCGACTGTGAATAATTTAGTGCAAAATTTCATGCGAGAATGGGAGAGACAAAGTGTAAAAGATTTACCCAGACAGACATATAGACAGACGAAATTAGTTAAATATAAGCTTTGTAATGACAGTGCCTACAGCTACTAGCACCTACCCGTCATAAAGTGAAGCAGCGCTGCCAATCTCTTGATAATGTAACGTGGCCGGCGTAGCGCGTAGAAAGCGAAACAATGGCCAATGAACATGATGAACAGAGCCATGAGAGTGAAGGCAATGGCCGTGCGAGTATAATCTGAAGACATGGAATACAAACAAAATTATTTTAAATAGAAAAACCAAAAAAAAAAAAACTGTTACAGAATTGGATTTTCAATTATTCCAATTAGTATACATTGTTATACTTTTTATATATAGTCATGGGGAAATCTCTGATTCGTGAAAATGTTTACATTGACAATTAACCATCTACGCCAGTCTCATTTTTATTCCCATTCATCATTTTTTTTACAATAAAATCTATTTGCAACTGTAGTGTACAATAATTTAAAAAAAGAATCAAATATCGCATGCTTTTTTTATCACGTAATTTTATGCAATTACAAGATAGAATTACAAGATAGAATTAGAAGCTCTTTTTGAGAGATATTTCTCTTGAAATTTAACTTGTCAATACTGAAACTTTAAAAACACATTTATGATAAATACTTTTAGTACTAACACATTTTAAATTAATACTGCTAAATCTCTATACTATTATAAATTAAAAACCAAAATAAAACATCATCTACAAATCTACTTATTGAATCTATAGACCCAGTGGTTCTTATATATATTGCATATAGATCAATAGACTGTTTTGGGGTCAATTTCTTTCTTTCACTTTCAACCACTTCCCACAGTAGCTGGAATGTATATTAGGCCAGCAGGAAGTTGTGAACGAACAGTCAAGAACCACTGAGTTACAGGGTTAGAACAATAGATCATACTACTTCTACAGATCTCTGTAAATGTACCATACAAACGAGTTACATTTTAACCAATGACTCTAAGATAAATTATTGTTAGCACTCAATTTGTAAAAAAAATATTAATTATAAGAAATTAGAAAGTCTTCAAACAGAGCCAAACTGGCAAATAATTAATTGACATTAGTTCAGGTTAAGGTGAGTGAAGCAATTAAAAAATTAATAGAATTTTGGCTCTTCAATTTTGGAAAACAAAAAGTTCAAAATCTTTAGAGAATGCGATGAGCTAAAACGACGGACAAGGCGAATCAATGACTTGATAAGACAGAGAATTTATAAGATTGAGAGAATTTATAAGATTGAGAGAATTTATAAGATTGAGAGAATTTATAAGATTGAGAGAATTTATAAGATTGAGAGAATTTATAAGATTGAGAGAATTTATAAGATTGAGAGAATTTATAAGATTGAGAGAATTTATAAGATTAAGAGAATTTATAAGATTTAGAGAATTTATAACATAGAATTTATACGATTGAGAGAATTTATAACATAGAATTTATACGATTGAGAGAATTTATAACATAGAATTTATAAGATTGAGAGAATTTATAAGATTGAGAGAATTTATAAGATTGAGAGAATTTATAGGATTGCGAGAATTTATAACATAGAATTTATAACATTGAATTTATAACATAGAATTTATGAGATCGAGAGAATTTATAACATAGATTTTATAAGATAGAGATTATTTGTAAGATTGAATTAATAACATAGAATTTACAAAATGGATAGAATTTATAAAAGAATTTAAAAGATCGATAATATTATAATATAGAATTTACAAGATTGATAGAATTTATAACAAAGAATGTGTAAGATCGATTCAATCGAGTGGACTTATAATAACTAATGTATAAAAAGGAATTATTCAAATCAATGAATCTTTTCATGGAGAAGCTAAATGTTTCAAGTATAAAAAAAATTTCTGATAAAGTATTAATTTCAAACTTCCTATTTCTTAGTATTTGTTTAGCTTCAAATTGATACAACTTCGAGTAGACATTGTGTGAATGTAATGTACAGACAACAAACAGTTTCTATGCACTCGTTTTTGTAGTGTATCAGTCCTATAATCTACAGTTTTATGGAAAATATAAAAGTAAAAATGTAACATTTGTTATTGTTCCTATTTGTTACGAAACTGTGACTATAGGGAATTTTCGGGA
Source organism: Biomphalaria pfeifferi (assembly GCA_030265305.1). NCBI lineage: Eukaryota > Metazoa > Mollusca > Gastropoda > Planorbidae > Biomphalaria > Biomphalaria pfeifferi. The sequence goes on along the minus strand of JASAOG010000143.1, from coordinate 1,759,378 downwards.
TACATTTTTTATTCTACACAATGTCGAGATGACAGTTGTCAACTCAACAATGTCAAGATGACTGTTGTCAACTCAACAATGTCAAGATGACTGTTGTCAACTCATCAATGTCAAGATGACTGTTGTCAACTCAACAATGTCAAGATGACTGTTGTCAACTCAACAATGTCAAGATGACTGTTGTCAACTCAACAATGTCAAGATGACTGTTGTCAACACAACAATGTCAAGATGACTGTTGTCAACTCAACAATGTCAAGATGACTGTTGTCAACTCAACAATATCAAGATGACTGCTGTCAACTCAACAATATCAAGATGACTGTTGTCAACTAAAACTTGCTACAAGAAGAAAAAAAGCTCAGAAATTTATTGAACATTGCACACAATGTGTCCTATACCTTCGTAACGACATAACTCTTGTTATAACTAATCATCATTTCCTAATTTATGTACACAAAATAGCTAGTCATTTATAGTTAGAAATGCTCATGTAGATAATATACATGGAACATAAATGTAGGCCTGCATGGATATTCGAAATGTAAAAGAAATGTGTCATATATATATAGGTAAAGGTTTTTTTAAATTGGTGTAAAAAAAAAAGGGAGGGGGGAGATAAATCAAACAGGAAAGGGAAAAAAATTCAAACATTTAAAATTGACCAATTCAAAAGTGATAGTTAATAACAAGGCTTAGGATTGACACATTTTTCTTTTCTGAATTTCAAATCTACTAACACATAAGACAGCGATGCCCAAACTACGGCCCGCAGGCCAGATCCGGCTTACGACGTGCTTCTATCCGGCCCGCCAAAGCATTGAAAGTAAATGAAAAAAAAAAGTATTTAAAAAACAATTAAAAAATTAGAATGTTGCAAAAATATTCTCTTTAAGTTAGGATTCTCACTCATTCTTTGATGAATTCCATCTGTATATTTGGTATTCTAATATTCATAGTCAATATTTTTTTTTTTATTGTAAGAACAAGTGTTGTTGTTTTCAATGACGATAAAACTAGACAGCTATTTTTAATTCTTGGAAAATTCCTCTACTGCAACACAGAGCATCATTGATGCATCGTTTTGGGTCGTGTTCTTTTGATGTCAAAGCGACTGGTGCCGTCAGTGTTGGACGTGTGGGATGGACTGAAGTGGGACAGAAACAAAATGTTGGACTCTGAATGTTGAAACTTTCAGGAAATGTCGGACAGGTCTGTACTACTTGGTTGAATAGGAGAGTTCGATTTGTAAATAAAGTGTAGCAGTTTTTAAAGAACATAACATTAAAAGGCATTATGAAGCCAAACACATAAACACATAGGGTGGCATTCTTGGTTTGAGCCGCGAAGACAAGATTGTCAAGTTACGACTAGAGATTGGGGGGGGGGGGGGGATTGACAAGAATATTTCACAAAAAGAGACAAGAAAATAAGTCTGCGATAAGTTCCAGCTACAGAGTTGCTCACATCTTAAGTAGAGCAATGAAGTCTTTTTCCGATGGCGAATGTGTAAAAAAGTGCTTGCTAGCAGTGATGGAAGAAAAGTGTCTTGAAAAGAAGAATGCAAGAGAAGCTGTCAGCCTTTCTCGGATGACAATTACAAGGCGAGTGGAAGATATGGGGGTGAATGTTCATTCACAATTAAAAGACAGAGCAGCAGAATTCGAAATGTTTTCTATTGCTGATGACGAATCCACTGACATAACTGATACTGCGCAACTCTTGGTATTTATTTGCGGTACAAACAGCAATTTTGATATAACAGAAGAGTTAGCAGCTATGAGGAGCATGCATGGGACTACAACTGGAGAAGACCTGTTCAAAGAAGTGTCAGCCATCATAGAGGACCTTGCTCTTTCTTGGAATAAATTAGTGGGAGTGACTACTGATGGCGCTAGAAATATGGTCACAGCGGAATGACAGCAAGAGTTATTTAAAAATTTGTTGAGTCAAATGGAACTGAACCCCTGCAGCTTCACTGCATATTCACCAACAAAATCTCTGTGGACAGGTTTTGAATCTGGACCATGTGATAATGATTGTGCTCAACGCTGTAAATTTCATCAAATCATGGAACTTTCAAAGATTTTCTGACCGAAATAGAGTCCAAATATGAAGACGTTTTATTTCACAGTGAAGTGCGCTGGTTAACCCAAGGAAAAGTGTTAAAAAGTTTTTTTTTTTAATTTGAGACACGAAATTGAAATATTTATGACCGATAAATCAAAACAAGTGCCACAACTGAACGACCCCTTTATGGTTGTGGAATTTGGGTATTTTATGCGACATCACATCACATCTAAATGAACTCAACACCAAACTGCAAGGTAAAGACAAATTGATTTCGCATGTGTATGCAGACATATGTGCTTTCCAAACAAAATTGCAACTCTTCATTCAACAGGCGGTATGGGGTGCATTTTGTCCACTTTCCAACCTATACCACTCTACGAAATGATAAGCAGCTAAATATGTCTTTCCGAAATAAAAGATTGATCCAACTTCTGAGGCTCTCGATACATAATTTCAGTGAAAGATTTGATGATTTTCATAATTTAAAAAATGAAATCCGTCTTTTTGAAAATCCGTTTGCTGCCAGTGTGTCAAGTGCCTTGACAGATCTACAACTGGAACTGATTGACTTACAAAGCCAGCTTGACACATTTCAAGTGATGCAGACCATTGACATCTACTCCATCATACCTCATCGAAAACAAGCGCTAAGGATGATCACAATGTTTACAAACACTTATTTGTGTGAACAAACTTTTTCAATGATGAAACGGGCGAAAACCAAGTTACGTAATCACCTTACGGATGAACATCTAGATTCAGTGCACCGACTTGGCGTTTCAACTATGCAGCCAGATATTCAGAAGATGGTTTTGGATAAACTGCATGTATCACATTAATTTATGTAAGTAGGTCTACAAAACAAAAACTATTAAAAATAGCTTATTGTATATTTAATTTTTTTTTTTCTTTTTGGTGATATGGCCCGCGACACGAATGCCGAAAATTAAAATGGCCAGCGGACCAAATAAGGTTGGGCATCACTGACATAAGACATTACTCACTAGAAGTAACTTTTTGTATCCAAAATAACAGGACTACTTTAAATAATGTGTTTTAGTGGAAAGTGGCATGGAAAAACTTTGCTTTATATTTATGCAATAAAATTCGATCAATCCAACACCAAAAAAAAAGAGAAAAAATGTAATAGTCCAATCAGTTACAAATGAATGTTTGTAATGTGCCTGGGACATAGAGATTATAAAATATTAGCTTTAGAGTCTAGTACGTTATTCGGTTATCTAATTACAAGTGTGCATTGTTGTTATGTCTGTTAATCACCACAATACCCAAAGATCTACACAAATAGGCATATTGCTTTATTATTTATTAATTAATGTTTTAAATACAATATTCTGTCAGTTTTTTTATCTGCATTCAAAAGGGAAAAAAAATCTAGTCTAGATAAAAATGTGAAGCCTTCGTAGTCGTACAGAAAGAAAAAGGTGCATTTAGCTTGAGCAGATAGGTTTACAACTAGATCTACACCGAGCCATAGATTTACAGAGTCTGAACCAGTTCTGCATATCAATGACTGAGCTGTAGGTTGTTGAATAAAGGCTTTTTTTTTTACAACACAGGTCATGTGGTCACATTTACTCAACAGAACGGAAGCATGTATTCCCCAGTCACTCTGGGAGCAGAGGTCAGAGGTTTTTCATGCTTCCGCTTTACATAGGCAATCCTAGTTACAATAATTACATAGGCAAGTGTCATGACCTTCTGGGTGGAATAGATCTCTAGCTATCTTAACATTTACACGTGAACATTAATACAATATTTGCATATTTTGTGCGTGTGCAGTGTTTTAATGGACAGAGCCACAGAATGAAACGAAACACGAAATGGTGGAACTTTTGTTTATATATAAATACTTGAATTCTTATGAAGATATTTCCAATTTATTCCGCTGAAGGCCAAGACTTCTAGATCTAAATAAACCTAATGCTATGTTCTATTTGGAGACCAGACTACAAGGCTGTTTGATAGTTATAAAGTTAGAATAGCCGGAAGTTACGTACCAATCTGGAACATCCTCTTCACGTCCAGTTCTGATAGAAAATGGAGTCAGAAACATGGACATGATTGTCATTGAGGGGGGGGGGGGGAAGGGCTTTATTTCAGTTTGTCATTTCAAAAGTAACTAGAAATTAATCACTTCATAAAAAATACTCGAGTCTTTTATTTGGAAAACAAACAAACAAACAAACAAACAGTGCGACCACCAATAAAACAAACACACAACAAACTCCTGGTGTACACACACATTGAAATGAACAGCTTCTGTTACGTACCAAACGTTGAGATACCTTTCCGTGCTGTTAAAGAAGTGTATGTTTAAGGAACTAGTTTTTACAATCAGAAGTGCATTGACCAGGTTATTGTAATTCAATTTAAAAAATACGAATAATGCTTTTTTTCTTTTTTTTTTTTGTATGCATGTGCATGGTACATCTTATATGGTCTAAATTCAAACCTCTCTGGTCCAATCTTTTTTTTTGTGAGGAAGGGGTGTTTGGGAGAAGGTTTTGTGCTGCATTTAGGCACTCAGCAAACACAACTCAGCTCTGGTCAGGTAGTCGAGCGGTTAATGTCTCAGCCAGACACCCTTTGTTTGAGAAATCATAACTTAATAATTTAAATTAAAAGGCTGGAAGGGGGGGGGGGCATCTATTTAGAGAATGTGTCAGCATAGTGAGACACACATTCCGAAATGAAAGAATAAAAAACTAAAAAAAAATATGGTGAAGGATTCTAAGTGACTTAATATAATGAAACCAATAAAGTGAAAGTTCAATATAAAAATTCCGAATAAGAAAAAAGACACCACACACACTTGATATCTGACTCCATGCATGTGTATATAAAATTATGTACTGAATTAAGATTGGCAAAAGGTATTCATCTACTTTGGAGACTGCATTTTGCTTGTAGATAACTTGTGTTTTAATTTAAGGTATAATAAGTATATAGTCTTGTGTTTATTGTTTAGTGAAGCATTTATAATAATAATGTTCACTAAAATATGTCATTAGATCTCACGTATTTCTTGGATCAAAGCTGATTGAATTGGATGCAAGAGGAACAAATAAAACAATGCGTGTAGAGACCAACACCTTTACTTAGCCTGATTGAATTGGATGCAAGAGGAACAAATAAAACAATGCGTGTAGAGACCAAAACCTTTACTTAGCCTGATTGAATTGGATGCAAGAGGAACAAATAAAACAATGCGTGTAGAGACCAACACCTTTACTTAGCCGACATGTCCTAACTTAGCCCCCTAAGAGGTTCTGTTTAGGCGACATGTACTAACTTAGCCCCCTATGAGGTTCTGTTAAGGCGACATGTCCTAACTTAGCCCCCTATTAGATTCTTTTTAGGCGAACATGTCCTAACTTAGCTCCCTATTAGATTCTTTTAGGCGAACATGTCCTAACTTAGCCCCTTATTAGATTCTTTTTAGGCGAACTTGTTCTAACTTAGCCCCCTACAAGATTCTTTTTAGGCGAACATGTCCTAACTTAGCCTTATTAGATTCTTTTTAGGCGAACATGTCCTAACTTAGCCCTATTCAATTCTTTTTAGGCGAACATGTCCTAACTTAGCCCCCTATTAGATTCTTTTTAGGCGACATGTCCTAACATAGCAGCCTATTAGATTCTTTTAAGGCGACATGTCCTAACTTAGCCCCCTATTAGATTCTTTTTAGGCGACATGTCCTAACTTAGCCCCCTATGAGGTTCTTTTTAGGCGACATGTCCTAACTTAGCCCCCTATTAGATTCTTTTTAGGCGAACATGTCCTAACTTAGCCCTATTTGATTCTTTTTAGGCGACATGTCCTAACTTAGCCCTATTAGATTCTTTTTAGGCGAACATGTCCTAACTGAGCCCCCTATTAGATTCTTTTTAGGGGAACATGTCCTAACTTAGCCCTATTAGATTCTTTTTAGGCGACATGTCCTAACTTAGATTCTTTTTAGGCGACATGTCCAAACTTAGCCCACTATTAGATTCTTTTTAGGCGAACATGTTCTAACTTAGCCCGATTAGATTCTTTTTAGGCGAACATGTCTTAACTTAGCCTGATTAGATTCTTTTTAGGCGAACATGTCCTAACTTAGCCCGATTAGATTCTTTTTAGGCGAACATGTCCTAACTTAGCCCCTTATTAGATTCTTTTTAGGCGAACATGTCCTGACTTAGCCTATTAAATTCTTTTTAGGCGAACATGTCTTAACTTAGCCCTATTAAATTTATTTTAGGCGAACAGGTCCTAACTTAGCCCCCTATAAGATTCTTTTTAGGCGAACATGTCCTAACTTAGCCCCCTATTAGATTCTTTTTAGGCGACATGTCCTAACATAGCAGCCTATTAGATTCTTTTAAGGCGACATGTCCTAACTTAGCCCCCTATAAGATTCTTTTTAGGCAAACATGTCCTAACTTAGCCCCCTATTAGATTCTTTTTAGGCGACATGTCCTAACATAGCAGCCTATTAGATTCTTTTAAGGCGACATGTCCTAACTTAGCCCCCTATTAGATTCTTTTTAGGCGACATGTCCTAACTTAGCCCCCTATGAGGTTCTTTTTAGGCCACATGTCCTAACTTAGCCCCCTATTAGATTCTTTTTAGGCGAACATGTCCTAACTTAGCCCTATTTGATTCTTTTTAGGCGACATGTCCTAACTTAGCCCACTATTAGATTCTTTTTAGGCGACATGTCCTAACTTAGCCCACTATTAGATTCTTTTTAGGCGACATGTCCTAACTTAGCCCGATTAGATTCTTTTTAGGCGAACATGTCTTAACTTAGCCTGATTAGATTCTTTTTAGGCGAACATGTCCTAACTTAGCCCGATTAGATTCTTTTTAGGCGAACATGTCCTAACTTAGCCCCTTATTAGATTCTTTTTAGGCGAACATGTCCTGACTTAGCCTATTAAATTCTTTTTAGGCGAACATGTCTTAACTTAGCCCTATTAAATTTATTTTAGGCGAACAGGTCCTAACTTAGCCCCCTATAAGATTCTTTTTAGGCGAACATGTCCTAACTTAGCCCCCTATTAGATTCTTTTTAGGCGACATGTCCTAACATAGCAGCCTATTAGATTCTTTTAAGGCGACATGTCCTAACTTAGCCCCCTATAAGATTCTTTTTAGGCAAACATGTCCTAACTTAGCCCCCTATTAGATTCTTTTTAGGCGACATGTCCTAACATAGCAGCCTATTAGATTCTTTTAAGGCGACATGTCCTAACTTAGCCCCCTATTAGATTCTTTTTAGGCGACATGTCCTAACTTAGCCCCCTATGAGGTTCTTTTTAGGCCACATGTCCTAACTTAGCCCCCTATTAGATTCTTTTTAGGCGAACATGTCCTAACTTAGCCCTATTTGATTCTTTTTAGGCGACATGTCCTAACTTAGCCCACTATTAGATTCTTTTTAGGCGACATGGCCTAACTTAGCCCACTATTAGATTCTTTTTAGGCGACATGTCCTAACTTAGCCCTATTAGATTCTTTTTAGGCGATCATGTTCTAACTTAGCCCGATTAGGGCGAACATGTCCTAACTTAACCCGATTAGATTCTTTTTAGGCGAACATGTTCTAACTTAGCCCGATTAGATTCTTTTTAGGCGAACATGTCTTAACTTAGCCTGATTAGATTCTTTTTAGGCGAACATGTCCTAACTTAGCCCCCTATTAGATTCTTTTTAGGCGACATGTCCTAACATAGCAGCCTATTAGATTCTTTTAAGGCGACATGTCCTAACTTAGCCCCCTATTAGATTCTTTTTAGGCGACATGTCCTAACTTAGCCCACTATTAGATTCTTTTTAGGCGACATGTCCTAACTTAGCCCACTATTAGATTCTTTTTAGGCGACATGTCCTAACTTAGCCCGAATAGATTCTTTTTAGGCGAACATGTCCTAACTGAGCCCCCTATTAGATTCTTTTTAGGGGAACATGTCCTAACTTAGCCCTATTAGATTCTTTTTATGCGACCTGTCCTAACTTAGATTCTTTTTAGGCGACATGTCCAAACTTAGCCCACTATTAGATTCTTTTTAGGCGACATGTTCTAACTTAGCCCGATTAGATTCTTTTTAGGCGAACATGTCCTAACTTAGCCCCCTATTAGATTCTTTTTAGGCTACATGTCCTAACTTAGCCCCCTATTAGATTCTTTTTAGGCGACATGTTCTAACTTAGCCCCCTATTATATTCTTTTTAGGCGAACATGTTCTAACTAAGCCTCCTATTAGATTCTTTTTAGGCGACATGTCCTAACTTAATCCTATTAGATTCTTTTTAGGCGAACATGTCCTAACTTAGCCCTATTAGATTCTTTTTAGGCGAACATGTCCTAACTTAGCCCCCCTATTAGATTTTTTTAGGCGAACATGTCCTAACTTAGCCCCCTATTAGATTCTGTTTAGGCGAACATGTCCTAACTTAGCCCTATTAAATTCTTTTTAGGCGAACATGTCCTAACTTTGCCCCCTATTAGATTCTTTTTAGGCGAACATGTCCTAACTTAGCCCAATATTAGATTCATTTTAGGCGAACATGTCCTAACTTAGCCCCCTATTAGATTCTTTTTAGGCGAACATGTCCTAACTTAGCCCCCTATGAGGTTCTTTTATGCGAATATGTCCTAACTAAGCCCAATATTAGATTCATTTTAGGCGAACATGTCCTAACTTAGCCCCTTATTAGATTCTTTTTAGGCGAACATGTTCTAACTTAGCCCCCTACAAGATCCTTTTTAGGCGAACATGTCCTAACTTAGCCCTATAAGATTCTTTTAAGGCGAACATGTCCTAACTTAGCCCCCTATTAGATTCTTTTTAGGCGACATGTCCTAACATAGCAGCCTATTAGATTCTTTTAAGGCGACATGTCCTAACTTAGCCCCCTATTAGATTCTTTTTAGGCGACATGTCCTAACTTAGCCCCCTATGAGGTTCTTTTTAGGCGACATGTCCTAACTTAGCCCCCTATTAGATTCTTTTTAGGCGAACATGTCCTAACTTAGCCCTATTTGATTCTTTTTAGGCGACATGTCCTAACTTAGCCAACTATTAGATTCTTTTTAGGCGACATGTCCTAACTTAGCCCGAATAGATTCTTTTTAGGCGAACATGTCCTAACTGAGCCCCCTATTAGATTCTATTTAGGGGAACATGTCCTAACTTAGCCCTATTAGATTCTTTTTATGCGACCTGTCCTAACTTAGATTCTTTTTAGGCGACATGTCCAAACTTAGCCCACTATTAGATTCTTTTTAGGCGACATGTTCTAACTTAGCCCGATTAGATTCTTTTTAGGCGAACATGTCCTAACTTAGCCCCCTATTAGATTCTTTTTAGGCGAACATGTCCTAACTAAGCCTCCTATTAGATTCTTTTTAGGCGACATGTCCTAACTTAATCCTATTAGATTCTTTTTAGGCGAACATGTCCTAACTTAGCCCTATTAGATTCTTTTAGGCGAACATGTCCTAGCTTAGCCCCCTATTAGATTTTTTTAGGCGAACATGTCCTAACTTAGCCCCCTATTAGATTCTGTTTAGGCGAACATGTCCTAACTTAGCCCTATTAAATTCTTTTTAGGCGAACATGTCCTAACTTTGCCCCCTATTAGATTCTTTTTAGGCGAACATGTCCTAACTTAGCCCCCTATTAGATTCTTTTTAGGCGAACATGTCCTAACTTAGCCCCCTATGAGGTTCTTTTAAGGCGAATATGTCCTAACTAAGCCCAATATTAGATTCATTTTAGACGAACATGTCCTAACTTAGCCCTATTAGATTCTTTTTGGCGAACATGTCCTAACTTAGCCCCCTATTAGATTCTTTTTAGGCGAACATGACCTAACTTAGCCCTATTAGATTCTTTTTAGGCGAACATATCCTAACTTAGCCCTATTAAATTCTTTTTAGGCGAACATGTCCTAACTTAGCCCCCTATTAGATTCTTTTTAGGCGAATATGTCCTAACTTAGCCCCCTATTAGATTCTTTTTAGGCGAACATGTCATAACTTAGCCCCCTATAAGGTTCTTTTTAGGCGAACATGTCCTAACTTAGCCCCCTATGAGGTTCATTTTGGCGAACATGTCCTAACTTAGCCCCCTATTAGATTCATTTTAGGCGAACATGTCCTTACTTAGCCCCCTATTAGATTCTTTTTAGGCGACATGTCCTAACTTAGTCCTATTAGATTCTTTTTAGGCGAACATGTCCTAACTTAGCCCCCTATTAGATTCTTTTTAGGCGAACATGTCCTAACTTAGCCCCCTATTAGATTCTTTTTAGGCGAACATGTCCTAACTTAGCCCCCTATTAGATTCTTTTTAGGCGAACATGTCCTAACTTAGCCCGATTAGATTCTTTTTAGGCGAACATGTCCTAACTTAGCCCCCTATTAGATTCTTTTTAGGCGAACATGTCCTAACTTAGCCCCCTATTAGATTCTTTTTAGGCGATCATGTCCTAACTTAGCCCGATTAGATTCTTTTTAGGCGAACATGTCCTAACTTAGCCCTATTAGATTCTTTTTAGGCGAACATGTTCTAACTTAGCCCGATTAGATTCTTTTTAGGCGAACATGTCCTAACTTAGCCCTTTTAGATTCTTTTTAGGCGAACATGTCCTAACTTAGCCCGATTAGATTCTTTTTAGGCGAACATGTCCTAACTTAGCCCGATAAGATTCTTTTTAGGCGAACATGTTCTAACTTAGCCCGATTAGATTCTTTTTAGGCGAACATGTCCTAACTTAGCCCTATTAGATTCCTTTTAGGCGAACATGTCCTAACTTAGCCCGATTAGATTCTTTTTTTGGCGAACATGTCCTAACTTAGTCCTATGAGGTTCTTTTAGGCGAACATGTCCTAACTTAGTCCTATGAGGTTCTTTTTAGGCGAACATGTCCTAAGTTAGTCCTATGAGGTTCTTTTTAGGCGACATGTCCTAACTTAGCACTATGAGGTTCTATATAGGCGACAATGTTCTAACTTAGCACTATGAGGTTCTATATAGGCGACAATGTTCTAAGTTTGCCCTATCAGGTTCTATTTAGACGACATGTCCTAAGTTTGCCATATCAGGTTCTGTTTAGACGACATGTCCTAAGTTTGCCCTATCAGGTTCTGTTTAGACGACATGTCCTAAGTTTGCCCTATCAGGTTCTGTTTAGACGACATGTCCTAAGTTTGCCTAACATTTCATTTAAATCCATCAATTTTCCCTTACTTGCCAGGGCTGAAGAGTCCCCCCTCCCCCAACCTTTCCCCCCTCTTTCCCCGTAAAATTATATTATCAAGACGTCAACAAATATCTAAACTGTTTTTATAGTCTTTTTTTGTAAAAAAAAAACAACAAACAAACAAAAACAAAATACATGTATTATTATTATTATTGATTTAGCAAATTATTTGTCAGTCGTGACGCAAATCTAGTGGGTAAAGAAGTTTTTCAAACTAGTGAATGCGAGGTCTTCAGTTGTCGTTTTTTTTTAGGCTTACAGACAAGACATTCCATCCCGAAATTTAGCCAAATCAAATTGGGATAAAAACAGACAAGTTTCCGATTCCATTAGATCTTTATTCCAGAAACAGACTACTTCCCCAGGTTTTTGTTCCAGAAGCAGACCACTTCTCCTAGGTCTTTGTTCCAGAAACAGACCACTTCCCATAGGTCTTTGTTCCAGAAACAGACCACTTCCCCTAGATCTTTGTTCCAGAATCAGACCACTTCCCATAGGTCTTTGTTCCAGAAACAGACCACTTCCCCTAGATCTTTGTTCCAGAAACAGACCACTTCCCCTAGATCTTTGTTCCAGAAACAGACCACTTCCCCTAGGTCTTTGTTCCAGAAACAGACCACTTCCGCTAGGTCTTTGTTCCAGAAACAGACCACTTCCCTTAGATCTTTGTTCCAGAAACAGACCACTTCCCCTAGAACTTTGTTCCAGAAACAGACCACTTCCCCTAGATCTTTGTTCCAAAAACAGACCACTTCCCCTAGGTCTTTGTTCCAAAAACAGACCACTTCCCATAGGTCTTTGTTCCAAAAACAGACCACTTCCCATAGGTCTTTGTTCCAGAAACAGACCACTTCCCCTAGATCTTTGTTCCAGAAACAGACCACTTTCCCTAGATCTTTGTTCCAGAAACAGACCACTTCCCCTAGGTCTTTTTTCCAGAAACAGACCACTTCCGATGATCTTTGTTCCAGAATTAGACCACTTCCCATAGGTCTTTGTTCCAGAAACAGACCACTTCCCCTAGATCTTTGTTCCAGAAACAGACCACTTCCCCTAGATCTTTGTTCCAGAAACAGACCACTTCCCCTAGGTCTTTGTTCCAGAAACAGACCACTTCCGCTAGGTCTTTGTTCCAGAAACAGACCACTTCCCTTAGATCTTTGTTCCAGAAACAGACCACTTCCGCTAGAACTTTGTTCCAGAAACAGACCACTTCCCCTAGATCTTTGTTCCAAAAACAGACCACTTCCGCTAGGTCTTTGTTCCAGAAACAGACCACTTCCCTTAGATCTTTGTTCCAGAAACAGACCACTTCCCCTAGAACTTTGTTCCAGAAACAGACCACTTCCCCTAGATCTTTGTTCCAAAAACAGACCACTTCCCCTAGGTCTTTGTTCCAAAAACAGACCACTTCCCATAGGTCTTTGTTCCAAAAACAGACCACTTCCCATAGGTCTTTGTTCCAGAAACAGACCACTTCCCCTAGATCTTTGTTCCAGAAACAGACCACTTTCCCTAGATCTTTGTTCCAGAAACAGACCACTTCCCCTAGGTCTTTTTTCCAGAAACAGACCACTTCCGATGATCTTTGTTCCAGAATTAGACCACTTCCCATAGGTCTTTGTTCCAGAAACAGACCACTTCCCCTAGATCTTTGTTCCAGAAACAGACCACTTCCCCTAGATCTTTGTTCCAGAAACAGACCACTTCCCCTAGGTCTTTGTTCCAGAAACAGACCACTTCCGCTAGGTCTTTGTTCCAGAAACAGACCACTTCCCTTAGATCTTTGTTCCAGAAACAGACCACTTCCCCTAGAACTTTGTTCCAGAAACAGACCACTTCCCCTAGATCTTTGTTCCAAAAACAGACCACTTCCCCTAGGTCTTTGTTCCAAAAACAGACCACTTCCCATAGGTCTTTGTTCCAGAAACAGACCACTTCCCCTAGGTCTTTGTTTCAGAAACAGACCACTTCCCCTAGATCTTTGTTCCAGAAACAGACCACTTCCCCTAGATCTTTGTTCCAGAAACAGACCACTTCCCCTAGATCTTTGTTCCAGAAACAGACCACTTCCCCTAGATCTTTGTTCCAGAAACAGACCACTTCCCCTAGATCTTTGTTCCAGAAACAGACCACTTCCCATTGGTCTTAGTTCTCACTGACATTATACTTACATACATATGTTGTACATTGTGTAAGAGAATGTAATAATGTTTAAACTGAAGATGTAAATTGAAACGTTAATTAAAGCGTGTTTGTAAACTTACTGCTATGGAGTATTTGTGTTAGGTTTGATGTAAGCATAAGAAATAGTGGGCGGATGTTTTGGTTGTGTAAGCTGAACAGATTCTGATGAAATCACGATGTTGTCTTTCATAGTTCATGCTTATAAATAGCGGTGTGAAAGTTGAAGAAAGAAGTACAAGCGAGACACGTGAGACACAAGAGATCTGTCTGCTAGAGCTTGTTTATTTATAAATACAAGTTTTATTCAGTTTTGTCTTGAAAATTTATTTTTGTTTCAAATTCTATATTAAGAATTTAATACGCTTACGTAGGTTTAGTTGTACTAGATGTTTGGAGCTACAAACTACCAACGAGTAATAACACCTACATGGGCCAACATGTGAGAATGTGTTAGCTGTTCGGAGTTAGATCCCAAACCTGTTACAACACTAAATTATCTGAATAACAATTTATCTGCCATCATTCGCTACATGTAGACGTAAACATTTCTTGTGTAGCATACTTCACATAACAATGCTCTAGCGGATCCAGAATTTTGAAGTGGGGGGGGGGGGCGATTTTTTTCCAAACCCTAACCCTAAGCATAAACGTGCGAACAGCATATATATATATATATATAAAAGCAGTGTTTCTCAACCTTCGGCAAAAAAAAACAACACAAAAAGCAGTCATGTTAAGGCCTTTCTCTTGATAGCTCGGGGGTCTGGGGGAGCGCTTTTAGCCAAAATCGTTTTCTTGCGTCTTTCAAGGCAGAAACGCATTCTCCTAACATCTATAGCTAATTATTATTAGTGGGGTTCGGGTCGAAGCCCCGACGCCAAAAACGTTATCTGCATTTTTCACTGCAGAAACGCATTCTCCTAACATCTACAGCTCATTAATCATCAGTGAGGTTTGAGGTGAAGCTATAAGCGTTTTCTTGCTTTTTTTACTTCAGAAACGCGATCTCCTGACATCTCTAGCTGATTATTCAGCCTATTAAGAAATGACCTTTTGAAAAATGTTTTACTTGAAAAATATTCTATTATGAATGTATAGGCCTTTACTACATTGTAAATAAACGATTTGAAGATACCCCACATGTCTGGATTAATGCTTTGAGGATCGCTGCCGAAAAAAAAAATATTCGAAATATAATATTTAAAAAAAGAAGCTCATTTCTAAGTGACATATTTTGATGCTTAGGCTTGTTTGTAACTTTGTTTTGTTACAGAACTATAATTCAAAGTTCTAACCAAAAATTTTGGAAGTGGGAGGAGAAATTAAGTGGACCAATTAGATTCTACTCATATTTTTTTTTTTTGCATTTTTAAAGATTCAAGCATAAATTGTGAGCTATAGTCCCAAATTTATCATATTGAGTAAAAGTTGGAAAAAGGCGACTAGGAATAGAATACTTGGGTTCAGAACTCATCTCAATCGTTACTCTTATATTGAAAAACTTCGTATGAATTCTAAATTTTCCAAAGCAAAGTCTTTCTTAAAAATTCATGTGAAATTACATAAACTACAAAAAGAAAAAGTATTGGTTTGTCCGATGGGCGGAAGGCGATTGCAGGTATCGCCCCTCCCACCTGGTACAACCCTTTTTCATTTATATTTACTAATTATAAAAATTTGAGATTAGAGTGTGGTGCGACATAATATACAAATGGGTTCACATATTAATACGTAGCTAATATTATATAGATATTCTAATTTTGTTCACAAACTATGATTTCTCCATAAAAAAAGGACCGCCCCCCCCCCCCCCCCACTCAGAGCGATAGAGTGGGGAGGGCAGTAGATGCAATCACTCCCCAACCTTACCCCCTGAATCGTCCAAGGTACCAGAAGAGGAGCGACATAATATAAATACTATATTTTAATTGATCTAATTTTGTTCACAAACTATGATTTCCCCTAAAAGTAGGACCGCCCCCCCCCCCCACACTCAAAGGGTTTAGGTGGGAAGAGCAGTAGAGAAATTCGCAAATCGGCCAACAGGGAAACGACATAATATAAAGATTGGTTAAAACAATAACAAGTTTTAATCATATAGATATTTATTATATTCTGCTAGCGAGCTGTGATTTCTACAAATAATTTGGACCGCCCCCCCACCTACTCGAAAGTTTATGGTGGGGAGGGGGGCGGTAATGATGCCATCGCCTCCTCCCGACCCCACCAAATCGACCAACATACTAGAGGGGAGGGCGAAATAATCTAAAAATAGGTTAAAATATAAATAATTAGTATATATTATTAACATAAGTAATAAATTCGTATACAAATTGTGTGAATTCTATACTAAAATTCGTCCGCCCCTACCGCCCCCCCCCCTGGATCCGCCAGTGGTACACACATACTAATCAATGTTATAAAGACAAAGATCTGCCAATGTGAGCTATGTGTACACAAATACTAATCAGTGTTATAAAGACAAAGATATGTCAACATGCGCCTGGTACAGTAAAAAAAAAAAAAAAAAGACCTTTCCAATGTCTTCAAAAGACTTTATTCATTGTTTTACAGAAGGTCAGACCTTTCCAATGTCTTAATGAGGGCCAGACACAACTTCTCCAATGTCTTAGATGATTTGAATTTATGT
The DNA here is from genome assembly GCA_030265305.1 of Biomphalaria pfeifferi. Classification (NCBI taxonomy): domain Eukaryota; kingdom Metazoa; phylum Mollusca; class Gastropoda; family Planorbidae; genus Biomphalaria; species Biomphalaria pfeifferi. Next base: position 1,743,188 of record JASAOG010000143.1, on the reverse strand, counting down.
TTATCTTGACTTTAGGAGTAATAAAAAAACTTTTAGTTTCAAATCTTTTCGTTAACTTATCCATCTGAACTTTTGTCTGTCCGTCTATTCATCAGTCTGTCAGTTTCCTGTTTCTTAATCTACCGTCTACCACTGTTTTTACGTTCCAATCAATGCATCAGTTAAAAAAAGTTTTTTTTTAACTGCCTTAAAACAAAAAAACTTGAGTGTCAGACAAAGCTGAACTGAGTGGCAGTTTCTGGAAGGCAAGAATAGATTGTAAACTAAAAGTGTTCAGCATGGGCCTAGCCTGCGGGGAGGGGAGGATAGTTGGGAGATCAACCCCCCTCCCCGAATGGAATCTTGCCCCCTCCCGCAGTGAAACACTGCACACATCCTTAATCTTCAAAATCGAAGATATCCATCTATCTATCTATCTATCTATCTATATTTATTTATGTAAGTATGTATGTGTGTGTGTGTAAAGAAACGAACCTCCCCCACACACACCCCTTTCCCGAAAAAAATCCTGGCTACGCCCATGGTTTTCAGTAAGATGTAGAATCAAGATGTTTGGTGATGAGAGTTCTCTTGCTTACATTGTACTTTAACATTATTTTTTACTTTGTGAAGTAACAAAACTTCTAAGCAGCAGGATAGACATGACTTTACAAGTTGTGAATGTTTCTTTTCAAGTGAACAACTCCACAAGAGAATGCGTGCATGTGTGCTCGTGTGTCTACGTGTGTGTGTGGATGGACACCTCTTTCTCCCAGGCTGCCACTCAGGACTAAAAAAATAGAGAGAATAGATTTTGAAGAACAACAAAAAAAGTAGCTCGTTGCTACTCTGTCTCTTGCTATTCGCAGCTTAGCAGTAGGACGAATCGATCTATTCATTAGAACAGTAAAATGTCGCGGTAATTTGTTTTGAGGTACTCGTTCTTCACACGTGCAGTCCGTGCTGTACAGTAATGTATACGTTTAATGAATTCTGCGTTAAAAAATCATTATTTAATATATATATACATATATATAAATTACATGGTTCACATTGTCACTTATACAAGAGTATACATGATTTACTCAGCGGATGAATACAAACCAAAATAAAAATAACAACACGACAAAGAGCCCTTCTGCCTTGGCAAAGATTTTAGTTTGTGGAGGTCCCGGGGCAGGATTTGTGTTGGCCCCTGAAATTTCTGTAAATAGTTCTTTTAAATTTAATTAATCTCACTTTCTTTTAAAAAATATTTAATATGCACATTTTTTATTTAAAAAGTGTACTTTTTTTTATAGTTTGTGACAAGTAAGGTCATTTGTTGACACACTGCCGTAAATCCGGAGCTGTATTTACTTATTCCAAGCATGCTACAAGCATACCCTTGTTAATCAAATGTTTGCAAGCCTTAGAAAATGCGAAAAAAAATATTAGAAAAACAAATCTTAAAAGTTTCTGACCCGTCGGATATATTACTTTAAATCTCTTTTATGGAGGCCCCTTTTTTTTTAGAACTTCCCGACACTGTATCCCCGCCTTCTCTCCCTTAAATCCGGCCCTGACTTCAGCACCTCAGAACAGTGTGGAAAAGTTTGTGTGTGTTAATTAGGGTTTTCACTTATCCCAAGTGTCTGTGATAGGTCTGGAAACATTTTTTGGCTGAAACATTTGTTTAGTGTCCTTCATGTCTTTATAAGGCAGTTCGAAATAACTAAAAGTTTGTCTTTGGAAAACTAAAACTTTTGTTCTTTATAATGAATATGCAAAGTTTTTTTTATTCTTGAACAACACATTTTCAAATGAAGAATAATAAGTCTTAGTACGTTTTAGTATGTTTTGACTAAGATGCAGTGATACATACACCACTAGTCTCATCTACTCAACTGTTTGGCCCTCTGTCAGAATTCGTTTTCACCAATAAGTATGTGATTCGTGAATGAGTGTGTCACGAAATGTGTCAATACTAAGTCGCAGGATCCCGCCAACTTATTGAATCTTGTCATGTCTTATTCTCAAGTTCATTGGAAGATTGTATGCACCTTGTAGATCAAGTGATCACCGACCATCTTTTGCATATGTACAAACTTTATCTTCTATACAATCCTAGACTTCACAGCTCACCCTTCATGTTTCTATAGCTCAGTGCGCCATGTTCCAATTTCGTTTGTGGTCCAGTGGGGGGAGGGGGTATCTGGGAGGAGGTTTCCGTGCTGCCTTTAGGCGCTATGCATAAACATAAATCATCTTGAGCCGGTGTTTGAACTCTAGCCCCCTTGATAGGTGGCCAAGCGGTGTTTACCACCCAGCCACACGTGCGCGCGTATTGTTTTAATTGAGTAAGTCTTTGTTCACCTTGCATAACTTTCGTAAAAAGTTCTAGTGTAAAAATGTCTGGAGTAATTACACGATATTTGTAATTGTTATTTTCTAAATATGACTCCATGAAACGTGAAGATCCTTTTTTTAGGCCAAGCGGGCAGAGCTGTTTTTGTGGCCCACGGTTAAAGAGGGTGTCATGTGACCAGCACAACGACCAACCGTCTTTACTCTACCCCAACTATTGACAGGTACGACCCAGTTAGATATTTAGCTCCAAGCTGGTTTAAAGTGATTGTTTTTTGTTTTTTTTTTTCCGTTAAGGCGTTCCTTAACAAAATATTTCCACTAAGTCCAGTTCTCCTACAGGACTGCAGGCAGGGTTCAAACTCGGGACCATTGTGGCGATAGTAGGAAGCGCATACGACATGACCAGGCAGCCATTCTAGAAATGCATTTTACCTTAAAGTTTGTGTCATAACAGAAATAGGTAAGTGCACAGCAACGTTCTGTTTAGTCCCCACCAAAAAGCAAGTGATTTTATTCAGTGTTAGAGAATCAATGCTCAGGTGTTGATCTGACATTTCAAAACCAACAGTTGCATGTTGTGTTGGAGAAAATGAAGACAAATCAAATAATTTGATCAACACAGCACAGGACAAAGTAAGACTACCCCCCCCCCCCCAAGTTAATACCCCCCCCCCCCGATGTGAAAGATTTCCCCTCCCCCTCTACGAATTCCTTGTGATATGTATCTCTTTGTACAGGAGATAACGCCCCTCCCCCACACACACATTTCCTGAAGTTTTTACTTTGACATTTTTTTTTGTCCTTCATTTTTTTCTTACTTTCAGAGGTAAGTGTGTGTGTGTTGGTGTTGATACACGGGTGGGGTTGTAGCTCCAAACAGTTGGTAGGTTTGTTCATTTCTAAGTGCCGATTTCAATAACACTTTTTAAAAAAATATATTAACATGAAAATGAAAGTGACTTTGATTAACACCTGGCCCTAGACACACACACACACGCACGCACACACACATCTTTCAACGTCAATGTAAATGTATGTCAACACAAACACAGGTCAAAGATTTTCTTCTTAAACAACGGAAACAAAATGCAAAGTAAAAAAAGGTATTTCTGTCTGTCCTTGACCTCCCACTTCAACTTTCACTTCTCAAGTTATAGTTCAACTACGATGGACGTATCACGTTATTACATCAGAATCTGTTCAGTCTATACAAACACAAATTATCTGCCATACCCCATGATTACACCAGAATCTGTTCAGCCTATACAAACACAAATTATCCGCCATACGTTTACCCATGGTTACATCAGAATCTGTTCAGCCTATACAAACACAAATTACCCGCCAGACGTTTACCCATGGTGACATCAGAATCTGTTCAGCCTATACAAACACAAATTACCCGCCAGACGTTTACCCATGGTGACAAAGCTTAAGGTGTGTAGGAAGCATTGATTGATTCTATAGTTTTGTATTTCGTTCTTACAAAACGAGGTCGAGTCAAACATGGGAGGCCTATGTTCATGTCAGAACTAAATGTGAACTATTTTCTTTGCCCCACGTCTAGTGTTGTACTGTTTCACAATGTTTCAACTTTTTTTAAAGAGTTTTTGTATTAAATATCTAATTACATAAAGTTTCTAAATTGTTTTTATGATTAAAATCTAAATCTTCAATGTCTTTGTTTCTATATTTATACCAGAAAAGACAAAAATATCCTAAAAGTATTTCTTGAAATAATGTTTTCATCATACTGAATTTTTCTAGGTCAGTGTTGCTTGTAAAAAAAAAACACATGACATGTATCAAGATTGAGTCAAGTGAAATATTGTAAACATGAAATTAAAAATACTTAGAAAACAAATCAAGAAAATAAAAGTTTAAATCTAATAAAAAAACATGTTCAAAACGAAGACAGACAATTGGTGCCTACAAAACAGGGCAGCTCAATCAAATCTCTTACCTAGATGATGGCTGTCAATGGGCTGGCCTTCATTATTATCGTCACCTTTTGGAAAGAAGTTGTGCCGTTCACAGGTTTCATCTGGACACAAATACAAATAGTCTTTAGACGTGATTCATCAGATTTTCAAATTCAAAATCCCTGTCTTCACCGAGATTCAAAACCAGGACTTCAGGTTCGGAAGCCACCGCTTCCACCACCATCAATAATAATTGAATTTAAATGGCGCTATTAACAATACCAATACCTGGTCAAGGCTTTTTGAGAACATACCAGACAGAAATTTACTAAAAATAATTCCAATTGTTGGAAACGGATACCCAGGCAATAAGTTTTAATTTCAAACACAGAATATGTCACCCCAAAAAAATAGATTACTAAGAAAAATATCCGCCTTTAGTATTAGTCTAATCAACGTTTTATCACGCTCACATCTGCTGACATCTGCAGTTTTAAAGTTTCAACATCACTGTGTGGTAATCTGAGCTTTAAAAATAAAAATTAACTTTTAGACTAATTACTGGATGGCTAAGTGTGATAGTCTGCAGAATTCATCGACCTACTTTTGTCTGTTGTTTCTTCATCGTTTATTTATGGAACGTCAGATTTGCAGAACTAGAAAATAACCAATCAATTTAAAAAGTTTAATTCATACTGATCTCAGCTGACGACCAAGTGATGAAAGAGAAATTTCTCTTTTTAGAAGATGTTAGTTGTTAAAGATTGCAAGAAATGGTGTTTAAAAAAAAATGCCCAATGGTTCTAAAGGTTGAGAACCACTGTTGAAGATTTTCTCGGTACTACACAATGTCAAGGATGCTAAACAGTATTTTAATGTTGCCAAGGAAATAAAAAAGAAATGAATTTGAACAGTATCCGAAGGCGAGAAAATTGGTCTGCGTACCACAATCCCCTTTATTTCTGCTAATTAGTTGCCCATTTGTTTTCTAATAAGTTTTAAATCAAAGAAAAAGTTAAATGCTTACTTCATAGCAAAAGTTGAATGTTTACTTTATAGTGAAAGTTAAATGTTTAGTTCATAGTGAAAGTTGAATGTTTACTTCAAAGTGAAATGAAAGTTGAATGTATACTTCCTAGTGAAATGAAAGTTTAATGTTTTCGTCATAGTGAATTGAAAGTTGAATGTTTACTTCCTAGTGAAATGAAAGTTGAATGTTTACTTCCTAGTGAAATGAAAGTTGAATGTTTACTTCATAGTGAAGTGAAAGTTGAATGTTTACTTCATATTAAGATATTTTTGTGCTGTAAACGGAAGAGCTTTAAACATTGGACGCTGAGCTGCTAAATGTGAACACACAAATTCACCCAGACGTGAAAAAAAAAATTTATCTACACTTCCTTTATTTTGTACACAGGATACACCAAAAAAAACCAAGTTATTTATAGTTTTCCCACCAGAAAATGAAAATATCCAATTGCGACAATAAGTGAACATCATGTAGACAAAAAGACCTGTCATAAATCTGACATAGACCTGACATAGACCTGACAACTTGCTAGTGGTATTTTTTTTTCTTAAACTGATTCTTTTTCTTTTTTACCAACGTTCAAAAAAGTTGTAAACACGTGACTTCAACATAGCCTGCACTGACTTCAACATAGCCTGCACTGACTTCAACATAGCCTGCACTGACTTCAACATAGCCTGCACTGGCTTCAACATAGCCTGCACTGACTTCAACATAGCCTGCACTGACTTAACAAAATAACCTGCACTGACTTCAACATAGTTTGCACTGACTTCAACATAGCCTGCACTGACTTCAACATAGCCTGCACTGACTTAACAAAATAACCTGCACTGACTTCAACATAGACTGCACTTTCAACATAGCCTGCACTGACTTCATCATATCCTACACTGACTTCAACATAGCCTGCACTTTCAACATAGCCTGCACTGACTTCAACATAGCCTGCACTGACTTAACAACATAGCCTGCACTGACTTAACAACATAGCCTGCACTGACTTCAACATAGCCTGCACTGACTTCAACATAGCCTGCACTGACTTCAACATAGCCTGCACTGACTTCAACATAGCCAGCACTGACTTCAACATAGCCTACACTGACTTAACAACATAGCCTGCACTGACTTAACAACATAGCCTGCACTGACTTCAACATAGCCTGCACTGACTTCAACATAACCTGCACTGACTTCAACATAGTTTGCGCTGACTTCAACATAGCCTGCACTGACTTCAACATAGCCTGCACTGACTTAACAAAATAACCTGCACTGACTTCAACATAGCCTGCACTACTTCGACATAGCCTGCACTGACTTCATCATATCCTACACTGACGTCAACATAGCCTACACTTACTTCAACATAGCCTGCACTGACTTCAACATAGCCAGCACTGACTTCAACATAGCCTGCACTGACTTAACAACATAGCCTGCACTGACTTCAACATAGCATACACTGACTTCAACATAGCCTGCACTGACTTAACAACATAGCCTGCACTGACTTAACAACATAGCCTGCACTGACTTCAACATAGCCTGCACTGACTTCAACATAACCTGCACTGACTTCAACATAGTTTGCACTGACTTCAACATAGCCTGCACTGACTTCAACATAGCCTGCACTGACTTAACAAAATAACCTGCACTGACTTCAACATAGCCTGCACTACTTCGACATAGCCTGCACTGACTTCATCATATCCTACACTGACGTCAACATAGCCTACACTTACTTCAACATAGCCTGCACTGACTTAACAACATAGCCTACACTGACTTCAACATAGCATACACTGACTTCAACATAGCCTGTACTGACTTCAACACAGCATGCACTGACTTCAACATAGCCTACACTGACTTCAACATAGCCTGCACTATTAACAACATAGCCTGCACTGACTTAACAACATAGCCTGCACTGACTTCAACATAGCCTGCACTGACTTCAACATAACCTGCACTGACTTCAACATAGCCTGCACTACTTCGACATAGCCTGCACTGACTTCATCATATCCTACACTGACGTCAACATAGCCTACACTTACTTCAACATAGCCTGCACTGACTTAACAACATAGCCTACACTGACTTCAACATAGCATACACTGACTTCAACATAGCCTGTACTGACTTCAACACAGCATGCACTGACTTCAACATAGCCTACACTGACTTCAACATAGCCTGCACTGACTTAACAACATGGTCTACACTGACTTAACAACATAGCCTACACTGACTTAACAACATAGCTTGCACTCACTACAACAAACATATCAACAAAATGCTGTTCATTAATTTGTTTGACATATTGCTCTGTTTTCATCACTTGTTCTCGTCAAAGACCTGCCGAGAGATTCGCCTGTAAAAACAACAGGTAAAATTCCTACCATCTCACTGACCTTTGACTCAAAACATCAAAGTAACAAACTAATGCCAGATGTACTTTGAGGGAGATGTCTATTGACAATTTTAACCATGAAAATTGCTGCAAGCTAGAAATAAGGGAAATAACTCACGTGTTTCTCTGTTATGTTTAAAACAGAGCTTTTGAATCCTTAACATAACATTAGCCTGTTAATTATACCGTGTGCTATTGAAATTACGCTTACGTTAGCCAATATAATAAAGAGATTTTAAAGTTTACACTTGGAAAGTGTTTGAGATCAATTATGTAAACTTAGGCGGTATTTTCTTAAGATACTATATTTGAAAGAAAGAAAAGCTGTTCAGTCTGATTGAGTAATAAAAGAATATGTTTAAGGGTGTCAGAATAAGTAGTATTGCGTCATCAAAGACCGTGTTCAATTTGTTTATTTTAAAAAGCAAACAATTGTTGCTTGAGCTTTATCGATACTTACGTACTATTTCCACTTGCTTTCCAGCCTGGTCTACTTTCTTCTCTAGTTCCACCCTGCAGAGTCGCCACAAGCCCGTGTAGGCTTCCAGTAAAAATTTTCCTGATGAGTTCCTGTAGACGCCCTCACCGTGTACGTTCATTATGAGCCAGCTCTCTGTGGCTATAGCGATCACCTGGAACAAGACACCCAAAAGCGTGACCCCAGTGGTGATCATTAATATCCTAGGTTCCAGCCACGTGGCCGCGCGGGTTTTGTACGAGAGTTTGTGTCTTTGAGGTCTGGCGCGGCTTTTCGTGCTTCGCTTCGAGCCACTTTTCTTGGACGGAGTTCTCTGCTCTTTGGGTTGCTCCATAACTGAGAGTCGGACTGAGGTAGCTTGGAATCAAATCAACAAGCAACCGAGGGGGAGAGATCTGAAAGACAATGTAATCATTTGGTGAATATAGTTGTATGCTGAAAAGAAACATGAATACATTTTAGTGTAACCTTACTCAACAAGAACAACTTCACACCATGAGTAACCAAGGAAAGGTCCTCTGACAAAGGGTTGCAAACAGTAATTGCAATCTATTTCTGAAGAATATTAAATAGTACTACTTAAATACTAGTTACATACTGACTAATGGTAGTTACAAACTGACTGATGGTAGTTACAAACTGACTGATGGTAGTTACATAATGAACGATAGTACTTACAGAATTAATAGTACTACTAACTTACATAGCAATTGTGTATATTGTGTATTATTTTACACACTGACCAATACTATTTATAAACGTTGCATTTTCCAATGTTTCTCTCATTTTAAAACCAATATGACAGCAACAGGCTGAACATTTTAGAGAACATTTCTTCAACAACCTTGGAGCTACTAGACTCACTTCCATTCTATAGCAATCGATGGTACATGGTCACATGTTTCTATTTATTAGATCATTACATTTACAATCATGAAAGTCTGTTTTAAAGATGGACAAGTAGGTATATACATTACTTTCTCAAATGCTAAATGAATGTAGATTTGTTTTACACAGTATTTTTGTGGATGAGAAATTCATTAGGGGCACACCAGCATCTCAAAGTTTGCCGATCTTTTGTTCTAATCTGCAAATAGATTATTCGATATAAATTTTTTTTTTTTCTGCTTCCTAAAGAAGATTACACGCGCAATCATTTTTTTTTCAAATAATATCACACTGTCACATGACGTAGAGAGTTGGGTTAGAGGCTAAACTATTTTATAAGTTAAGATAGTGTCATTAAGTCATCTAGTCGCCTGCTTGTACTTCATCGATCCTTATGATATAGAGGCATGGAGTTAGAGAGTAACTATCTTTGACGTAGTGGTATAGCGTGTAAACCAGTTCTCGTTTGTCTGATGTGTTAATATTTGGGGAACTATAACAAATGGAGTATAAAGCGATGTCTTAGTAGCAGCCACAGTCAGAGAGACGCCATTAAGACAATTTTTTTTTCTTTGTTTAAATGTAAAAGAAACACATTACGTACACATGCACACGCACACACACACACAAACGTATGTTGTAGATTTTTTTCCCTCTAACTCTTGAAAAAAAAAATCTACTTTTCCTTATTCTTTTTTTTTTTAAAAAAGGTTCTAGATTTTTGACTGCTTCATTAGACACAAGTTCATTAGGCACAGGTGTAGTTCTGTCAATCTGCCAGACAGTAGCAAGGCAAGAAAGCCAAACCAACTACTTCAACCGCTCTATAAACACCAAGCACACGTGAAATCTCCCAGCTACAAGATCTCCCAACCAAAACGTGGTGGAACCACCCAATCAATAAAGAGCACAGGCAGATTTAGTTTTCATACATGGGAATGGAATTTGTATGCTTTACTCGAAATAATCTTGGTTTATAACACTAAAATATTGGAAGGCTTCATTGACTTGAATCATTCTTTTGACTTCTAGTTATGAATAGGACCGCTCAGTACTTCACCATCAGACTCTGTTTTTGGGCGATCAGTTTCATCTTTTATTTTATCAGTTCATCCTGCCGTCTTGTTGCACTAGCAACTCCTCCAGATTGGTTGTTGTCTCACAGACTTTTTCTTCCCTTGTAGGTTCTAGTCCAGAGCATGTTTGGCAAGATTTATCTTTTAAAAAATTTAACATTTCAATTGAACGAGAACTAAAAGGAAGACGTTTGTGTTCCAGTAACCAACCAGATCCCATTTCCTCCAAACTGTGAATGAGGTTTAGACGTAGTGCACGTGTTTCCCTCTTTAAGTTCAGCTTTTTTTATAGGCAAGTCCTTTGGTTCCATAGTGCATCACGGTGCAAAATACTTTCGTTGAAGCGGGGACATTAAAAAACAATGATGATAGAGCAAAAGTGTGTGTGTATGTGTGAAAAAGAAATAGATACATAAGATAGATAGATAGAGAGAGAGAGAGAACAGCGTCAATGCTGGCCTCCAATATTGTTAATGTGATTTTTGGTGCTGTGTAAAATATTGACAACTTTAATGACTCTTGTTGACTGATTAGTGTTGATGCTTCCGCTAGAATTGGATCTAGATCTAGTTAAAAAGTAGAAGGTATACACATAGGCCTATATTTCATTTAATACTTAATATCTACAGAGGAATGTGGACATTTTAAATGCATTTTATTACGCATTCCTTATTAGCTTTCATGTTAATGAACATGAAGTCAGGTTTTCATTCAATTGTCTATAGTACAGCAATATAGAGTGACATTTTTATATGACTTATTGAACGTCTAACAATCTATTTTTCTTCAAAGCATTAGTGCCAATATGAGCGTCTCTAATCTACTAGTGTGCACGTTGTTTCATGATGCATTTGTTCAGCATTTCTTAAACCAATTTACTTTCTTTTTGGGGGAATGGAAAACTGCATAAACAAAACCAAATGTCGTCAATTTCAAAACCTAAAAAAAAAAAAAAGACAGGAACAAAGGTTTGTGTTTATGTTGGGTCGTGTGAACTTTATCTAGACTATCGCGCTGTGTACTTGGGATGTAAACAAAGATGTGATGTGCTTGCTAGACATGGACACAAGGAACAAGCCAACGTAGAGATGCTGGCGGCTGCAACAAGACTGATATAGCCAAGTACTTGAGAACAACTTTCTGGAACACACAGACACACATTTAGGCTCAGGTCCAGTGTTGACTGCACTCAGGAGTTGTCAGAGTTTTGTCGCGTTTTGATGTACAAGTCAGGGTAAAAGTCAGGGAATTAAAGTATGAGAACACATTGAGTCTTAGAGGTTTGAGATAAGGTATAATCTAGATGAGATATGGTATAATTAGATGTTGAATTAAGGTATAATTAGATGTTGAAATAAGGTATAGTCTAGATGTTGAGATAAGGTATAATTAGATATGGAGATAATATATAATCTAGTTGTTGAAAAAGGTAAAATTTATATGTATAAACTAGATGTTATGCACTATGCCACGATACCCATGTTACGCGATCCACTTTGTGTTTACCTACATTATGTATGTTTTTATCTTGGTGGATAAGTTTGTGTTTGTCGTGTCTGGCTGTCTTCATTTTTATATACAAGTTTTCATCTTGTTATTCTTATGCCTGTAATTATTTATTACTCTCTCATTCTGTCAGTTGCGATCCATTTCTTCCTTCTATCTAATGAGAATAAAAGAAATATTACCGTAAATTCAAAATCCCATTTTAGACCAGGGATTGAAAACCCTAGACTGCTTTGTTCGGAAGCCCCCCCCCCCCCCCCCCCGTGATGATATTAATGATAATTGTCTAATTTGAATGGTCTATAGACATAGAGACTTAGCTGTAGTTGTGTCTATGTCCTTAGTCTACACATACAAAACTCATGCTTACTCTACGTAACTCTAAGTAACTCCAACACACTCGACCTCACTAAGTACTAGATGATTGAGTGAATACTAACTCCACGTTTTTACCCTTCTCCTTTTCTTGGCAGTGACATCCTTCATTAAGATAAACTGTTTCCCCCCTAAAAATCTCCCCTTCCCCCAAAGTGATCTGCCTGAGTCCCCCCCCCCCCCCTTTTTTTCCAGACTAGCTAGGGTATAAAGTAACACTTTGCATTGATTTGTTATTGGACTGATTTCTAGTGCTGAGCCAAGCAGTCGTCGATGAGTCTCGGCGAATGCAATGAGATTAGTGTCCCAGTGGTTCTCACAATGTGCGGCGATTGGAGGGAAATAAAAATCCCCCTTTCAGACCACGCGATCCACGAGTCTGATTATGAAAATGTCATCATTTATATAGACGACGGTTACAAGGGTGTCATGTGGCCTACACAACGGTCGGCCACTTTTTCTTTCTCCAACAAAAGTCACAGATATCCATTAGATTTTCAATCAGCTTACTTAAGGAAAGGAACAATGAAAGTAGAACGACTTAACATTATTTCAATTCAGTTCCCTGAACACTTGTTACACAACTAACATTATTTCAATTCAGTTCCCTGAACACTTGTTACACAACTACAATCATTGCTTGGTTCCCCCCCCCCTCCCGCTTTATCACAGCGGAATAGACAGGTTGAGAAACACTGGCTCGTGTCCGACTTTACCTTCCACCACTTGAGAGCTATTTCACCAGCGTCTTGACTTGAGTCTGCTGATCAAAGGGGAAAGTTTCGGCTTCTGGCTCACGGCCTTGCCGGGGATTTCCGATTCTAATGGTATTAAATACAATCTCCATAGTCTGTGCTCGTCGAGGTTCTAAAAAGAAAGATGGCCGTGGAATGGGCTGTAATATGCATAGAATAAGAAGTACACTTTTTTTTTAGCGAATAGTGAGATTACGATGAGGGGCGCACAGCATCAGTAGACAGATAACGGAAGGCAGACTAAAGAAGAGTGGATAAAATATAGGTCTAAATATGAAGAGAGAGAGAGAGACAGACAGAGAGGGGTGGGATTGAGTGAGAGGAGAGAGAAAGAGGGAGTGAGACCGAGAGGAAGGTATGGAGCGAGAAAGAGGAGGTAGAAAGAGATAGGGAGAGGGGCAGTTAGAGAGGAGGATAGAAGAGTTAGAATGGTGAGACTGGGAGAGGGAGAGAGACTGGAAAGAAAAAGATGAGAGGGAAGAAAGGGAGAGAGAGAGAAAGAAAATACAAATACACTGTAAAAAAAAAAGCTACACGGAGGATGTTTATAGACTCAGATATTCAGACAGTGTCAGAACAAAAATTGTCTCTTCCAAGAGAAACATCAACAACTGTTGTAGCTCATTGAAATACGAAAACAAAATGACACCAGGCTAACTCACTAACTTGATGCCCATTCATACCAGAATACAAAGCGGGAAGTCTAATTTATTCAGAACAATGAAGACAAGAGTCGGACAGCCCTAAACGTCAACAGATCAATAAGAAACACTAGAATAGAAGTCAATATCACGTACAAAGACAGGATCGAAACCAAAAAAATGATCAATTCACGCGCATCGATAATATGATAAAAAAGCACGCACTATATGGTTTAACCCCCCCCCCCCCCACACACACACACCAAAAACCTGTTGAGTACATCGTTGAGAACAAACAGCCAAATCAATAATCAGCAATGAAATATTAATAAGATCACGTTAGATGGGTCGGTGTTAAACTGTAGTCTAAAGATCGAACTGGAAACCCTAGACTCTATTACAGAAACTAACTCGAGAGCTAGAAACTTGAAAATTTCTGTTCAGGGGCATTTACTGTTAGTAGCTCTTGAATGTTGAATGCACAAGTTTGACCCTCTTCCTTTGAATGTGACCTTTTCTTTAGGAAAGTTTTACCCAAACTGTGTTCCGCTAGGCTTGAATAGGTTTCACACGAACTACTGGAATTAACTAATTTGGTCACCACGTGAATTAATCTCTCAAAAAATAAACAAAGTGTTTCGCTAAACACTCAGAATGTGGAAGTGTTCCGTTAAGGAAACTGTTTGGGAAGCACTACTTTCGGTCACTGCATTGATAGCTGACCATAAACTGATAACATTTAGTTCTTTTTACTCGTTCCTCAGCTCAGGTCAGGGTCATTGACCTCCCGTCTTCCAAAACTTCACTTTTGGTCTTAAAATGAATTAACTTTAAGCAAACATTTCTCCCTTAAAAAGCTACTTACTCTTTATTAAGTTAATTATTTCATTATTTATTGCATAGATTTTCTTTTTAAAATGCATACAACATTTTTAGGTTAGGAAGAACTTTATTACAGCGATGATCACTCATTATTGGATGGGAGCTTGTAATTTCAGATACGCTTGTTCACCGAAAATACAGTCTTCCAATAGAACGGCGCATCGGAGGCTTCATCATCAACTCTGGCAGAAGTTTTTAGAGTCTTTAAATTACCAGACTGAATATAATTGGTCATCTCTAGAGACTTGGTATTACCAGGCTGAGTATGATTGGTCATCACTGGGTTAGAATGTTTCAAGGCAATGAACTCCTCACCCCTTTCTTTTACCCTATGATTATTTCATGGAAAAGAACTCACATTTTCATTACGGGCAGATTAAACTGGAGAAGATACGATTTTTTTTCAAAATTATGTCAATTGAGCTTTTACGATAATTAGAAATTGTATCCAATTCTGAATAATAATCTGTAATTTGTTTCTAGAAAAAAAATTAATAAATATTTTAAATATTTAAAATAAAAACATGACTAATGTTTGCTTTTGCCTCATTAAATATGCATAGGCACTGTCTAATTTTCAAAATACTATAACTTTTTTTCTAATTATCCGATTTTAAATTTTTTTTCTCTGTTACAGTTCTTTTTATTTAAACAAGATGCATTTTTTAAAGCCTTATTTTAGTTAAAAGCTTCAATTTCGCTGGTTGAAATTAAATAGATTCTTATAGATTCTCTTTATCCAATCAATCAAAATGTTTCTTACAAAGCCTCTTTATTACATGTTATGATTCTGGTGTAACCATAAGGAAAGTAGTGGTTGTGTAGGCTGAACATATTCTGATTTATATGGTGTGTGTGTGTGTTTCTTTGGTGATGGTGAGAAGTGGAGGCTATGTACTGTGAATGATGCAAAATAAGCGGCATTGTCGTCAGCGGTCTTGGGTAGGCCACATACGACTCCAGATTACCAGAGTGAAAAGATGTGTTTTTGTAGTGAGTTGTTCAAAATATCATTTTACAGTATTACTAAAGTCTACTACACTTATTTCATCTCCAGTTGATTTTGTCTATAGTGTAATTAAAGTAATATGTAATATTGTTCACAAAGAGTTTATTCAAGTCATTTCAAGTTTTATAAGTTATGATATAATACGCTTACAACTGTTAAAAGTTGCTCTACCAGCAGTACCGTGAACAACACTGATGCAATCACGAGGTGGTCTGAAGTAATTCAAGTGAATACATTCGGACGTGAAAGTTGATAAGGTAAAAGACTATCAAGAGACGTGAGACTGAAGAGACGCGAAATTATAATAAGTTGTCTCTTGTTTCAATTGTCATTTCACTTGTGTTCCTACAAACTTCTACTTTCAAGTTGAATCTGTGAATGTTTATAAATAAAAGTTTGATTCAGTTTTGTGGTCATAGAAATCTGTTCAACTTTATTTCATGTTTATTTTTCATTAAGAAATGAATGCGCAAACATAAGTTAGTTGTTAGCTGTTTTAGAGCCCCTGATCAATTAATTATGACAATTAGAACCCCCCCCCCCCCCCCAAAAAAAATCTAATTGTTATAAAAGTGTAGATTTAGACGGTGGTAATAAGTGTTGCAAGATGAAAATGTTATACATAACAGATCTTGGTATGTTACTCGACGTGGCCTTGGTAAAAATCTCCCCTTTGTTATTCAGTTACAATTGAAATACAATGAAGTATTCTTAATGGCATCCAAATAATCGCGTTGATTTGAAACACCTCTAACCCTATTCTATTAAAGCATGCACTCCACTTATTCGCAAATATTGTTGGCCATCGCTAAGCGGATCTTGCGGCGTTCACAATGATACATCCTCGCCTTTTCAAAAGTGCACCGAACTCAAGTTAGTTTACATAGTATGGCGCCGGTCACTGTTTCCTAGACATCACACAGGTAAATTTCAATACGCTGACACTGAGTATTGTGTATATGTGCGTAGTGTCAATTTAATAACTCGCCAATGTAGGAACACGAATAAGTAACCTGACCTTGACCTTCTTGGCCCCCCTCCCCCGAGATTAAAATGCAAAACATTACAATTTCTTCAATGGTTTTACATAGTCCAGTGTGAATTCTTTCACTTGGTGGGAATAACAAATCAAAGGGAGATCGCTCTCGCGTAATTATAATTTTTTTTGATTGCAAAAGTAGGATTACTGAGGGTGCACATGTTTCGTGTTTTCACAGCTTGTTTGTCCTTGTCCTTGACATTAGAAGAAATTTTGACGTATAAATTTGTAAACCAGCGTCTAGCATGTGGTTTCTACTTAGGGATACCTTTTTTTTTTCTAGTACAAACATTGCCGAATGCTAAATTAATTTTTAGAAGTGATATTAGATCTTAAAACAAAATGGCATAAGTAAGCCAATCGGTATAAAGTCTCGTGGTTTTCAGCTGAGAATATATTTGAGACAGGAAAATAATTTACTTAACTTATTATTTAATTCATTCTGCGATGTAGGCTTTTTTTTTTCCTTCTGTCAAATAGACTTATTACTATCCTAGCCAAACCTCATTGTACTCTGTACTACCCACCATCAGGAGGTTTGAATAACTTTGATTTGTTTTCTTATACGTACTAGGGGACATGTCCCCCCCCCTTGTCCACGCCTCTGTTCGAGACCAAGCGTTATAGAAAATCTCAAAACTGACCTGCTGCAACCTGATGGCTAGTTAAGACTTAAAGCTTGTTGCCTCGTTGCATGGCAATCCAAAAGGTTTGGGGTTAAAAGAAGGGACATTGAAAACAAAGATCCACGAAATGAAACTCAAAAATCTAAAGTTATGTATGTGTGACATCTTATCTTATCTCTGCTTATCTACTTCTCGAGGTGACTTGAGCTGGAAACCCGAGTGGAGTTGTGTTTGCTAATTCTGTTTCATTATTCTAAACCTACGTGTTTGCTAATTCTGTTTCATTATTCTAAGTCTACGTGTTTGCTAATTCTGTTTCATTATTCTAGACCTACGTGTTTGCTAATTCTGTTTCATTATTCTAGACCTACGTGTTTGCTAAATCTGTTTCAGTATTCTAGACCTACGTGTTTGTTAATTCTGTTTCATGAGTTTATTTTATATTTGTATGGGTTTATTGTATACTCGTATGAGTTTATTTTGAAAACACACGTGCACTTATAATGACGTATTAACAGTGACAGAATTAAGAATGCCTTTTTGACATCAAACTTTGAGGTTAAAGGTTAATGCCACCTGACACTGAGTAGATCTTCATGAACGTAGCTCTCAATAAGTCGGGGGATGCACCAAAGCAGTGTACTTTTCCTGCAGGACATTGGTCTTCACAAGTGGCGTGGTACAAGATTTCTTTATTTTGATTCCTAAACTACCAAGTTTTAGATCTGTAGGAATGCAGTCTAAAAAAAAAAGACCACATTTTGATCAACCCTTCCCCATCAACCTATTACTTACCAATACGGAAATGTCTCTCCAACTTTCTCGTTTCGCTATTTCTCTCGTGAAATCTAATCCGAACTTAACAGAGACACCGGTCGGCTCACTAAGTCTACCACTTCACGCGTTCACATTCTTGCGCGGTAAATCACCTTAGTGACCTATTTATTAGTAGCTTCACCTTTGTAGGTCTACTTTTTCTCAGTCAATGATACAAAGGTTGGGCACAGCCATTGGGTTAAACTAGGCACCCCACACAACGTGACACAAGGCGTTACCCTGGAAAAAGGTAGGGCGCAGCCATTGGGTTAAACTAGGCACCCCACACAACGTGACACAAGGTGTTACAATGGAAAAAGGTAGGGCGCAGCCATTGGATTAAACTAGGCACCCCACACAAAGCGTTACCCTGAAGAAAGGGCGCAGCCACTGGGTTAAAACTAGGCACCCTACACAGGGCGTTACCCGTTAGAAGTTGTCTCCAAGGCCAGAAATAAGATGAGACTCTGTATAAATCCCTTTTTAAAGGCAGCCCTCTCCCCCAAATATCTTATAATGGCAGTAATATATAACCATTTCAAATTCTATTAAATAAGACAAAAAGTTCTAGAACTAAGTAAATTGTCTCAGCAAGATGTGAACACATAACATTTAGATGACATAAAATAACAACATAACAAGAAGAAATCCATATAACATTTATATAACAACAAACAACAACATAAATTCAACATAACATAAATAAAAAGACAGAACATTTCAAGAACATAAACTAACAATACAACATAAGCACAACGTACAGATAAAATTAACATATTTAAATAACATAACAACACAGCATCAAACAAAACTAATATAACATAACAAAATATGAACAGAGCAAAACATAATATCAATGTAACAGAAAAATAAACTGAACACATTAAAACGTATTGATTGTGCTGTTGTGGCGGCATACATGTGCAGCTAGCGTGCATTCAACAAGCAATCAAAGCGACGAGAAGATAACAGTCTTACCAGAATTTTACGAAGCTGTTGGCCTATGGAAATAAATATATTTATTTCTTGCCTCGTCGCGCATCACTCAACACCGGATCTATTTTGACAGTTTTATTCACATCACAATTCCTTCATCTCTCTGGCACGACACTCGAAACAGTCCATTAGAATCGCTTGAGCAGGGCAGGGAGGAGCAGGCAGGCCCTTATTTAAATCATCAAAAACAAACCAAGAGATGTAAACAAAACCGTGAACGCTCCCATCCCTAGCACATCCATCAAGCCTTTGAGCGCTCTGCTAGCACGCTGTCGACAGCTACTGCCTGGGACTGCCCAAGGTCATGCTCCTAATCAATTTTTTTATTACGTTTTCATTTATGTGTGTAACTGACTCTACGTCTGCTAGGAAACAGACGACATGGATCAGGTGTGAATGGGGTAGACGTAAAACTATCATTAACAATAGAATCAAACTCTCAGGGGAAACGAACACTTAAACTATTCACATCAAAGCAAGAAAGAAAGATTATAATTATGTCTCATAAATATCTATTAGAGAATACTTTTAAAAAATAACGATTATATTAAAAAGTTATTTACTAAATAGTACTACTATCTGAAGGTTTTTGGTTTTTTTCTATTGTATGTAAAAACGTCCCTCTTTAAAAGAAAAAAAAGTTACACGAAATAGAAACAATATTAAGTTTTCCTGCGCACATTTCTAGCGATGATCACTGACGTGTTAAACACTCGTATTTTAAACTGGAGAACTAATACTCTCCACACGATGATATTAAGTGAAGATAAATTATGTAAAACTAGCAGCGAAGACTGGCAGATGTAGTCTCCTGAACACATACCGTACTCAATGTGACCTGAACACGCGATCTGTGTCAGCAGGCAGGGTGAGTAGAGTGTTCAGTGCACGTGCGCGCGTGCGATTGTGTGTCATATTTGACGTGCATGCTGCTACCAACCTGGGGGTAAATGAAGCGGGTGGGGGTGGGGGGTGGGGGTAATCAGTTAAACTGCATTCATCCGGTGGACTTTAGCTGACAAGTTTACTCCTACAGGCAAATGAGTGTGCGCGCGTGTGTGGTGTTTAATTATGTGTATGTATAGGTTTGTGTCTGAGAAAGACAAAGACGCTGTGTATAAAGGGAAATGATTTTCCATGGGCGACTCATTGAGAGAACTCAGTTGAGATAGAAATGTCTGAATGCATCGTTTTACCATAATTATTTGATACTGTGTGAGTGTACTGTGTATGAGAAATGAGTGTGAAAAAGAGTACAGAGAGAGAGAGAGACTGAGAGAGAGAGCGCGCAATGAGAAAGCAAGACAGAGAAGGAAGTGAGTGGCTGATAATGTACAATCTAAACCACACAATGCTAATCAGCCATCTAATGGATGAATGTAGAGCTAGCTGACAAAGAAACGGAGACAAAACACTGCGATGTACCTTCAAAGCTTTTTGTTTGATAAGAAATCTGGTGACTAGTTTTTGTAAGCTACCTGGACATCCTCGTCTTATTGGATGTGAGCTCTCGACCTTTGACACTCACAAACGTTTCAATTAATCTAAACTCTAGCGCGTTAATTAAAAGTGTGTATATTGTGTTTAATTCATAGGACATAT
The DNA here is from genome assembly GCA_030265305.1 of Biomphalaria pfeifferi. NCBI lineage: Eukaryota > Metazoa > Mollusca > Gastropoda > Planorbidae > Biomphalaria > Biomphalaria pfeifferi. The sequence continues at coordinate 1,722,794 of JASAOG010000143.1, read as the reverse complement.
TTATAACTTTTAATTCAACATATAAATACCACAATGAAGCATTCTTTTCCAGTACGAATGTGATAATAAAAAAAGGTTACAAAGACAGTATGTGTGGAGACACTAACTCAAAATAGGCCCCAAAATTGGTCCACACAGGCAGGTAAAAAGGCAGGTTTCAATGTTTTCAGAATGAAATTCTATCAAAGACAAATGACAGAAAATAATGGAGAAAAAAGCTTAACAGATCTTGTGTGGTGCCCCAGCGGTGCAGCAGACCAAATGATAGGTGAAAGTGAATGTAAAGTTAGATGGGAACCTGGCCTTATTAATGTCTTATAATGAATATCTATTCATCTAATTGTTTTGTAAAGGGCCAATCTCTTATTCCTCAAGAATAAAACATTTCCGTAAAAAAAAAAAAAAAAAAAATTCTTTGGTTAGGTGTCCTATGTTATTGTGACAAGTTGGATTAAAGTATTGGCCGTTATAGGTGTCTAAGGGATTTTATGGTTTGAGAACCCACACTTGCACATATAAACTACAAGCACAGCGTTATAATGCAGGCAACAAATACTATATTTAGATGTAAAGATATGTACAGTTTATTATACAAAGATAATTAAAAGGTGAAATGCTGTACAGTTGCTAGGATGGGGTCTAGAGTATCTATTATCATTAGATTTGAGAACCAAGTGGTCTGAGTGTCATTAGGCTGGTTGCTTAGCTTTTGGTCCGGTGCTGCGCTGATGAGACGGGTGGGGCTGGTACTGATGCTGTCTGCTGGTGGGCTGGCGTAGTCGATCCAGGCTCCGGGTGCAGTCCAACGTTGTATGGTTGCAGAGTTAAGCTGCGTCTACCATTCAGTTAAGCCAGTGACGAGTCTGTGGCTAGCGTTGTTACTTGGACTCTTGAAGAATGAGTAGGACTGATGTCTGCAGATCTGGTGCCCACAAATCTGGTATCAGCCTTAGGTTGCTAAGATTTCGGGCGGATGTTGCCTATAAATAAAAGCTGCTACGATATGATGTATACGTCGGTTTAGCCATAATGATAACACTGGGAGGTAGATGCCTATCCGTGAAGGACATCTTCTGACTGATGTAGAGAAACTATAAGCTAGTTTCATAAATATCAAAGGGAACTAACAAATGAATATAGTGTCCCATCAAGGGAGATAACACTAATAATGTGGACTCCAATAAAGAGAAATAACAAACAGTAATAGGTGATACATGATAAGTAATACAAGTGATGCTCACCAGTCACGGTGAATAGCAAGTACATACATCGCTTAGATAAATGAGAGGGAAGGGGAGATCAACGTCTGATACTCGCCCATGCTCTCACATAAGTAAACATAGAGCATAAGTAAATACATACTCAGTAATAAGACATGTTTACAGAAATGTTTTGATAATTCCCTGACAAGGAATTAATCAATGATAATATATGAAAGGCTCGTGCTGAGCGCTAATATCTTACAGTTCAATCAATAATAGTTAAAGAGCTAAATACATCTGGTAAGAATTGCTACTAAATTCTAGTCCAGATGGCTTGAACATTTAGCCACAAAAGTCATGATATAAAATATAAGTATTCAGTAATCTACTTACATTATCCATGATAAGAATGCACAAATAAGTACACAAATAATGTAGTAATAAATGCACAAATATATATATATACATTACTAAGTAAAATGGTTCTCAAGCACTTTACTAAGTTACATACCACCAATCCAAAGTGAAATAAGGGAATGAAAATAGTCCAGAGCTCAAGCAAGAGATACATGTGCTCCCTGTCAGCTCTCCAGCGAGAGTGAGATCGGACGATGAAGTTGTGTCCATATACACGTGGAGAGAGGGGGGGGGGGGGTTAGTGGCGGGAGATAAGTGCAAAGGTGGTCTAGACTATCTGGCGTCTTTGACAGAGAGATCCGGCTTGACCGTGACGGCGTTTCCGGGAGATAGACACTGCGCGAAGGCGCGAGTGGAAAGTCCAGGGAGTTCGCCCAGGTGGTCAGAGGATATAAAAGGGGGGGGGAGGGATTAGCTGAGCTCGGCCGGATCAAGGGAGATTATACCTTGATAATGGCTAGTGCTAGACGAACAGCGTTGCCCCGAGGCGTTGAGTTGAATGGGCACTTTGAAGTAACCAGCCGTTCCCGGAAGGGTCGGGGGGTCAGCGGATGTTTGCCAAGATAGATGGGGGGAGTGTACTCTTGTCAAGAATCTAGTGTGGCTCCTGTCAAGGTGGGGATGGTAAAATGTGACATCGATGCCAAAGGAGGTGGGGTTGGATTGGAGGGGTGGTGGCTGTGTTTTTAGCGCTTGATCGCTAAATTAGTAAAATTGATAATTAATAGCGTGCAAATACATTAATTAAATGCTTAGACCTGAGTGATACCTTGAGTGAGCTAAAACGGTTTGTCACAGTTACATGTGGAGCTCTGTAGTTCACGCGATAATATGAAAAACTCCTTATTAATTGTTGTTTTAAATTATGTCTGACTTGTATAACTATGAAATAAATTTTTTCTCTTTTTAAAAATAGTACACATTTTTTTGTAAATATAGAAATTAGTATAACAGAACTTGCATAACTTAACAATACAAATATATAAAAAAAATATTTTTACAAAAAAATCTACAACCGTTTGCATAAATGTTGTTTTTTTTTGTTAGCATAAATGTGTTTGCATATATGGTCACTATGTCTGGACTCTTAATAAAGAGCCTCAATTGTTTGTTACTATTGATAGTGAGTGGTTATAAAAGTGGTGTATATTCATGAATAAATGCATGCATAAAGGATTTACAAAATCGAATTTTTCTCTTTCAGAAAAGAAAAAAGTAGCAGTTGCATCAGAACTTTAAATGGTCTAAAATATTGTAATTTCGGATTTTCACTATCTTTTCTAGTTTACGAGATCTAAACGGGACGGACAGACACTCCACACAAAACTAATAGCGTCTTTTTCCCTTTCGGGACCGCTAAAAATAATATAAAATGCTTATATAAGGGGAAAAAACGAACAATTACTGCCATTTCTCTCATTACTAAAAGATTTATCCCCCTTTTCTATTTCATGTAGGTAAGTAAAACTACTGATGTAGGTCAGTGAGATTGGACTAATGTAACGCCATGTCTTTTGTACACAATTTAAAATATTTGAGTTTTTAGTGGCCCCCGAAAGGGGAAAAGCCGCTATTAGTTTTGTGTGGCCTGTCTGTCCATCCGTCCCGTTTAGCTATCAGAAACTAGAAGAGAAAAGGAAAATAGGACATCATGATATTTTAGATCATTCAAAGTTCTGAGGCAACTCTACTTTTTTCTAATTTTTAAAATTCTATATATTCAAGCTTATTTTTCAAAAAATCACACCACTTTTCAATTAAAAAATTTCAGTAAAGGAAACTTTTTTTAAAAGGTCATGGACTTCAGTAATAACTCACGCTTCATTCATAGATTCGCGCATTGGTACAAAAAATTTGCATCTAAGGTCACAGTGATAAAAGTGTCAATGGATCATTATAAAATATATTTTCCATTTATTAACTAACTCATTGATTAGAATACTGATTCAACTGTTGTTTTTAAAAAAGAACTTTGGTACGAACTTCGTTTTAGTTATAAGTTTAAAAAATAACGAACTACTTTTATAGCAGTTTTGACATATTCTCATTATAGGGGCGGCCTAAATAAGACTAAATAGAGCCCAGATCTAGATATATTTATAATATATAGGCCTATATTAAAAATGTATTGATAATTTGAACAAAATTTTAGTTATTAAGGCAATAACTTTTCTTCTGACAGCTTAGAGGGGCAGATTTATTTACATGCATTATGTAAACAATAGTATCACATTAAGAAATAAATCGGATACGAACAACATAGTACACCATTACCCGGTAACAAAAAACCTACTATTCATGATCATAACATTGGCCTACGGCCTAGGTCTAGTAATTAAAAGATTAAAAGTGTAAATTCATACGATTTATAGTCTAGATATAGTAGATTCTATATCAAGATTATATATCTAGTTCTAGATCTAGATTTACACTTGGATCTACAATTATATCTAGATCTAGACTTAGATAATCTGTTATTCTATTTCTAGATCTAGACTTAGATCTAGCTCTAGACCTAGACTTAGATCTTGAATCTAGATTTAGATCTAAAACTAGGTCTAGATCTATGTCTAGTTTGTATGACAAATGACAATGGAGATAACTTTTATTTGCGAGGGGAAAGTCTTGTAGTCATTTGTACACAATTGTAGCTTAAAGTAGGTCAAGAATTATTTTTTTCGTGTTGCCAATGTATCTAATTTTGTTAGAAGAATAAATCTTTTTTAGTTTCTCTTTATTACATGTAACATGTTATTAATTTTGAATGTATTTATAAGTTAATATTTAAGTCATTGGTTAATATGCATGATTAAATGCATGACGCGTGGGACGTAATCATCTTCTTTTTTGAAGTAACGTTTGTATTATATAAGATAAGATAAGATAATAATTATTATTTTAAAAAATATAAATGTACGCTAAATGAATATATGGAGATGCTGTGGCTGAGGGGTAAAGTACTTGGAACCGGAAGTCCCGTGTTCGAATCCTGGTGAAGGCTCTAGGTGGCCCACTTTTGAGTTTGTGTTTTCATTACTGTCTGTGTAATTTTAGGTACATCTGTAAATTATCACTAAAACCACAGTCTGACAGACAATCAAACCTAGTGGCATGTTTAGTCCACTATATGAAAAGAAAACAAGACTTACAAAAAAAAAAAAAAGGTTTTTATAGAAATTCAATGAAGGTGAGATAGGTGTCTTTAAATTCCTCATTCGATTTTTTATTTTTTTAAATTTTTTATTGCGAGGAGTCTTTCCAGCGAGCTTTGTACAATCAACTTCTTTTTATGAACAATCCCACGAATGATATCTACACAAGACAGAGAACAAATGGTTCATGCACGTATATTTATTTGTTCAGCTCTTTACTGAATACAAGGGAGTGATTAGAGTCGAATGCAGGAATTCCCGCTGAAGCCATGCTCAAAATTTAAAAAAAAAGGAAGCAAGATTGAATTTTAAAATGAACAAATAAAAAAAAATAATAATGTTTAAATCAGAGTTTTCACAGTGTGGCCAAGTAGGTAGTACACAGAATATATCACATTTCTAGGGAAATCGTTTCAGCCGCTTTCGAAAATACCCGCCCAGTGTCCATTCACCTTTTTGAACCCCTGAAAAGTTAGCAGGCTAATTGGAAGTATTGTAAAAATAACGAAAGATAATTGATTTTTTATCAATGATCCAATCAGTAAACAGCAGTACCATCTTTAAAAATGTGTCAATTCTGTTATTGTGAAATAATTGAGATTACTGTCAGAGAGTGCAGCCACTCCTACAGAGTAGTCGTTCTTTTCATTTGGTTTTTATTTGAAAAGGCTACAAAGCAAGAGCAGACAATTCTACAGTCCTGTGTCTTACATAATTCTCACCAGTGCAGAAATTTGTTTTCAAAAGAAAAACCCAAAATGAATATTTAAAGCCAAAATGAATATTTAGAATACAATGAATATTTGGAAAAAGATGAAGGAGTTAGAAACGAAGCAGGTAAAAAAAAAAATCAATCATAACACAAAGACTCAAGTGGCTAGTTAGGGTCTAAGTGATTATTCGAATTCTTAAGTTTAAATAAACTGATGTCAGCACTTATGACGATTTTAGTAAATATGAAAGATTCAGTAAATCATTCACATCTGATCACATACTTAGCAAGATAAGTCTTCATTAATCTTAATCATTAACCTAATCTCATCCACTCTTACTGCTGTATTACTGATACAGCTCTCAGAAGTACCTTGATACTTTGATAGAGGGCATTCAAAAAGAAAAAAAACTGGAAACAGAGACTAACGTATTCGTAAGCCTATTGGGAGACCTAAATTAACTCTAAAGGCCCAACGCTTTAAAGGCATTTTCTTTTCATTTATTTATATACTGTTACGTATTTCTGAATCTTCTGGCTAAATGTATTAGTAGGCACACAAATAAAAACACTGCAAAGAACTTGACGACTCAACTTTCAGTTCCATATAACTTAAATGACTATTAACTCTAACAATTCGTTACTGTAACATGTAGCGTAGAAGACTGTACAATGTCTGTCAGTTTACAGTTAGCTATACTTCGTTGCAATTCATCTCTTCACTTCGTTGCAATTCATCTCTTCTCAACTTGCATCGAACCGTATACCACAGAACAGACCAACGACACACTTCCCAGTGTCGATCCAGGTCTACCAAAGCTGAACCAAGTCGTACTCAAGTCTACCGAATCAGAGCCGCACACGTCTTACATCGACTGTATCGACTGTAACGGCTCAAGTCCACTGTAGTTCGCTGTATAGACTTTAACGACAGTAGTCCACTCCAGTTAACTCTACCCTAGTTAACTTGCATCGAATCGTACACATTTCTCTTCCACTAGAGTCGCACACGTCTTACATCGTCTGTATCGACTGTAACGGCTCACTCACGACTCCATACGACTGACTTTCACATTAACTCTCTGGCTTATATAGAGTCCCTAATCGCTCCTCCAAAGTTGCACAAACACTGCTAGTATCACCTGGAACAACAAGTGAGGAAACGTCACATCCTGTCTTTGTTTTTACATATAGATTCCAGAGAACACCTGCTGCAGTGTCATAAAGCCGGGGTCTCACGTACTGACTTCTATCTGTCACTGTTCATTAGTAACTGCACCCTTCTTAGATCTGTTTGTCCCCTGAAACAACACGTGAGGACACGTCACATCCTGTCTTTGTTTATACGCGTAGATTCGAGAGAACACTCGCTGCTGTGTCATCCCGCCGGGGTCATACGTTGACCTCTACCTATCACTGTTCATTTGTAACAGTATTTTTAGGCTCTGTGGGATTATAGCTCCATGTTAAGTGCTTAGCGCCGCCATCCTGCAAGAGCCCAACCCCAGTGCTCCTGTTTACATCCCATTCAGCTTTCTGCATCCATTTTTTGTTTAGTATACCTGTTTTGTAAAGCAAGCAGGAGGCTGGTTTGTGAGGCAAGCAGGAGGCTGGTTTGTGAGGGCTGTTGGGAAGGGTGAGGGAAGGAACCTTTTTACTGACAACTAAATGTCATAAGTCATATATTTGCCTGAATGCATCTTTCAAACAAGTCTTCTTTTATTTCTTTTGTTACGGCGCTTGTGTGAGAGGGGGGGGGGGAATGAGCGCTGTAAGAGGCTTGCTGTCACGCCATGGAATCAATGACCGCTGGATCACGATTCAATGGGCGAGAATTTAATTCCTTTTTGAACAATGTAATCTGTGACCTTGAAGAGTTCTCTCCCCTTGCCTCAAAGGCCTCATTCAGTTTGACGAGACTTCCGGGCATTGTTCTTGTTGTTGTTACTGCTGCTATTAAAAGATGAGTTTGAAGAGTTGTGTGCATGTGTATGGTGCGTGTGTGTGTGTGCGTTTATGCAGGGAGGAGGGGAACTACGTGTCATTTGTTTCTGTGGCTACCGAAGGTGGCGGGGGCGGGTAACATTTTAGTAGAGAAATCACACAATTTGTATACGAACTCTTTACTTATGCTAATAAAATATGTATTAAGTATTTAACCATTTTTTATATTACGTCGCTCCCCCCTCCCTTTTTCTAATATGTTGGGTTGGGAGGGGGGCGGAATTTTTTTTTTTTTTACAGTATTTATAGTTTGTTAACTGAGTTAGTTACATATCTATATGATATACGCTGGTTATTGATATTTTAACAAATCCATATACTATGTCGCACCACTTCTGATAATATGGCCTATCTAATGGGGTTGTGGGGGGGGGGGCGATTGCATCTATATATATATATATATACCTTGTTCTTTCCTTGTTCTGTAAAGCACGTCGCTATAAAACAAACAAACTATTACCGGTAACTATTTAGCAGATTGTCTCTTGGGAAAAAAATTCTTACGCTTGATTTGTTATCTAGACACAGGTAAAACCAAGATTTTTTACCCTGACACAAATAAAACCAAGATTTGTTAGCATGACACAAAGAAAATCAAATCAAGAAACTAAAACCAAGATTTGTTAGTTACTCTGACACAACTAAAACCAAGATTTGTTAGTTACTCTGACACAACTAAAACCAAGATTTGTTAGTTACTCTGACACAACTAAAACCAAGATTTGTTAGTTACTCTGACACAACTAACACCAAGATTTGTTAGTTACTCTGACACAACTAAAACCAAGATTTGTTAGCTACTCTGACACAACTAAAACCAAGATTTGTTCAACCATGTCATCTTGACTTTGACTGAAATAGTTTTACCGCTGTCAGTGACACCCACTGTAGTTGTCAGCACGGTATAATTTCTATAATTGCCCGCCGCGGAAACGTCAATAAATAGCCTGGCCTGTTGTCATAGATTTTTGTCTCTCTCCTTCGTGACAATTTCTCTCTGCCTGTCAGTGACATACGCCATGTTTGTTTCTGACTCTACGCCCAATCGTCGTCTTGTCAGGGTCTGACTTTCAATGAAATTCAGACTTATCGCTTAAGAGGCACTTTACTGCCACGTCCGAACTGGTCGTAATATGACCTCAAGCCTAATCTATTAGTTGAACTGTGTGTGTAGTTGTGAACTGGTCAGAAGAGGAGGAATAATGAAAACTACAGAGGAAGCACATTACTTAACGGAAAATATCTACAAGGTAGGGCGTATGCCGCCTGTATACGTTTAAGTAGAATATCTCCAAGGTAGGTTGCTTGTTGACTGTGTAGTTAAACTACTGAAGTAGAACAACCACAGATTGGGCGTATGTCGACTGTGTAGTCTAAATTAAATTAAGAAACTAATTTAGCACTATTTCCAGAAGATAACACTAATATTTAAAACATAAAAAGAATTATGGAGGCGTGGCTGAGAGGTAATGCGATTAGCTTCCGAACCGGAGGTCCCAGGATTCTTAATTTCCGGATCTTTGGGCGCCTCTGAGTCCATCCAGCTCTAATGGGTACCTGACATTAGTTGGGGAAAAGTAAAGGCGGTTGGTCGTTGTGCTGGCCACACGACACCTCTCGTTAATCGTGGGCCCCAAAAAAAAACAGATGGCTTTCACATCATCTGCCCTATAGATCGCAAAATCTGAAAGGGGAACTTAACCATTCATGGTAAACAAGTTGCACAGACCTAATACTAAAAATATTTAGGTGTTATAATGAATGAAAAATTGTCATGTCAAATTAATGTCATTATTAATAAATCAACATACAACTAAAATGCTATTCAGCCTTGGTTCGAATTAATATTAGAATATGTGCCCTCTGTTTGGGATCCGTCGGGGCCTATAGATCTCCATTGTATTTCTTATATGTTAGGAAAAAGCTCGTACAAGTGCTCCTTCTTTCCAAGTGCAATTTGAGCATGAAGCAGGTTGCCTGAATCAGCCAGGAAAACCAATCTGAAAGTTTTCTGAGACTTGATTTATGAAAGTTGTCTGAGAGTTGATTTGTCAGAATTGTGTGAGTGTTCATCTGTGACAATGGCTTCAGTTCATTTACTTGCGCTTTGTGACAGTGTCAGTGACACAGTAAGCGCTAAAATAACTCCAGGGTTGAAAGCAATTTGCTTAAAACTTCGATTAAACTATTTACTAATATTATGCCTACAGCAAAGAGAATGACTCAGTGCTATTGGGCTGTTAAGAAAAGTTAAGAAAAGAAAAAAATCGATTCTGAAATTCATTTTTGTACTTTCGAAATTTGGAAACATCATACGGACTATTTTAGTCTGAACACATTTTGCCTAGAGATACAAACACTCGTTTTTTAACAAAGCTCACTATCAGCATATAGATTCCCTTTGATTAGGATAGAGACCAAATCGCAAATTGTATGTAGTTAACCTTATTGTTATTTTCGTTCTTGGACTAAAATGCAAACAAAAATCGAGCCCTACTGTAGAACCGGATAGAGCGTGAGAGTTTAGTAAGATCATTTATCTAATAAATATTTGGGGGTAGAATTATTCTTCAAACATTTAAAAATCAGGAGTGGAGCCAATTAGATGTTAAGCCAATCCAAAAGGTATTCCCCCCAATAGTCTATGAAGCAGAGTTGAATAACATCAGCGGTTCCAATGAGAGAAACATGGCAATCCACGATCCCTAGATCTTAGGCCCAGAATGTGATGCTGCATCCATTGTCTCTGACGCCAGGAGAGAGAGAGAGAAAAAAAAAAAGGGGGGGGGGGGGAGAGATATGTCAAAGTTTCGATTCCTAACTCAAAACAATACCTATATACTCTTCATACATCAAATCGAATCGTAACTCCTCCAATTCTTATAACATACGTGTAGATATTCCATAGAAACTACGATCTAATTAGTTCTTCATTCATCTGGTAGAGTTTAAAATTATGAGAAGAAGCTGTAGCAATTATTTAGTTTTATATCGGACATACTGCGCCATGGTCTCCAGGCAGTTTCCTATAGTGCAGTGATGCCCAACATAATTCAAACTGCGGGCCAATTTAATTCCTACACTCTTGTCGTGGGCCACATGACCGTAAACTTACAAAAACGAAAAAACAAATTTAATAGAGACCTGTGTATTTAGTTCTTACTACTGACTGTACTTACATTAATTAATGGTACTCTGGTATTATGGTAGGCCTACACGTCAGAAAATGGCTTTATTTCTCAAGTCTATATTCCCATTGGTCCCATCTTTCATCTGTGGATGCAATACGCCAGCAGAAAGATTGTGTAATCCTGTCTAATGTGATCCTCTATGACCTACTTTGTAAACCTGTTTAATGTGATCCTCTATGACCTACTTTGTAAACCTGTTTAATGTGATCCTCTATGACCTACTTTGTAAACCTGTCTAATGTGATCCTCTTTGAACTACTTTGTAATCCTGTCTAATGTGATACTCTATGGTCTACTTTGTAAACCTGTCTAATGTGATCCTCTATGACCTACTTTGTAAACCTGTCTAATGTGATCCTCTATGACCTACTTTGTAAACCTGTCTAATGTGATCCTCTTTGAACTACTATGTAATCCTGTCTAATGTGATCCTCTATGACCTACTTTGTAAACCTGTCTAATGTGATCCTCTTTGAACTACTTTGTAATCCTGTCTAATGTGATACTCTATGGTCTACTTTGTATACCTGTCTAATGTGATGCTCTATGGCCTACTTTGTAAACCTGTTTAATGTAATCCTCTATGACCTACGGTGTAATCCTGTCTAAGGTGATCCTCCATGACCTACTGTATTTTCTTCTTTTCTGTGTTTTTGTATCACTCAATGCACATTTTTAAAAATTTCTCCAATAAATCATTTAAATTTTTTGTTCAATATTTAAAATAAAATCTTTAATACGCGTATTTTGAAATTGTATCTATTCTGAAATATTAATAATTATAGGCAATGTCATGTAATTAATTTTCACTTCTATCGAATATTATGGTTCAGGGATACAAGAGATATTATGATATTTAAAGTTGTTGTAGTGTTCATATGTGTAATTAATTTGGTTATAAATAGATTTTTAGTATAAACAATAATAATAAAGTTTAGCATTAAAACAGGTCTCGTCTTTTTTTTCAAAAGCTCTTTGCTGATAAAAACATGAAAGAAAAATCTTAAGAGATGATAAAAATCTAGTTAAAAGATTGTATTAAAAAGTTTATTGTTTCAAATATTTTCATGAACCTCTAATAGGTTACAATAAATTTGCGTCCCTTAATTAATGAATGAAATTCTATGATTGATTGCAACTTCATAATGTTGGTAATTGGTGGCTATTCCATTTTAGCGGTGGTTGTCGGGTTCCTTTATTACTTGGCTCGCTAGGGGGTTACTTAAATAACAATAAGGGAATACTAGATTAAATTCAACTTGATCTCCAGATTTCCAAGGAAATACACATAATACTTTAATATCCGATAGAGCACAAAAATGACAGCCACTCTCAAGAAATACATGTACATAAGCATCAGTCTAGGTAAACAACTGGCTACCAATTTCTCTCTATCCTACAAGGAAACACTCCCATTCAAAACCATCACGTGTAGACTGTTCACATTCATGTCTGGGGGGAAAAAAACAAAGGGATATAACTCTTTCACATGAAAATAGAAACAAAGAAATAACACATTCACTCTCGCCATACCTGCCCCTGATAGTGATGTTTGTGTTACTATGTGTGTATGAAAAAGAATTTTTAAATTTGTAACGCTTTCTAACTCAAATTATCAAATATATCTTCATTTCGGGTTATGAAGCTCAATATATCTTCATATCGGTTATAAAGCTCAATATATCTTCATTTCGGGTTATAGAGCTCAATATATCTTCATTTCGGGTTATGGAGTTCAATATATCTTCATTTTGGGTTATAGAGTTACTGTGTCATGCTCGATTTCATTGTTATGTATCTATATTTTACAGACAGTATCTTCGTTTATAGAACAGGCGAACCGTTTCTTTCTCTTTACAAATGGACTTTTTAATGGAGGCAATGAAGTTTTTGTATTTTTAGCGGCCCCTAAAGGGGAAAAGACGCTATTAGTTTTGTGCAAAATGTCTGTCCGTCTTTTATATTTTAGACCATTCAAAGTTCTGATGCAACGGCTACTTTATTTTTTTCTGAAAGCGAAAAATCTAATTTTTAAAATCAGTTATGCAAGCAGTTTTTTTAAAGAAAAAAAGCAAATTAGTATGCATTATAGGCTAGACCTAATTTTTTTATTTTTTTTTTAATAGGATTCGAATAAGAGATTGTCACCAAATGGGTGTAAAATATTTTGTTCAAATTTTTCAAATACTTTATTCAACAATCTGTTCATGTCATGTGTTGCATCAATTTAACAAGGAAATAAATGTTCACTGCTGATCAAAATTTTATACTAAAAAAAAAACAAACAATTTTTCAAAACAATTAGATCAATTAAAAGACATCAGTTAGGCCAGGGGAGGCGCGGTGGCTGAGCAGTAAAGCGGTTGGCTTCCGAATCGGGGGTCCCGGGTTCGAATCCTGGTGAAGACTGGGATTTTCAACTTTGGAATCTTTTTCGCCTCTGAGTCCACTCAGCTCTAATGGGTACCTGAAATTAGTTGGGGAAAAGTAACGGCGGTTGGTCGTTGGGCTGGCTACATGACACCCTCGTTAACCGTAGGCCACAAAAACAGATGAACTTTACATCATCTGCCCTATAGACCACAAGGTCTGAAAGGGGAACTAGTTAGGCCAGGTTCACATCTAACTTTACATTCACTTTCACCTATCCTTTGATCTGCGGGACTGTTGGGGCACTACACTAGATCTGTTAACCTTCTTTCTCCATTCTTATCTCTCATTTGTCTTTGATATAATTTCATTCGGATGTTCTTTCTGAAAATATTGAAGCCTGCCTGGGTGGACCACCTTGGGGGCTGATTTTGAGTTTGTGTTTCCACACAAACTATCTTTTGTAACCTTGTTATATCTATTTTGACGTATGAACAAATGTATGTTGTTACTCGATGATTCGATTGAATTTGACAAGAGTCTGACATATTTAGGATGTAGATCATGAGGTCTGAGAGAGATTGTTTACTTGGTGAAGGCCATTACGTACTGCTCTAACAGAAACCACGACCCCGTATAAATTAAAGGGATTTGATTGACCCCTCTAGAAGTCACGTGAATTATCGGGATCGGATGATTGGTTTGTGTATGTTTATCAGGTTTCCAATGCTAATTTAAAAATCTGAATGTATTACAAACATCGAATGGCGTGACGTTTCTTGTACATTCCTAACCCTAACCCCAACTACCAATGGACCACTCCCACTACTCACGTGTACATACTATTTACACACATTCAGGCTAATCTTGTGTCCTACACGCAAACCGTTGAGAACCCATAGAACCTTGGAACACCTCAGTCTAAACTGTATTCAATGGGAGCAATGAAAGACCAGGCATGAGGTAGAGGCCTGTCTGGAGTGAGAAGATAGTGAGAAGGGAGGGTAATTTCGTAGAGAATTAAAAAAATTTTTTTACCTCCCTTATATCAACATACTTCATCTAAATTCGCGCTAAGGTTCATCCGAAGTTCATCGTGAACAAAAATACAAAAGTCTCAAATTATTTCAACACTTCACTTGAGTGCACTATAAAAGTAAAATTATAGACATGGTAGAATAGACTGTGGTGCATTTGCTTTTCCTGGCGGTCTATTTAAAGCTCAGCTCTCAGACATTTTATTTGTTTCTATGAGACGGAATATGAGACAGAACAGATGACTGGACAGACTGGACAGACAGAACAGATGACTGGACAGACAGAACAGATGGAACGACTGGACAGGCAGAACAGACTGGACAGACAGAACAGATGGAACGACTGGACAGACAGAACAGACAGAACAGACTGGACAGACAGAACAGAGTGGACAGACAGAACAGACTGGACAGATAGAACAGATGGAACGACTGGACAGACAGAACAGACTAGACAGACTGGACTGGACAGACAGAACAGACTAGACAGACTGGACAGACAGACTGGACTGGACAGACTAGACAGACAGAACAGACAGAACAGACTGGACAGACAGAACAGATGGAACGACTGGACAGACAGAACAGACAGAACAGACTAGACAGACTGGACTGGACAGACAGAACAGACTAGACAGACTGGACAGACAGACTGGACTGGACAGACTAGACAGACAGAACAGACAGAACAGACTGGACAGACAGAACAGACTGGACAGACTAGACAGACTGGACAGACAGAACAGACTGGACAGACTAGACAGACTGGACAGACAGAACAGACTGGACAGACAGAACAGACTGGACAGACTGGACAGACAGAACAGACACAACAGACTAGACAGACTGGACAAACAGAACAGACTGGACAGGCTGAAAAGACACCGGAAGTGCAGTACAAAATGTTTTGATGCCTAGGCTAAAGCAATAATATTGAGTTGCTTTTTTAACCGGCTTCAAAGTATTGCTGATGTACACGTTTTATAATAGAAGATTTATTTTAAGCATAGCAGATAGCATTGATCAAATCTTTAAGAAAAGTTCATTAGTCATTTGGCGAATAAAAAAAAAACTAAGAAAAGAAAAATGAAAAAATAAACAACACAAAAACTTGTTAGTCATTCACTGTAGACATTTTGTCGAGTTCCAACACGTCCTAGTGTCGCTGATATCCAGCAGACAAAGACCAACCCCCTACTGGGAGGAATATTTAATAGCAGGAAACGAAAATAGATCAAAGCTTCGAGTTTATCTCTGTTGCTTCATCGCTAAGGTTTGCGTCTTTCTCCCCCCCCCCCCCTTTTTTTTTTAAAGTTCAGTAACGTTTAATTGTGTACCTGGACTACATTGTTTCTTGACTGAACAAGTTTTGATTTTTAATTGACTTATTTGGTTTTGGAGATCTCATGCCAAACCGGAAACATACATTTAAAAAGGCGATCAGTTTGCCGGAAAAGTTAACCTTTATATATATCCTACTATTTTAGTACAATGTAAGAGTTGGCAGATTCTTAAATGTTAGTAGCCTATGATTTCAGTACAATGGAAAAGTTGGCAGGTTCTTAAAACACATGTAGGCTATGTAAAACGTATGTGATTTATCGCGTTCTCTAAACCTAGTGTTCTCACTGTTCTGATTGTATTCCAATATGGAAACTGCTTTACTAGAGGCCAATCTATATTCGTACCTTGGGATGTAGGCCTAATGAACGATCAAGGCATAGGTTCAAATGAAAACATCAAGTCATGTTACGTTCAAATCGTGACAGGTTCAAGTCACATCGTGCTGAAGTGACAAAATCAAATCATGTCACGCTGAAGTCACGTAAGCTCCATATATATGATATATATATCACATGACTTTATACTTTAGCAACTCTTTATAGAGATTTCTTTTACCAGCCTCTGATGCAAAGATTTATGCAGCATGAATGTAAGGGGGTGTGTACGGGGAGTTGTGTGCAGGAAAGCGTTCCCAAGGTGGTCAATACAAGCGCTACAAAGACACTCTCAAGAGCTCCTTCAAGGAATGCGATATCGACATTCACGGTTGGGAAGCACTAGATCTCGATCGCTCCTCATGGCGTGAAGCTGTGAGTCTCGGAGTTTCAAGATTTGAGGCAAGAAGACTGGCCAGGGAGAAAGAGCGCCGAACCAACTAAAAGCTGAGAGAAGAAGCAGGCCTATCTGCAACTGACCAAATCCACCCATACCACGTATGCGGCCGGCTTTTTAAAGCGAAGATTGGACTGTACAGTCACCTTCGAGTCCATAGAAATAAGAAATTTGCTCATCTTC
The DNA here is from genome assembly GCA_030265305.1 of Biomphalaria pfeifferi. Lineage (NCBI taxonomy): Eukaryota > Metazoa > Mollusca > Gastropoda > Planorbidae > Biomphalaria > Biomphalaria pfeifferi. The sequence goes on along the minus strand of JASAOG010000143.1, from coordinate 1,706,411 downwards.
GATCACGAAGGAGGAGCTATACAATACATAATATGATCTAACATAACTTGATATAACTCTTTTGTTTCTTTGTTTGTTGTATAACTTTTTATAACTATTACGTCATAGTCCAAACTTCGTGCAGAGTTCGAACTAGCGACTAAAACGACGATAGTCCGAAGTGAATACTCTACAAACACAGCCAGCCATCCTTGGTTGTGATATAGAAAAGACTAGAACATTTATTCCTAAGATTGTCTGTCAGTCACGTACTCATTTATTATACAAATGGTTAATATGGCGTGTCTTCGAGTCCGAAAATTAACGAGCAGTGTAGTCTGTTACGGAATTTCGCAGTCCCAGCTGCGACCTACATATTTTGCCACAAACAGCGCAGACTTAACTATTGTCCGCCGTCTAGTAATTTCTAGGTCTAAGGCTTTGGAAACGACAATATGGAAGAGAGTACCAATAATAATGATGATTTGTGCTTATTTAGACTTATTGGAGGTACTTGAAAAAATGATATTTTAACTTTGGTTTCTTTGCAGAATTTATCCTGCAAGTTCAACCCTCTGACCAAACAGGTTCTTGTCAATGCCAAGTCCTATCACAAAGCTTTACTCGGTAATTAGTGGACTTCGTCTTTTTGTGTTCATAATCCATTTACATTTTGTATTCAAAACAAAGAAGCACTAATGAATAAAGGCTGAAGTCAATCCTTAGCTTGTATTGACCATATCCAACATAATCCACATCCAACAATACAACTCTGCAAATTCCAAACATTGCTTATAGTTTAAATGCTCAGAGTCGTTATGAAAAGTAAAGGAGGACCATTTCAAGTACGAAAACTGAACTTTGAACAATAAATTTCAGCCACAAATCATAGAAATAGTTTTGAAATCATCATTGAACAAACACAAATACTGAACGATTATTTTTCCAAAGTCAAAGGATGTCAAAAGAATTATTTCAGAGGATGATAACAAGAATTAATGAGAGGTCAAGTTTCAATGACAACTATAATCTGTGTAACAGTACAAGAAGTATGAAGGCTAGTTCAGTCCAAACAGAAAACTTTCTTAAACCACACAACAATTAATGCATAAGTGTATGTCAGTTAACTTAGAGGCAGTTAGAATTCAGTTAACTTAGAGGCAGTTACAAAGTCAGTTAACTTAGAGGCAGTTACAAAGTCAGTAGTTAGAAGTCAGTTAACTTAGAGGCAGTCAGAAGTCAACAAACCTTATCGTGTAGCTCTAGACATGGGTTATGTGTTTGAGTAATAATAGTCTTCTGCAGTATATTTGGATGGGTCTTGCATACGTTGCTATCACTGTATATTACTGTAAATAAACATTGTGTCCAGCCACTGAAGAGTTCAGTTTGTTATGTTTGTCACACATGTAAGTAGCTTCAGTCATTGTAGTTCTCATTAGTATCTCGACAACACGCTACACACACGCTAGAAACGACTACCTCACCCTACAAATGTTACACAAATGTGTCTATATCTAATTATACATTGTTATTACCTCTGTACTGTTAAACAGATAATGTAACAAATTGGATATATTTATTCAATGTATTTAAAAATATTTGACAGTTAAAAATGACATCAGAATCTATTTTTAAAAAGCATGTATCAACTCAATCTATCTGTCTGTATGGTAAAAAGTTTGCATATTATTTGCTCAAATTTAAATCAATCCAAAAAGCATAATAATTAATTAATTATTTTGTTTGATTTCGAAATAAGGAGAATAACTGCTGCTTAATGAGATATATATATATATATATATGGATTTAGTCCTTTATTACGTTTTGGCCCGTTTTTTCTCCTGCTTCCCATTCTCGGATCAAATTGAAATTTCGCTTAATTATTTGTAGTCTATAACAATACACGAATCAATCCAAAAATTAACCAGTTAGTTAATCATTTTGTAATAATTAATTAATTTTGGTTTATATAACAGAAAGGGAATTAACTCTATAATTTTCAGATGAATTGTAGTAATTAGCGGCTACTTCCACTTAGAAATAAGCTTTGGTTTTAAAAAAATATTCTTTTTTCTATTGCTTGTTAAATAGTGTACAAGAATATGTCTTTGATTAAAATATGTTTTTGACTTTGTCCGGTATCTATATTTTCAATAATCATGAACTTCGCATGTGTCTCGTTCTTAAATGATATTCCATAGACTTTGTCCAAGTATTTTTCTTTATTAAATTATGTATTGGATACTTTCTGAAAGCTGCTAAATAATGGAGCTAGTTGATCGTAGGGTCACTAAATATATATATATATATATATATATATATATATATACATATATATAAATATATATGTCAGTATACATATTTACTAAGATATATTATTTCTTTCATCTGTTTCACTCAAAAATAATTATTATCTCTCATTAGCTACATCGTCTGCAGCCAGAGGTTACATAGAATCTATTGGAAAACTAGGTCACGACTGCAAGACTCATGCCAGCAGTGGTACCGAAGAAATTGGTAAGTCATTTTGGTCATCAACAGTTTTTTATTTGACCTTTCTGAGAAGTATACCCAAAAGGAGACAAGCCGTGTTTAGTTTTTGTATAAACAGGTTTCCATCTCATTTAGATAACAACTAGAAAAGGGATTAAAAATCCATTATCATATTATTTTAGATCTTGCAAGAGTTATGGAGAGGTAAGTCTTTATAACGATAAGACTATTTCTGCAGTTGATAAATCTAGCTTCATTGATGGATTCGCACAAAGGTCAGCATGGTAAACTCTTTATGGCTGGTTTTTTTTTTCCATTTATTGACTAATTTATTTAGTAAAATACACATTCAAATGTTTTTTTATTTTGTTTCTTTAATCCGAACATTCACTTTTGTTTTAAGATCATAAATGGAAATAATATTTTTATAATTTTGTCATACAGTGTCCTGACTTATCAATGTTTGATATGTTTCGGATGTTCCTTCAGAGTTGAAGATAACTTACTTTTCCTAGTCAAAACTTCCCGCATGACTACGTGGGATGGCAGCGGGCAGGGCTGAATTCTGGACCATCGAGAAGTCCAAACGACAGTCGAGCGCGCATACAACACGGCCTCAATTTAAAGAGAAAGTCGATAAAAATTGAACAAAGATCTAGATTGAATTAATAAGTCGCAAACATTTTTTTTAATAATGAGCACTTAGATCTAGATCAAAAATTTTTTTGATTATTCGTGTTAGAGACCCAATTTGGTATTGTATGTAATCAATTAAATCTAGACTAGATCATGTTTTAGGTTTAGACCTACATAAACTAGATGAACACTCGCATGCTCCTAAAAGGGTACTCTACTTTTTGTTCGGTTATAAACAAATATGTTGTAAATATTGATCACTTTTTTTTACTAGGTCAGTCTATTTATAGAGTGGCGGAGGCTTACAAAGAAATTCAAATTAAATTTGAGGAATGTGTAAGTAGTGCCAAGTTACCTACATTATTTGTTTCCTTCCTGTCTATTCTAGGTGTCAAATTTAAGTTTTCCAAGTTCGCTGAAAAATCTTTCAATGAAGATGTGTCGTGTGACTGAATGACCAGAACCACTTTTCTAGGTGTGACATTTGACTGAGTGACCAAAACCACTTTTCTAGGTGTGACATGTGACTGAGTGACCAAAACCACTTTTCTAGGTGTGACATGTGACTGAGTGACCACAAACACTTGGCTAGGTGTGAAGTGTGACCACAACCACTTTCTAGGTGTGACGTGTGACTGAGTGACCAAAACCACTTTTCTAGGTGTGACGTGGGACTGAGTGACCAAAACCACTTTTCTAGGTGTGACGTGTGACTGAGTGACCAAAACCACTTGGCTAGCCATCAAGAGGTCTCGAGTTCAAGCCCCATCTGATTACTGAGCGCCTAATGGTAGCACGAAAACGTTCTCCCAGATGCCCCCTCCCTTTCCACACTGGTCCACACAAACAAACTGGACTACATCGCTCTAAGCTATACGCATACAAGTTGCGCTATACAAAAACAATCCGAAAATAAAAGGGAGAGAATGCTTTATTTATTTGTTGTTTTTATTTTTATACCGTGTTTTTCAAAAATGTTACTGTTGACGACTTTCACCCCAACCCAAAGAATAACTTATGCGTGTCCAGATCACTTCGTGCTCATTTATTTGAATATTTTCTTTTTGTTTTTCTGAGAAATTTTTCTATGGTTCTTAGAAAATGATTTAAAATTCTAAAATTTCAATGTATTAAATACAATCAAAATATAAGACAGATTAATGTAAAGTAGCGAGCATTACACTTTATATCAGACCTATTAGATGATAATAATTTGTACTAGTGGTAGATGCGATAACCTGGTACTATTATTTTACCAATAATAATTCTAATAACAGTATTTCATCTTTATCGTTGATGTGATGCATCGTGCAGTGATGCATTACATACAAGTGACATAACAATACATTGCATATAACAATACATTGCACGTAACATTACATTAAAACGATATCAAATAAAATGTATGTTCATATATCATAGCACAGTTTCACTCAAGCATTTCGCATATGAAGTTGATATCAAAAAATTGGATTGTATTCAATGATTTAATTACTAACGGAACAATAGAGTTCTCGTCTGATTTATACTGTGTTCAGTGTCTTGTATCTACTCTGCAACTTTCAGATATCTACTTCCGATTTCATCTTGTTTTCGTAGCTGCACTTTAAAAGAACCTTTATAGGCCGCTATCAACATCAAAACAATGAATGTGTTGTTTTTTTTAAATTTCATGAAGCTATTGATTGCTGTTGGATAGAAGCCTCTGTTATTTCCCGCTGGACAATTTTCCCCTGGGTTTGATTTGCCCCATAAAATACATCTTTTCTTTTATTGAGTGATTTATTGTAGCCATCAGTGGCATTATAAATCGATGTTAGCTCATTAGTGTTCCAATATAAAAGACTCCTTGTCACAGTATAACATGCTGGGGAGTGTCAGACATAGCTTTTTGTTACAGTCATAGTTAATGGCTAAAGAAGAGCGATACAGTAAAAATGGATTAGCTTAAAGTTCGCCATCAAACTATAACAAAACATATCAGCTTATATCAAATCAGTCTGTCTGTTTTGTCTGTTTGTCTCTCTGTCAATTGGTCTGTCTGGTGAAACGTTTAAACATGTTATTTCTCCCACATTCATTCTCGAACCACATTGAAATTTGCACAATTATTTCTTGTACCTGACAAAACAGCAAAACAGGAATCAATGAAAACAAAAATCAATGAAAAAAATTAATTAATTATGGGCAATTACTATTTTATTTGATATTGACCAAGAAAAAGAAATTGTACTTGACTCGTGTGACTGTACAAGCTAAATTAATCCCTTTTGTCGCTTAAAAGTTTGAAACTAACAATAGATTGCTAAGAAAACTATTGTATAAGCACTTTGCTAGTGTTTAGTATATTGGCTTTAGGATATTTGAGCCCTCAAGTTAGAATTTAAAGTCATAAAACATTTTTTATACAAAATACATTTAAAAACTGTCATTGTAACCTTTACACAGATATCTCATTCTTTCTCCAAACATAGTGATATAATTGAATTAATATAAGTTTTTTTTTGTTTTTTTTTGATAGGTCATCTTTTTTTTCATAGGAAATCAATCGTATATATATATATAAACCTAAAACAACACTCAGTGATTCCTTAATGTATGTAACAAGAGTTCTGAACAACTGCACAACGGATTTGCATAAAATGTGTTTTTTTGACTGATTCGTAGCCTGAACGCTGCACTTCGCGAAAGACTGCAAGCTTTCAATTAAACCTTATTTTTTCAAATAACATGTAGTAATATATAGTAACATATATATGTGTGTATATCTATATCTATCTATCTATCTATCTATCTATCTATATATATATATATATATATATATATATATATATATATATATATATATATATATATATATATATATATATATATATACAATTATACAATTTAGTTAACTGAGAGGCAGTTACAAAGTCAGTTAACTTAGAGGCAGTTATAAAGTCAGTTAACTTAGAGATGGTTACAATGTCAGTTAACTTAGAGGCAGCTACAAAGTCAGTTAACTTAGAGGCAGTTGCAAAGTCAATTAACTAAGAGGCAGATATAAATTCAGTTAACTTAGAGGCAACTACAAAGTCAGGTAACTTAGAGGCGGTCACAAAATCAATTAACTTAGAGACAGTTAGAAGTGAGTTAACTTAGAGGCAGCTAGAAGTGAGTTAACTTAGAGGCAGTTAGAAGTAAGTTATTTTAGAGGCAGTTAGAAGTGAGTTAACTTAGAGGCAGCTAGAAGTAAGTTAACTTAGAGGCAGCTAGAAGTGAGTTAACTTAGAGGCAGTTAGAAGTAAGTTATTTTAGAGGCAGTTAGAAGTGAGTTAACTTAGAGGCAGCTAGAAGTAAGTTAACTTAGAGGCAGCTAGAAGTGAGTTAACTTAGAGGCAGTTAGAAGTGAGTTAATTTAGAGGCAGCTAGAAGTAAGTTAACTTAGAGGCAGCTAGAAGTAAGTTAACTTAGAGGCAGTTAGAAGTCAGTCTCAATAGGAACAGAGTTATGAAGATGTTTATAAACACATGTAAGCTTAATATGTGGGTGGGGGTGGGGGTGAATATGTTCTGTGGCTGCTAATCAGAGTATAACGAATATGTTTTCTGAAGTTTAATATGTTACGGGTTTACCTTTTTCAGACAAAAGCAATTTTCACAGAAGTAATTTTACCTTTGGAACAGAAGCTGGATACAGAATTGAAAGCCTGTGTCGTAAGTTACAGCTTGAAACATTTGCATATCGTATGTTGAATATTGTTTGTAACGTATAGGTCAACAGGTCTTGAGGTAACGCTGCGGCTCTAAGGGTCACGTTGACTAGACAATAACCTTGCTTTATACTCTCCCATACTTTCGACTAGATGTTGATACTTTGATACAATACAGATGTTACTGTGCTATACCTTCACTCCACCATACTTTCTACTAGATGTTCATACTTTGATACAATACAGATGTTACTGTACTTTACCTTCACTACGCCATACTTTCTACTACATGTTCATACTTTGATACAATACAGATGTTACTGTACTATATCTTTACTCCGCCATACTTTATACTAGATGTTCATACTTTGATACAATACAGATGTTACTGCACTATACCTTCACTCCCCCATACTTTCTACTACATGTTCATACAATACAGATGTTACTGTACTATACCTTCACTCCGCCATACTTTCTACTAGATGTTAATAATTTGAAACAATATAGATTTACTGTGCTAAACCTTCACTCCGCCATACTTTCGACTAGATGTTGATACTTTGATACAATACAGATGTTACTGCACTATACCTTCACTCTGCCATACTTTCTACTAGATGTTCATACTTTGATACAATACAGATGTTACTGCACTATACCTTCACTCCACCATACTTTCTACTACATGTTCATACAATACAGATGTTACTGTACTATACTTTCACTCCGCCAAACTTTCTACTAAATGTTCATACTTTGATACAATACAGATGTTACTGCACTATACCTTCACTCCCCCATACTTTCTACTAGATGTTCATAATTTGAAACAATATAGATTATACTGTCCTATACCTTCACTCAGCCATACTTTCGACTAGATGTTCATACTTTGATACAATACAGATGTTACTGCACTATACCTTCACTCTGCCATACTTTCTACTACATGTTTATACAATACAGATGTTACTGTGCTATACCTTCACTCCGCCATACTTTCTACTAGATGTCATACTTTGATACAATACAGATGTTACCATGCTATACCTTTACTCCGCCATACTTTCTACTAGATGTTCATACTTTGATACAATACAGATGTTACTGCACTATACCTTCACTCCGCCATCCTTTCTACTAGATGTTGATACTTTGATACAATACAGATGTTACTGTGCTATACCTTTACTCCGCCATACTATCTACTAGATGTTCATACTTTTATACAATGCAGATGTTACTGCATTATACCTTCACTCCGCCATACTTTCTACTAGATGTTCATACTTTGATACACTACAGATGTTACTGCACTATACCTTCACTCCGCCATACTTTCTACTAGATGTTAATACTTTGATACAATACAGATGTTACTGCACTATACCTTCACTCCACCATACTTTCTACTAGATGTTCATACTTTGATAAAATACAGATGCTACTGCACTATACTTTCACTCCGCCATACTTTCTACTAGATGTTCATACTTTGATACAATACAGATGTTACTGTAATATACCTTTACTCCGCCATACTTTTTACTAGATGTTCATACAATACAGATGTTACTGCACTATACCTTCACTCCCCCATACTTTCTACTAGATTTTCATACTTTGATACAATACAGATGTTACTGCACTATACCTTCACTCCGCCATACTTTCTACTACATGTTCATACTTTGATACAATACAGATGTTACTGCACTATACCTTCACTCCGCCATACTTTCTACTAGATGTTCATACGTTGATACAATACAGATGTTACTGCACTATACCTTCACTCCGCCATACTTTCTACTAGATGTTCATACTTTGATACAATACAGATGCTACTGCACTATACCTTCACTCCGCCATACTTTCTACTAGATGTTCATACTTTGATACAATACAGATGTTACTGTAATATACCTTTACTCCGCCATACTTTGTACTAGATGTTCATACAATACAGATGTTACTGTGCTATACCTTCACTCTGCCATACTTTCTACTAGATGTTCATACTTTGATACAATACAGATGTTACTGCACTATACCTTCACTCCACCATACTTTCTACTACATGTTCATACAATACAGATGTTACTGTACTATACTTTCACTCCGCCAAACTTTCTACTAGATGTTCATACTTTGATACAATACAGATGTTACTGCACAATACCTTCACTCCCCCATACTTTCTACTAGATGTTCATAATTTGAAACAATATAGATTATACTGTCCTATACCTTCACTCAGCCATACTTTCGACTAGATGTTCATACTTTGATACAATACAGATGTTACTGCACTATACCTTCACTCTGCCATACTTTCTACTACATGTTTATACAATACAGATGTTACTGTGCTATACCTTCACTCCGCCATACTTTCTACTTCATGTTTATACAATACAGATGTTACTGTGCTATACCTTCACTCCGCTATACTTTCTACTAGATGTTCATATTTTGATACAATACAGATGTTACTGCACTATACCTTCACTCCGCCATACTTTCTACTAGATGTTCATACTTTGATACAATACAGATGTTACTGCACTATACCTTTACTCCGCCATACTTTCAACTAGATGTTCATACTTTGATACAATACAGATGTTACTGCACTATACCTTCACTCCGCCATACTTTCTACTAGATGTTCATACTTTGAAAGAATACAAATGTTACTGCACTATACCTTCACTCCGCCATACTTTCTACTAGATGTTCATACTTTGATACAATACAGATGTTAGTGCAATTCCTCGTTCATCGTTCGCGGCCTCGAACACTTTTTGCTTTGAAATTATGTTTTCAGAATTTCATCAATGCCATGAATTTCTTAGGACATTTTTTAGCAGAAAAACTCTCCAATTTACCTGAACTGGTAAATGAAAATTAGGAAAGGGAAATAATACAATATAACAATATCTACCTTAAAGCTCCGACACATCTTCAAAAAAGAAAGTGAAACGATACAGTATAACAATATATGAAAGGGGATGACATTGATTGAGATGTGAACTCATCATCAAAGAGGGGAAGACAGAGTCCCGAGTTTCTAGTCTCTTTCCTTTGAGGTGTCGTGTTTCTAGTCTTGTTCCTTCGTGGTGTCGTGTGCGCCTAAAGTTTTCTTTCTTGTCTATGTGTCGTGTTTCTAGTCTTGTTCCTTCGAGGTGTCGTGTTTCTAGTCTTGTTCCTTCGAGGTGTCGTGTTTCTAGTCTTGTTCCTTCGAGGTGTCGTGTTTCTAGTCTTGTTCCTTCGAGGTGTCGTGTTTCTAGTCTTGTTCCATCGAGGTGTCGTGTTTCTAGTCTTGTTCCTTCGAGGTGTCGTGTACGCCTGAAGTTTTCTTTCTTGTCTAAGTGTCGTGTTTTTGGCCTTGTTCCTTCAAGGGCATGACAGAAGTTCACTACTCGAGTTTCATGGACTAAAGCACTTATTGCATGAACAGCCTACACGTCTTATGTTTCACATTTCTGTCTAAAGCACATTGCAGAAATAACTTTTTGGTTTCAGTCTACAGAATGTTTGAGAATCACTGAGAGACATCTCTCCTAGCTATACTCTCGCGAACTCGTCCTCTACATTCCCACCAGTTCTGCAATGATCAAGTCACTCTAGTTCTGAACTTCTGACCCTGTTTTAAATAGAACATTTAGCACATTCAGCTGATTACTTGGCACTCAGACTGCAAGCTAGAACACGCACTAAGAGATGTGACCAACGAATCTCAACTGTGTACACTTCATGGTCCCTTTCAACATTCAGACATTGCTTTCCTTTTTTTATCTCACTATCTATAGAGAAGTTTTACATTTCTAGAACAAACAGCAAATAAGAAGACTTTCATTTTCTTCTGATTTTGTTCTATATTTGTTCAGAGTTTATATTCAAACCGAAGTTAAACGTTTTTTAAGTTGTTTTTCAAGTTCAAGGACTATTTAACAATTGACTGTAGAGCCCCCCCCCCCCCCCTCCTCGCAATGTAGCGTACACTGTTTTTAGCTAATGTTAAATAATTTAGACTTATTCACTCTTGAATAGCTTGGAATTGAAGCTTTAAGATTATGAGATATTGCTGCAGAGTCCATCAAGTAATTTTATCTTCCATCTACAGGTGGACACTAGAAACCCTTGTATATCTCTGTCCACACAAACATTATCTACAGCTGGACACTAGAAACCCTGGTATAGCTCTGTCCACACAAACAAAATGAGCTAAGGGTTATACACCATAGACTTCTAGGTCTAAAGAAATCTGAATTAGTACTTTATTTTCTGAACTTTCTATGAATGAAATGACTTACAGAGCATGTGTCTGAATGACTTACACAATATGTGTCTGAATGACTTACACAATATGTGTCTGAATGACTTACACAATATGTGTCTGAATGACTTACACGATATGTGACTGAATGACTTACACAATATGTGTCTGAATGACTTACACAATATGCGTCTGAATAACTTACACAGCATGTGTCTGAATAACTTACACAGCATGTATCTGAATGACTTACACAATATGTGTCTGAATGACTTACACAATATGTGTCTGAATGACTTACACAATATGTGTCTGAATGACTTACACAATATGTGTCTGAATGACTTACACAATATGTCTGTGTGACAGGTTGGGAAATGTGACGTGTGTTTGGCGCGTTTAATGTCTAGGGGATGATTATTTTTGAAACTATCACACACCAACCCGTCAGCATATAAATCGGGAGCAGGCACGCAACTAGACAAGCAATGAAATAAAGATAAAAAGTTAAAAATGAAGAATATTTATTTGCATAAATATATACATTGAAGAATAAAAAGGGGGAGGGTTTGCATCTATCTCTAACCAATACTATAGTTAATCATCACTCTTGCACTTAATAAGAGAGTATGTTACTTTGTCTTCTGAACTTAGCTGGTTGTCTTGTAGATGTCGCAGCTGGCTGTGATCCTGGCTTGAGGTTCTACAGCTGGAGGTGGCTCTCTAACGGGTAGAGAGACGCCGGTGATACAGTTCTTGTGGAGTCTCAATCCAAAGTTCTGATATCTGTAGTGGGCACAGTAGGGCGGGTGGCCGGCTACTGTGGGCACAAGGTTACTGCGGGCAGAGCTGATCTGCCGTGGGCAGCGTAGTTGACAGGATAAGTCCAGTGAGTTGCAGAGGGTTTGGCGTAGCTATGACGTCTCGCACAGATCTGGGTCTATAGGGACGTCGCACCTAATAAGTTGACAGGTGGGCTGTCGAATAGGCGGGCAAGTAGATCCGATAGCGCCTAGTAGTAGAGTTGAGTAGATCCACGTAGGCAGTAGAGGATACTCAATAGCAAGTGATCCGATAAATAGGCAGATAATGCCAAATGAATAGGCAGGTAAATAGGCAATAGGTGATCCCAACAAATAGTAAATAGTTGAATAGTGTCGAGTAGACACTAAACAGCAAATAGGCAGACACCTGAGGGAGGCTGCGGATAAACAAAGACAAGTTAGGACATGTCTCTCATGCATCTTATCGATGCCCTCGACTGAGGTGCATTCGTCAGATTGGTGAAATTGCTTTAGAGCACAATGGGGATATGATGACAAATGGGATATGGAAAAATAGATGGCAGATAGTAGCAAAATAAAAATGTACATAAAAGGGAAAATAATAATCTCAATAAAACAACACATGTTGTAAGAGAGAAGAGAGAAGGGGGGATGGGCGGTGGTCAGCGACCATGACGGTTTGTTTACATACGACCGTCGGCCGAGAACAATGGAGCGCGCTTGAATGGAGAGGGTGTCCGTTCAAGGGACGCAACTCTCAATAAAGTAAAATGACTACAGGGGAGATAATTCACTAAAGGGGAGATAACTCATACCTCTTTTCTAGACGCAGTATTAGTGCGCAAGTAAAATTATCAAGGCGGTCAGCCGAGTTAAATAAAATAAAATAAGATGTACAAATATATACATGGTTGCCTCAACGATCAATTGAGCAACGTGGCATTAATAGATTAATGCAATACATAAATATATACATAAGAAGGTTTATGTTTTGTACTTACGACAGTGAAAATACACAATGCATAATTAAATATGAATGAAATAATAAAATGCACATGATAATATCCAGTGAGGAATATTCACAAAGTAATTAAGATGGAACTTGTGATTAAGTTCGGCTTACCACCAGGTATTCCTCTAGGAGTAAGAGTAAATGATATAGTCCAGACTCGATTGACAGCGATAGACCAATGAGAGGGTCTGGCTTGATATAATCTACCTTATATATAGGCCTGGAAAATGTGGGCGGAAACAGGAAATGTCCTAGGCTAAGAATTGTCTTTCACGTGGGTGAAGTCCGACAAGAGTCGCACCTTGGAAAGGTCAATAGGCGTGTTGGTCCGAGTGATCTCCTAGATCAAAGAGAGACGTGGGAGAAGGGGGGGGGAGAAAGATTGACTCGCATTCCACCCAAGGTGGTGTCCACTGCGGCTGTCAGACATCCTGCGAGTGAGATCAAAGAGACTGTGTTTATCTTTACCCCGGTCAAGGGAAGATAAATGAAAGGACGCCAAGGTGGCGGACCAAGTCTAGCTCGAAGAGGTAAAGGTGGGGCGGGTGAAGAAAGTGGGGATAGGACGGGAAAATAATTAAAATAAAATAAATAAATATTAAATAATAATTAATGATAGTTAATGCTGTGATAAAATGAGTGACTCTGACAGCAAGCTTTTCACTTGTCACAGTCTGAATGACTTACACAATATGTGTCAGAATGACTTACACAATATGTGTCTGAATGACCTACAGAATATGTGTCTGAATGACTTACACAATATGTGTCAGAATGACTTACACAATATGTGTCTGAATGACCTACAGAATATGTGTCTGAATGACTTACACAATATGTGTCAGAATGACTTACACAATATGTGTCTGAATGACTTAAAGTACATGTGTCTGAATGACCTACAGAACATGTGTCTGAATGACTTACAGAACATGTGTCTGAATGACCTACAGAACATGTGTGTGACCTTTTAGTTGTTTAACAAATAAAACGTTCGGATGCATCAGATTACAGCAGTTTTCAATCTGCAGACAAAGTGGGTCAGCATAATGATGAGGTTTTTTTTTGAGGACTCTCCAGTGTTGTGAAGTTCAACAACGCTGACATCAGGTTGAGAAGTATGAAAATATGTCATGAGAGGGAGGGAGAGAGAGGGGGAGGGAGATGGAGAGAGTGGGAGGGGAGAGGTACCATATTATCTCATTGATTTAGTTCTTGTATCACCAGGCCGAACAACGAAAGTATCATCAAGGTCACAAAGAGGTCACAGGGCCTTATACGAAAGCTGTGGCTGCCTTAGAGAAATTCAAGAAGAAAAACCAATCCAAAGGAATATTCGACGCAGAAAAAGAAGCTCCGGTAAGTTTAGTGCCTGCTCAACTCAGTTCTGACTAGGCTTCGACTTAACATTTCCTAACTGTTTAAGTCAGTTTTGACCAGCCTTAGATTAAACATTTCCTAACTGTTCAAGTCAGTTTTGACCAGGCTTAGACAAAACATTTTCTATTTTAAATTGTCACTCTTAAAATGCCATGAAAATAAGGGAAATAATACAAAAACAACAACAACAACAAACGAGTGAATTAATATCGTTCCGTTTCTTTGAACTACATGGTAAAAAATAATAAATGAGAGAAAATGACGCGTAAATTTGCAGCAAGGTTAAGGTTTCTTTTATACAACATTAAATATAAATCGTATACATTATGAGCGTGACATGACTACTTGAAATGTAGAAACACCATTCCTATGTGTCACCGCTGTATTTTTGACATCATAAATGTCACTGTGATTATGTTTTGATGCTGTGATATTATTGTCGTTTTATCTATGTAGGCGTGGTGTGACATTGGGTTCATATTATAATGCACAGAATAAGGAAGTGACACTCGATGTAGCAGACACAAATAAGTTTAATTTAAGTAATAACACCACATATTGAATATGATACACAATTTAATTCAGGAATGGTCAGCATTAATCCTCTATAGAAATATGGCGAATATATCTTATCTTATCTTATATAATACAGACGTTACTTCAAAAAAGAAGATGATTACGTCCTACGCGTCATGCATTTAGTCATGCATATTAACCAATGACTTAAATTCTGCCAAGTCACTGGTTTTTCTGGCTAGCTCAGGCAACCCATTCCATGCTCTAATAGCACTAGGGAAGAAGGAGTATTTGTACAAATTTGTCCTAGCATATGGGACGAGGAATGTGCCTTTATTTTTGTGTCTTTCAGAGTATTTTATTAAATTTTGTTTTTGTATTTGAAGATTATGGTTCAGTGTTTTATGTATAATTGCTACTTTACTTTTGAGTCTTCTGTCCTGAAGGCTTTCTAAATTTAGTGATTTTACTAATGGTGTTACCCTAGTCAAATGTGAATATTCGTTTGTTATGAATCTCACTGCTCTATTTTGTGTTTGTTCCAGTTTCTTAATGTTTTCTTGAGTTGAGGGGTCCCACACGGTGGATGCATATTCTATTATTGGCCTAACCAAGGTTAAATAACATTTTAGTTTTATGTTCTTATTTGATTTATAGAAATTTCTTTTAATAAACCCTAATGCTTTGTTGGATTTTTTTATAGTTTCATCAATATGTGGATTCCATGACAGTTTTTCATTTATTATAACACCTAGGTATTTTGAGTTTTTAGTCTGTGTTACTGGTTTGCCATGAATAAGATAAGTGGAATTAATTTGTTTTAGTTTTTTTGTTACTCTTAACAACTGACATTTTTCTGGGTGGAAAGACATGCTCCAATTTGATTCCCATTTCTGTACTTCATCTAATTCTCTTTGTAAAATATCTGTGTCTTGTTTTGTTTTTATTGTTCTATATATTATGCAATCGTCTGCAAATAATCTGACTTTTGTTCCTGAACTAATGCAATTTGGTAAATCATTTATGTAAATTAAAAATAGTAGAATATAATGACAACTTAGTAACTAATCTATAACCAACTTCTTTAAACAACTAACTCAACTAATTATATTAAGTGACTCTGTCAAGTGCTTGCTACCAACTCCCTATATTGACTGACTGCTCTTAACCCTGGTTCACTTAAGGTCAAAAGTGTTAATCTTAGGGCAACATGAGTTGTGAATAACATTCACAATATAGAAATAACATTCACAATATTGAAATAGGGTTTCTGCACTATGGCACCAACTGTGAGGTGGTGACACTATGTTAAGTCAGTCCTAAAATCTCTGAATAGATGGATCACGTAAATGTCAGTTTGTGAACACAAATACATGTTAACAGACATACAGACCTTCGTCTAACTCTAAAACGATAGCTCCAAGGTATTTAAAACTTCTAACAGTATCTCACCTCCAATACTGATGTGTATCTTAAAGCCCTTTTCACTATTGGTCAGAATGTGCGTTCCTGACATTCGTATACTGCGGAAGTGTTGTCTATGCACATCACCAAGTCAGCTTACTCTTCCTCTGTTCCTGCCAGGAATGGTGCAAGACGGTTGACATATCACATGTGTTGCCCCAACGGTCCAACTTTGAAAAGTTCCTTTCATTCCTTTCTATCTATAGGGCAGATCATGTTAAGGTCATCTGTTTCTTTGGACAACGGTTAACGAGCAGGGTGTCTTGTGGTCAGCACAACGACGAACTGCCTTTACTTTGTCCAACTAAAGTCAGGCATTTTGAGTTGGGTGGACTCAAGGCGCCCTAAAAATCCCGAGATTTAAAGTCCCAGTCTTCACCGAGATTCGAACCCAGGACCCAGGTTCGGGGGAGCCAAGCCTTAACCATTCACTCACCGCACCGGTCCAAAATACAAAAGGATAAAGTTTCAACTTATATGCAGCATTGTCCAATAAACTCAATGCCATTTGACAAGCTCGGTAAGATTCAGACGGGTGTCATTGTAACATTGATCTAGTGACAGAAGACTGGAGAATCTATTCTGTAAGAGCACTTTACTTCAGTCAGATCATGCCGCGTTTATCATTGTGTTATATTGTATAGTTGTGTGGCTGTTCAATAATCGAACTCATGTCAACATATTCACAACCAGCATAATTTACAGCAGCATATATTGCAGCAGCATACATTGCAGCAGCATACATTGCAGCAGCATACATTACAGTAGCATGCATAACAGCAGCATACATTACAGTAACATACATTACAGTAGCGTAAATTAAAGCAGCGTACATTACAGCATACATGACAGCAGCGTACATTACAGCATACATGACAGCAGCGTACATTACAGCATACATGACAGCAGCGTACATTACAGCATACATGACAGCAGCGTACATTACAGCATACATGACAGCAGCATACATTACAGCAACATACATTACAGCAACATACATTACAGCAGCATACATTACAACAGCATACATTACAACAGCATACATTGCAACAACATACATTGACAATATTGGCTGAAAGTAGCACGTGAACTTTTCCATGTTCTTTTTCCCCTTTCTTCAGTCTATACTATACAAGCCCTGTGAGATTTCCAAATGATTATACCTTATACAAGCGATACGAAGCATAAAGAAATCAAAATTCATAATGTAGGGATAGTCCAATATGGCCTTTTTCTTTTGCTTTCCTTTGTGGATGGGCTGTACTTTGAATGGGGCTCATTAGACAATATTCAAGAATAAACTAATATGTAGTATTAATTGTAGGTTAAATTTCACATTTTTATATTTGTTCTTTTTTAGTTTAAAAAACAGCTGATGCATTTTTGGCTTATTAAAAACAATTGTAGGCATAAATGATCATATTTATCCAATACCACCAAACAGGACTTAGTGGAAGCTTGTGTTTTTATTGCTTCAAACTATTTTTTTCAAAAATTTGTTTACGTTTTCTTGTTTACTTAATAATTAAATTAATTGGAATAGTGTTAGCAATCTCTTTTTGGTTCAAAAGACAAATCTAGCGTTCATTTTAATAGATACAATGGATATAACATTTTCTTTAAAAAAACAACTGGTAGAATGGACCTCATTCACCAATCGTAAATAAACAACATTTAGTCACGTGATAATATTAATAAAATAACGGAAAAAAATTTCACGTGACAGCCATTGTGTATTAAAATTAGATTGTAATTTGTATAGAAGAGATAGAGAATCACGTGGCTAAATGTTGTTTGTTTACGATTGGTGAATACATTCTCACGGACCAGTTACAAGCTACTGAACGCTAAAGCTAACGAAGATTTCGAATAAAAAGAGGCAGTGTACAATGTACAACTTACAGTGGCCTTATAATAAATATAAATGTCTTGTTCCATAGGCTAGGACAAAACCATATAAAATAAATATTTTCGTATGGAACGAATGGTCTGTAACGTCTTAGAATACATCTCACATAGTCTGTACATAATGCAATGGCTATTACCTCCCCTCCGCAGCACACCCGGGCTGTCGCCAAGTACCAAGAAAGATTAGACGAGTTTAGACTTCAAGGTTTAAAACTGGTAAGTCTTAATGTGCTCAATATCTGTACCTAGAGAGTTGCCAACACAAGTTCATTATACTTGTCATTCTTATTAATTAAATGAACGATTAATCATTGATTGATTATTTTTTAGTTGTCAGTAATTGGTGCTGGACTAAAGACAAGCTCCCATTGATATTGCTAATGGGGAAATGTGCCCCCACACCCACATAAGTTTTCCTTTTTCTAAAATGAAATAACATACATAAATATGCTTCTGTAAAGTAACAAAAGAAATTTTATAGCAAGAAAACTTTCTCAGTCCTCGTCGCTTACAATTCATTTCCTCATCATCTGATATATAGCCAGTTTCTTAAGTACACAATTTTAATCCAGAAATACGAGCATAGAATGTGTGCTTTTAGTGCATCATTGAGTGACTACTATTGCCATTCTTTGCAATTGTGCTTGAATGTTGACCAACCACGGGTTACTATTAGCTGATAATCCTAGAACTTAAATGAACGAAGATGTTGATTAACCATTAATTTGATTTTTTTTTTAGTTGTGTATAACTGTTATCGTTAAAATTGATTATTATAATTGACTTATATCATTCTCGAGACTTGAGTGAGAAATATTTAAGCTTTAAATCTTAGAGTTTCATCTCTGTTTCAACTTTCAGCGTTTCAACTCATCCGAACAGAAATTTGAAATAGAATGCCTTTAATGCGAACAAGTCAAATTAGGGTCTGTCTTTGGGCCATGGGTCTTTCGCGTGGGTGTGTATTGTCATGAGGCTGAGGATGTTTTCTGGAAGGGCTTGAGTTGAAAAGAGCCACCTCCTCGTTCCTTACTGGCACATTTACCAATACTAGTGACTGAAACAAAATTGGAGGTCTCTCTAGGCGAGCAATATTGATGGACACAACAGGCTTGTGTTTGGGTCCCGGCATGCCTTGTATAAATCTTTCTCAATAAAACTTTATTAATATTTAGCTGTCCTGTTGGTAATGATGCAATCCTTTAAAACTTAAAAACAGACACTTTTTTTTTCAGGCAATTCTAGAAGAAAGAAAATGTTACTGTTTTGTTCTGTCACGCTTAGCGTCTGTAGCAACGATACAGCTACACTACCATGACAGAGTGAGTACACTCTAGCACTACGATAAGCACATAGATCCACTTTTATAGGTTTGAATTAATTACATTCAAAACAAGGTTCTAAATGGGACTAAAATACACAAAGCTAGAAAGTTGCTGCTACACATTCTACACTGCGGTACCAAAGATAGCAATTATTAAAAGGTTCAGATCAAAGAGAAACATGTAAAATGTAAATAATACTTTTTTTAAAAAGACAATATCTCCTTTACGAAGCTTGCCCTGTGTGACCAATTACCTAGTAATTTTCCCCCAAAAAATATACATGAACTGTCAAATTTGTAATAAAATCGAGATCCGTGTCTAGGTTCCACCTTTTGCCCTTGAAGAGTTTGCAAGCTGAAAATAGGAATAATTAAAATTATTGCAGATTTTCACTCTAAAACAGTGGTTCTCAACCTGTGGATCGCAATCCCCTTGGGGGTCGATTGACGATTTGCCAGGGGTCGCCTAAGACTATCAAAAATATGGATTGTTATTGTCTATTCTTCTATTGCTGTGTGTGTCTGGGTGGGGGTGGGGGGTCGCGGCAGAGTGGCAGATTGTAAAAAGGGGTCGCCGAGCTTAAAAAGTTGAGAACCGCTGCTCTAAAAGTCCATACTAGTAACCTGCTCTTTGTTTCCGAGTAAAAAATATTCCGTTTATGTTCTTTAAGCAATACAATAGAGTCAAACAGACAAAGAAGAGAAAGCGGTGCGAAGAAATGTGGTGGCACTATAGTGGGACACATACACAGTGAAACAAAAAGAAAATGAATAGTGGAAGCTTTGGAGATATTAATAAAAAAAAACAGATAAAAAAATATTATAAACGTCATATTGAAAGATCATTGTAGCCAAAACTAAATAAGAATTTCTTTGGTACTACAAGCAAAAGAGCTAAGACACTTGTTTCTATAGAGGTGAAAACTGTAGACAAATTATTACATGTTTTATTAAAATTCTTCGCCTATCAATATTTTCATTGTGGTGAAATAGTTAGTATTTGTTTATGTTTGTGTAACGTCGTGAGAATGTGTTCACAACATTGATTGAGTGTGCTACTATCCAAGTCTCTTTCGTCAGTTCATGTGTCGTTCTAGTTTAATAAAGCATTGTTTTAGGTTACTCTTCAGTGTTCCTTTATTTCTTATTACAATTTATTAAACTAGAAATTTTCAATTCTATGGATCTATGTGTCTCGTGTATCTTATTTGGATTTTCGTTCAACACTATTCTCAGTCTGTAAGTAAAAATTGTAATACAAATGGAACGTCTATTTAGGCCAAAAGAGCTAGACATAGAGCCTAGCACGCAATCGGCTGCCGAGAAGTGGCTGCACTGGCTCAGAACATTTGAGAATTTCATCTCCTCAGTCTCTCATTGCGAAATTGACAAAAAGAAATTACTGGAAAACTACGTTTCTTCGAGCGTATTTCAGTACATAAGGGAATTACCACGTTCGAAGAATCAATTAAAGTTCTACAAAATGTCTACGTGAAGCCTAAAAGCGAAATATTTGCACGGCACATGATAACTCTTTGTCGACAAGAGAACGGACAAACCGTTGACTCCTTCCTACTTAAGCTTAAAAGTATGGCCAAAGACTGTGAATTCAAATCTGTCACCGCTGAAGAACACAGAAATATCTTCGTAAGAGACGCCTTCATTACTGGACTGGCTTCAAACAGCATAAGGCTGCGACTCTTAGAGAAATCTACCTCCACCACAAGACATGAAATCACAAAAGCGGGTGATTGGACTACTGTCCTATTATTCTCAATGGATCCCAAATTTCTCCAACAAGATCCATTTATTGTTGAACAACAAAACCTTTCCTCCCCCTGAACAAGTACAAGAAGCTTTTAAACAGCTAAAACATGAACTTGAAAACGCTGCTGTGTCGACGATAGATTATAATCGACCACTAACAGTCGAAACAGATGCCTCTGACATCGCGATCGCCGCCACTCTTAATCAAAACGGCCGTCCTGTCGCCTTCTTTTCAAGAACACTCACTAATAGTGAACGCCGACACTCAGCAGTTGAAAAGGAAGCATACGCTATCGTAGAAGCCCTGAGAAAATGGCAACATTACCTTATCAGTAGACCCTTCACATTGTTTACAGATCAACGCTCAGTGTCTTTTATGTTTGACCAGCAAAACAAGGGCAAGAACGAAAACGAAAAGATACAAAGATGGCGACTGGAGCTTAGTTGTTTCCAATATGACGTCGTATATCGACCCGGGAAACAAAACGCTGCGGCTGATACCTTTTCAAGAAACCACTTTGCGTCAGCAATGACTGGAGAAGACCTCAAACTGTTACACAACAACCTCTGTCACCCAGGGGTCACGAGACTCCTCTCTTTTGTTCGGACTAAGAACTTACCTTTTTCCTGCGAGGACGTCCGCAAAGTGGTAAACAAATGTAAAACTTGCGCTGAACTGAAGCCTAGATTCTTCAAACAGTTTTCAGGCACCCTCATCAAGGCTACCCAACCATTTCAGAGAGTAAGCATCGATTTTAAGGGGCCACTCCCATCTGCTATTCACAATACATATTTATTAACAATGGAGGATGAGTACTCACGCTTCACATTTGCCTACCCATGTCCCGATATGTCCTCATCTACTGTCAGAAAGTGTTTAAATCAGCTGTTTTCCTTAGTTGGGATGCCAGTGTTCGTCCATTCTGACAGAGGTACGTCCATTATGTCGAGTGAGGTGCAATCCTTTCTGCACGAGAGGGGAATAGCTACAAGTAAAACAACCGCTTTTAATCCTTCAGGCAACGGGCAAATTGAACGACTAAACAAAACTCTATGGAACGCTGTTACTTCAGCACTGAAAGACCTCGATCTCCCGATCTCAAGATGGGAACTTGTCTTGAACCAGGCCCTATACTCGATTAGAACATTATTTTCCACGGCAACAAACGAAACTCCACATGAGAGAGTTTTCCGGTTCAACCGGAAATCCTCCTTCGGGATATCTATCCCCACTTGGCTATCCAGCCCAGGTCGAGTGTTGCTGAGAGAGAGAACCGATCTTCAAAGTATGATCCTCTCACGGAAGAAGTCGAATTGCTGATGTGTAACCCCCAAAATGCCGTGGTACGGTTGCTCAGCGGTAAAGAGGAGACGGTCTCTCTAAGTCGATTGGCTCCCACCCCTCCCCATCCACAACAAGTGAACCTTCGTTCTTCGCTCAGGGTGAGGATAATGAATGTCCTCCAGAAGCTCAAAACATGGAAGTGCCAGTCAACACCCCTACGCTGATACAAGAAAGGAAAGAACCCCTGGAAGGCTCTGAGGACCTCCGAGCGCTTCCTCTTGAAAATACACAGAACCATCATACCCCACTTGACGCTCAGGAACTCACTAGTGACTCCCAAACTGTAGAACATGAAAGTCGACCCCGTTACAACTTAAGAGAGAGAAGAACCAGACCGAACTATAGAGTCTAGAGTTGTTTCTCTATTGCACTACTTTTACTGACTACATAAACTGGCATTGTTTATCTCTTGCTACAGATACTGGTTTTTAGGTTTCTTTGTATCACTCCTCACTAATGTTTACAAGAGAAACTATGTCGACACTATTTATTGATCTCTGGTATTACAGGAACTGGCCTACTCTACTATACTTGCTATTTTAATTCTAGGCTGGGTGAATGTGGTGAAATAGTATTTGTTTATGTTTGTGTAATGTTGTGAGAATGTGTTCACAACATTGATTTAGTGTGCTACTGTCCAAGTCTCTTACGTCAGTTCATGTGTCGTTCCAGTTTAATAAAGCCTTGTTTTAGGTTACTCTTCAGTGTTCCTTTATTTCTTACTACATCCATATTATGTACACCGGATACACCAAATCAGATTGCTATATAAAGATTTGCCTCCATGTATTACATACCTCCAATAGATTTCTCCAGCATGTAGACTATTGCTGATGTAACTGTTTATACGATTCACAACTCCTTAGGCTCTGGACTGCCTGACAGATGATCTGGTAATATGGAGACAGTTGGCTGCACAGCCTCGGGCATTACCACCCGCAGTAGATTCATTGCTCAGACCTAATAAGGTAACTTTAGTAGCATGTCCAACTTTTAACACAATGACTTGTCATTATTATTTTTTACAAAGCTTATATCAACACACTCTGTCTGTCTGACAAAAGTTTGTACATGTTATTTCTCCGACACCCAGTCTCGGACCAAGCTGAAATTTAGCACAATTATTTCATTTACCTGACAAGACAAGAATCGATAAAAAGAATTAACTGATTAGTTATCTAATTAATTATCGTCTTTGGTATCTCGAACAAGGAAAAGAAATCGTACTTGACAGATGTGGTGGTATAAGTTGAATTAGTCCCCTTGAGGATTCGAGCACTGAGTGAACATTTGTATGCATTTAAAAATCGATCATATAAACACTCACCAAGATAACCCCACTGTTAAACCCCGATGAGTTTTTGTTAGACGCAAATTCAGTTTATTTATTTATTTTTGCGGCATAGGCTAGCTAGTCAAGCGACTGGTGTGCCTGGTGAATAATCCGCTCCTGGACAGATGCTATCATCCAGAAAGGATTTGATCCAAACTTTTATGTGACGAATTGTTCCACGTGATCTACATCCCTGGCGAGATTGTTCGTGGCAGGTGGGGAGGGAGAGTTCTTTATTTGATTCACACCTGGTCATGTTTCCGTGGTATCGAATACTGTGGGATTAGTGACGTCAGTGTCTTCGACTATTTTGTTGTCAACGTTTATTCAGTTTATATCCTCAATCCATTCACAGTAACACATAAGAGAAACATTAAAACTGGTCCGCGTTCAGACTGGTACACATTGTCGAGAGTTCAACATAGTCGAGAGTTCAACATTGTCGAGGGTTCAACGCTGTCGAGAAATTGTACGTCCAGTTCTATTGATCATTGGTCCATGAGGGCCACAGTTCACGACTTACATATTCATTGTCGCAAATGTAGAAGCATAAACTCTTTGACAGAAGAAATAAGTTTTTAATACCCACCACATATAGAACGAAGACGTCCGATTTCTGAGCACAGGTACATCCAGAATTGTTTTGGCTTTAGTTTATGATCAGTTCAATGTCCATCGATTCCTGTTGCAGACACGTGAAGGTCCTACAGGTGCTCACACATCTCTTATTGCATGTATTTGTATTTGGGATTAAGAGAGTCCGTGGCTTCATTTCTTTGACTCTATTTTGTATTCAACAATTTAACTTTGTTTCTAAATCCGTTCGTGAACACCATTTCTTATCTCTGAAACGTAGATCCAAAAACGTTCTGATCTTTTTGTGTTTTCACGGCTGGACATTTCTGAATAAGAGCAGCTGGTCTAGAAACCAGTTTAATTGTAATGAACTTCCAAGATAAACTCGTCTTGGTTTCCAAAAGGTTTGAAAGTAACTCCCACACCTTTTTTCCACCACTGCCCTCCACCACTGCCCTCCACCACTGCCCTCCACCACTGCCCTCCACCACTGCCCTACACCACTGCCCTACACCACTGCCCTACACCACTGCCCTACACCACTGCCCTACACCACTGCCTACACCACTGCCCTACACCACTGCCCTACACTAATCACACTATAATAGGGCATTCTAAGCAAGGGTAAAGAAAG
Source organism: Biomphalaria pfeifferi (assembly GCA_030265305.1). NCBI lineage: Eukaryota > Metazoa > Mollusca > Gastropoda > Planorbidae > Biomphalaria > Biomphalaria pfeifferi. Next base: position 1,681,277 of record JASAOG010000143.1, on the reverse strand, counting down.
TCAAAAGCATGTTATTTTAAAGTGGCTCCTTCCTATTTCTTAGACTCTCGCTTTTCTTTAGTGGTTCTCTCTTCCAGTTTTGTTTTAAAGTGGCTCCTTCCTATTTCTTAGACTCTCGCTTTCTTTAGTGGTTCTCTCTTCCAGTTTTGTTAAGAATGAGTCGAGAAATTCTTCAATATCCTTATTTCAACTTATCTTTTGTATTTTGCTCAAATGTCCAGTGCTTTATTTATTTATTTATTTATTTTGGCGTGACGGGTAATTGTTGCCAAAAAATCATCAATCAAGATTACCTGCATATGTTGTCAATTAACCTGAAGATGTTGCACTTTAAACTTTTAATGTTGTCCATTAACCTGTATTGTGTGTTCCAGGCTGACCAGCCTAAAGACATTCTAGGTATCAGAGCGTCCAATCCAAGAGCTGATGACATTTGCATGAATGGAAGCAGTAAGTCAATGTGGACCTACGTTTTATTCATTCTTAAAATAAAGTTGAACAGAATCAAACTCTCAAGTCTCCAGTGAACCATATATTTAAAAGTTAACTTCCATTACTGTTATTGGTACATTTGGTCTAGAGCAGTAGTTCAGGAAACTTGAAGGCTAGAGGACCAGATTTATTTTTTATTTCTTTTGATAATAGTTTTGATCCTGTACGTTCAGACTACTAGATCTATAATGCAATGAAGCCATGATTAGAAGGTCCATCTCTGACACTACATACAAATAAAGTCAATAGTTTTGTTCCAGTTCCAAATGTTGACCTTCCTCCTTGGGATCCCATGGACGTAAACAAAAAGGATGATTTATATATTATTTTAATGTATGGTTCGAGTGATTGTTGAGTTGGTTCACGTGACGTCAGCATCAGAGGTTTGGTTTAGTTGGGCTAATGTGATGTAATGTCAGTGTTATAGGTAGAGTGTAGTTGACTCCATGTGACATAAAGTTAAGAGCTAGAGGTGTGGTTTAGTTGGGTTCATGTTTTATTGTGTCTGCGGGAACATAACAAGTTTACATATGTCTCTAATTGTCACGTGACATTATTTCAGGTCACACCAGTTATATTCCTGCCCGAGACTACGACCAGTTGAGCAGTTTCCCGCCAATACAGTCAGTTGAGACTTGGAAAACATTCCCTCATTCAGTAGAGTAAGTTTGTTGGGACATTCTTCTCTGGCTTGTTAGGAGATGTTAGTCTAGTCTGGTGGATTATGTACAGATATTTCTATTGTATTTATTGAAATTCTGTAGTGTCTTTTTAATTGTATAGCGTTATTGTAGTAGAACTAACTTTCTGATTCTTGAACTCTTCCAGACAAAGCAGCAGTCAAACGTCTTATGATGAACCAAACCATGGGAACATGTCGAGGTAATGCTCATCTTATCTTATCTTATACATTACACATTTTTTGTTACAAAGCTTATATGATTCAACTCTATTTGGTACATTTTTCGAACACGCTATTTCTTCCATTCCCCATTCAAGGATCAATTTGAAACGTTGCACTATTATTCATTGCCCATAAAAACATCTGAATCAATCGAAAAAAAATTGCTTATTTGCTTGTTTCGGGGGTGTCTCTATTCTCATTGATATTTTTTGGAGTGACTAATCTTTGTGACTGTCCTGATTTTGTACGGCTAAGATTGTTTGGCTTCGATTTACACGAAATGGTTAATTCTTCACGTTATAATTTTGTTACTTTTATTATTATTATTTTGTTTGAATTTGACAATTTGTTATGAAATACAAAATTCATTTATAGAAACAGGCATTTCTTAATACATTAATTAGGTGGGGGAAAAATGCTTTGATCGATTCCCACGAGTTTCAACGACTTAGAATTTAATATGGGCGGCTCCGAGAATAGTGCAGAGTGAGTTCCAAATCAATTTAGTAAATATCGCTAAGATTGTGTGCTACGGGTTGAACGTCTTGGGATGTAGAGCTAAATGTTAACTTGAGCTTATTGAGTATGAAATTTAACAAATAGATCTAAAATGCTCGTCTCTTTTATAATTAGCAGATTCATTCTCGTTCTGCTTCTGAACTTGTCCCCCCCCCCCCCCCCCCCCCACAGGCCGCCGCCAACAAGAGCAAAGAGTGTCACTGACCTCAGGAATTACAGTTTCGGTGCTGGACTGTCCAACATAGGCACTGAAACAGTACCGAATACACCAGGCGCTAGCAGACGACCTAAATCTCTGCACGAGTCTACAATAGCGTCAGCTTGGACCAACGCTTTCTTTGTACGTAATCTTCTAGCATGTCACTATCACACTCGATCAATAGTTTAGTTTCTGTTTGCACTTTGTAGAAATTGTTCGATTAAAAGTATGCAAAAGTACGAGCGTGGATCCAAGTAGGTAAACAGTCACTCGACAATGGACTCAATTTCTGACATTGGCTTGAAGTAGTGAAATCCTTTCTGAATGTAAGAGGTCCACTCACAAGATTATATGAAAAATGCTATAGTAGAATTGGGTCTTTGGATTTTCAGAAGTTCTATCTGATGACTCTATATCCAAATGGGAGGCGCGGTGGCTGAGTGGTAAAGCGCTTGGAATCCGAACCGAGGGTCGCGAGTTCGAATCCTGGTGTTTTTAAATTTGGTATTTTTAAGGCGCTTCTGAGTCTTCCCAGCTCTAATGGGTAATTGACATTTGCTGGGAAAGTAAAGGCAGTTGGTCATTGCATTGTGCTGGCCAATGAAACCCTCGTTAAACGTGGGCCACAGAAAGATATTACCTTTATATCATCTGCCCCATAAATTCTGTACAATATCCAAATGTATTTCAGGGAGCCATATTTAAATAAAACAATAACAGAACTTTTTAAAACCAGAAAAATCTAATTTTTAAAATCAATTATGCAAGCAGTGTTTTCATGAAAATACACCATTTTTACAACTATTCACTATTATTAGTAACAAACACTGGAGGCTTTTTTTATTAATTACACACGATCGATGTACTAATTTTTTTAACACATTTATGCAAATGGTTTTAGATTTTGATTAAAAAATATTATTTTTTACAATTGTATTGCTAAGTTATGTAAGTTCTGTCATACTAAATACATTTACGAAAAAAAAGTTTTTTATTTACTATGCGAATTAGTTGGACATAATTTAAAACAACAATTAATAAGTAGTTTTTCATATTATCATATTATATTATTCAGAGGGTACACAACACTATGGAACACAAAACTATTGAATATTTTTTTTTTACGGAAATATTTTTTTTCTATAGGCTTTGAATAAGAGATTGGCTCTTTACAAAACAATTAGATCAATTAGATACTCATTATTATTCATCAGTTAGGCCAGGTTCACATCTTCACATAAACTCCACATTCACTTTCACCTATCCCTTGGTCTGCTGGACCTTTGGGGCACCACACACGATCTGTCAACCTTCTTTCTCCATTCTTCTCTGCCATTTGCCTTTGATTTATTGATTTCATTTTGATATTCTTTCTGACCTGCCTTTTTACCTGCCTGGGTGGACTACTTCTGATAGAATTTAATACCGATATTCTTCTGAAAATATTGAAACCTGTATTTTTCCTGCCTGGGTGGACCACTTCGGGGGCCGATTTTGAGTTTGTGTTTCTACACAAACTGTCATTGTAACCTTGTTTCAAACCAACTCTGGCATAGCATTGGAGCTGTCTCCTTATACTATGCAATACATGTAATTGATGTTTTGTTTTGTTTTAATTAATAAATATTCCAACATAAATCTTGATTATTTCTGCCAATCTGGGCAGGCTTGCGAATCACGTAGGTAGTGGGACAAATCAATAATTAAATTCAACAGATTGATAGTTGGATTTATTTTTTTTCTTTAAACAATGTGCTGTATTTGCAAGAATGTTGTCTGAATAGTCACTCAAGTCACTATTATTCATTCATGTTTTCTATCAATCTTCCTTCACTGCCCCTGACAGCATCCCAAAGATGACCAGCAGAAGCACACGAGCCTCGGACAGTCCACCTATGACCTTGAAACTCACTCCAGCGGGCACGACTCTTACCGGAGCTTCAACTCGTCCAGCCCTCCCCTGCCACCTCCACCGCCGGACGAGATGACTCCATGGAGCGGTGTACACAGAGATCGTCCACCAGACGTCGCCGTCCGCCAGAGATCCAACTCCATCGGTGCCTATTTGTCCGGCAACACCGCGCCCGCGCATCACGCCACCAGCATCGTTTACAAGCCGGACAAGATGAACACTCCCTTTCATCTGATGCAGCAGCAAGCAGCGTCCCTCCGCTCCCAGCCTCCACCTCCCCCTCCTCCACCGCCTCCCCCACCACCTCCACCAGTGAAATAAATTCAAAAAGACCTGATCACGTGTGGTGCTTTAACTGACTTTATATTCTGTGTGATATAATCTACGGTAAAAAATGTATTTATGTGATATGTAGTTTAACTGATTTCTAAATGGTTCATTCCTTTATTTATAATTCTATTCCATCCTTTTGTTTATCTACTTTTTGTTTGTATTTATTTGAATGCATCATTGTTATGATGTTTGAAGCCCTGGACATTACAACACTTGGTGACACCTATGAAGGTAAGAGACTGGTAGAGCACTTGATTGCTGAAACAATGGTTTCCAATTGTATTCCCTAAAAAATGAGGCTTGGGATATTTTTATCAAATTTCTCCCCTCTATGCTAATTCTAGGAAAGTGAATGCCTTGGCCCTGGCTTAGTAATAGTTAATGGCCACAAAAAATAAAGAAATAAAAAGTGACTATCTCTTGCTCTGAAGTGTTTGGCTGTCATGAGGAACTTAAACTCAGTTTTGTGACATATTTAGTTCTTTATTTTATAAAAAATCTACTGGTGTCTTATGTTTATATATGTTAGATTTTTTGAATATGTGATGTGTTATCAGCAGCAGATGACTTGGCTGAATTCCCCTCCACAAGACATTCTGTATGGTGATCTAATAGAAGGCAGGAAAGTCATTGGTCGTCCACTTTTACAATATACGAATGTATGCAAACGAGACATGAGGCTCTTCAAAATCGTCACTAGCAGCTGGGAAGAGTTGGCACTGGATAGATCCATATGGAGAGCGAGCATAAAGGAAGGGTCTCGGATTGCAGATGCCATACACAACAGTAGTAGAAAGAAGGTTGAAAATGCAACGGCGCCTGGTGATTACATATGCCCAACCTGTGACCGCAGCTGGTGATCAAGAATTGGCCTCTTTAGATCGTCTCTCGAGACGTCAAGTGCCACAAATGTGTAATAATGGACTAGACGCTATTACAGAAGAGTTGTGCCAAGGTTAGACGGGTAGAGTTGTGCCAAGGTTAGACGGGTAGAGTTGTGCCAAGGTTAGACGGGTAGAGTTGTGCCAAGGTTAGACGGGTAGAGTTGTGCCAAGGTTAGACGGGTAGAGTTGTGCCAAGGTTAGATGGGTAGAGTTGTGCCAAGGTTAGAAGGGTAGAGTTGTGCCAAGGTTAGATGGGTAGAGTTGTGCCAAGGTTAGATGGGTAGAGTTGTGCCAAGGTTAGATGGGTAGAGTTGTGCCAAGGTTAGATGGGTAGAGTTGTGCCAAGGTTAGATGGGTAGAGTTGTGCCAAGGTTAGACGGGTAGAGTTGTGCCAAGGTTAGATGGGTAGAGTTGTGCCAAGGTTAGACGGGTAGAGTTGTGCCAAGGTTAGATGGGTAGAGTTGTGCCAAGGTTAGACGGGTAGAGTTGTGCCAAGGTTAGATGGGTAGAGTTGTGCCAAGGTTAGATGGGTAGAGTTGTGCCAAGGTTAGACGGGTAGAGTTGTGCCAAGGTTAGACGGGTAGAGTTGTGCCAAGGTTAGATGGGTAGAGTTGTGCCAAGGTTAGATGGGTAGAGTTGTGCCAAGGTTAGATGGGTAGAGTTGTGCCAAGGTTAGATGGGTAGAGTTGTGCCAAGGTTAGATGGGTAGAGTTGTGCCAAGGTTAGATGGGTAGAGTTGTGCCAAGGTTAGATGGGTAGAGTTGTGCCAAGGTTAGATGGGTAGAGTTGTGCCAAGGTTAGATGGGTAGAGTTGTGCCAAGGTTAGATGGGTAGAGTTGTGCCAAGGTTAGACGGGTAGAGTTGTGCCAAGGTTAGACGGGTAGAGTTGTGCCAAGGTTAGACGGGTAGAGTTGTGCCAAGGTTAGATGGGTAGAGTTGTGCCAAGGTTAGACGGGTAGAGTTGTGCCAAGGTTAGATGGGTAGAGTTGTGCCAAGGTTAGACGGGTAGAGTTGTGCCAAGGTTAGATGGGTAGAGTTGTGCCAAGGTTAGATGGGTAGAGTTGTGCCAAGGTTAGACGGGTAGAGTTGTGCCAAGGTTAGACGGGTAGAGTTGTGCCAAGGTTAGATGGGTAGAGTTGTGCCAAGGTTAGATGGGTAGAGTTGTGCCAAGGTTAGATGGGTAGAGTTGTGCCAAGGTTAGATGGGTAGAGTTGTGCCAAGGTTAGATGGGTAGAGTTGTGCCAAGGTTAGATGGGTAGAGTTGTGCCAAGGTTAGATGGGTAGAGTTGTGCCAAGGTTAGATGGGTAGAGTTGTGCCAAGGTTAGATGGGTAGAGTTGTGCCAAGGTTAGATGGGTAGAGTTGTGCCAAGGTTAGACGGGTAGAGTTGTGCCAAGGTTAGACGGGTAGAGTTGTGCCAAGGTTAGACGGGTAGAGTTGTGCCAAGGTTAGACGGGTAGAGTTGTGCCAAGGTTAGACGGGTAGAGTTGTGCCAAGGTTAGACGGGTAGAGTTGTGCCAAGGTTAGATGGGTAGAGTTGTGCCAAGGTTAGATGGGTAGAGTTGTGCCAAGGTTAGATGGGTAGAGTTGTGCCAAGGTTAGATGGGTAGAGTTGTGCCAAGGTTAGACGGGTAGAGTTGTGCCAAGGTTAGACGGGTAGAGTTGTGCCAAGGTTAGACGGGTAGAGTTGTGCCAAGGTTAGATGGGTAGAGTTGTGCCAAGGTTAGATGGGTAGAGTTGTGCCAAGGTTAGACGGGTAGAGTTGTGCCAAGGTTAGACGGGTAGAGTTGTGCCAAGGTTAGATGGGTAGAGTTGTGCCAAGGTTAGATGGGTAGAGTTGTGCCAAGGTTAGACGGGTAGAGTTGTGCCAAGGTTAGACGGGTAGAGTTGTGCCAAGGTTAGACGGGTAGAGTTGTGCCAAGGTTAGATGGGTAGAGTTGTGCCAAGGTTAGATGGGTAGAGTTGTGCCAAGGTTAGACGGGTAGAGTTGTGCCAAGGTTAGACGGGTAGAGTTGTGCCAAGGTTAGATGGGTAGAGTTGTGCCAAGGTTAGATGGGTAGAGTTGTGCCAAGGTTAGACGGGTAGAGTTGTGCCAAGGTTAGATGGGTAGAGTTGTGCCAAGGTTAGATGGGTAGAGTTGTGCCAAGGTTAGATGGGTAGAGTTGTGCCAAGGTTAGATGGGTAGAGTTGTGCCAAGGTTAGATGGGTAGAGTTGTGCCAAGGTTAGACGGGTAGAGTTGTGCCAAGGTTAGACGGGTAGAGTTGTGCCAAGGTTAGACGGGTAGAGTTGTGCCAAGGTTAGACGGGTAGAGTTGTGCCAAGGTTAGACGGGTAGAGTTGTGCCAAGGTTAGACGGGTAGAGTTGTGCCAAGGTTAGATGGGTAGAGTTGTGCCAAGGTTAGACGGGTAGAGTTGTGCCAAGGTTAGACGGGTAGAGTTGTGCCAAGGTTAGACGGGTAGAGTTGTGCCAAGGTTAGACGGGTAGAGTTGTGCCAAGGTTAGACGGGTAGAGTTGTGCCAAGGTTAGACGGGTAGAGTTGTGCCAAGGTTAGACGGGTAGAGTTGTGCCAAGGTTAGACGGGTAGAGTTGTGCCAAGGTTAGACGGGTAGAGTTGTGCCAAGGTTAGACGGGTAGAGTTGTGCCAAGGTTAGACGGGTAGAGTTGTGCCAAGGTTAGATGGGTAGAGTTGTGCCAAGGTTAGATGGGTAGAGTTGTGCCAAGGTTAGATGGGTAGAGTTGTGCCAAGGTTAGATGGGTAGAGTTGTGCCAAGGTTAGATGGGTAGAGTTGTGCCAAGGTTAGATGGGTAGAGTTGTGCCAAGGTTAGACGGGTAGAGTTGTGCCAAGGTTAGACGGGTAGAGTTGTGCCAAGGTTAGACGGGTAGAGTTGTGCCAAGGTTAGACGGGTAGAGTTGTGCCAAGGTTAGACGGGTAGAGTTGTGCCAAGGTTAGACGGGTAGAGTTGTGCCAAGGTTAGACGGGTAGAGTTGTGCCAAGGTTAGACGGGTAGAGTTGTGCCAAGGTTAGAAGGGTAGAGTTGTGCCAAGGTTAGATGGGTAGAGTTGTGCCAAGGTTAGATGGGTAGAGTTGTGCCAAGGTTAGATGGGTAGAGTTGTGCCAAGGTTAGATGGGTAGAGTTGTGCCAAGGTTAGATGGGTAGAGTTGTGCCAAGGTTAGATGGGTAGAGTTGTGCCAAGGTTAGATGGGTAGAGTTGTGCCAAGGTTAGACGGGTAGAGTTGTGCCAAGGTTAGACGGGTAGAGTTGTGCCAAGGTTAGACGGGTAGAGTTGTGCCAAGGTTAGACGGGTAGAGTTGTGCCAAGGTTAGACGGGTAGAGTTGTGCCAAGGTTAGACGGGTAGAGTTGTGCCAAGGTTAGATGGGTAGAGTTGTGCCAAGGTTAGATGGGTAGAGTTGTGCCAAGGTTAGATGGGTAGAGTTGTGCCAAGGTTAGATGGGTAGAGTTGTGCCAAGGTTAGATGGGTAGAGTTGTGCCAAGGTTAGATGGGTAGAGTTGTGCCAAGGTTAGATGGGTAGAGTTGTGCCAAGGTTAGATGGGTAGAGTTGTGCCAAGGTTAGATGGGTAGAGTTGTGCCAAGGTTAGATGGGTAGAGTTGTGCCAAGGTTAGATGGGTAGAGTTGTGCCAAGGTTAGACGGGTAGAGTTGTGCCAAGGTTAGACGGGTAGAGTTGTGCCAAGGTTAGACGGGTAGAGTTGTGCCAAGGTTAGATGGGTAGAGTTGTGCCAAGGTTAGATGGGTAGAGTTGTGCCAAGGTTAGATGGGTAGAGTTATGCCAAGGTTAGATGGGTAGAGTTGTGCCAAGGTTAGATGGGTAGAGTTGTGCCAAGGTTAGACGGGTAGAGTTGTGCCAAGGTTAGACGGGTAGAGTTGTGCCAAGGTTAGACGGGTAGAGTTGTGCCAAGGTTAGACGGGTAGAGTTGTGCCAAGGTTAGACGGGTAGAGTTGTGCCAAGGTTAGACGGGTAGAGTTGTGCCAAGGTTAGACGGGTAGAGTTGTGCCAAGGTTAGACGGGTAGAGTTGTGCCAAGGTTAGACGGGTAGAGTTGTGCCAAGGTTAGATGGGTAGAGTTGTGCCAAGGTTAGATGGGTAGAGTTGTGCCAAGGTTAGATGGGTAGAGTTGTGCCAAGGTTAGATGGGTAGAGTTGTGCCAAGGTTAGATGGGTAAAGTTGTGCCAAGGTTAGATGGGTAGAGTTGTGCCAAGGTTAGATGGGTAGAGTTGTGCCAAGGTTAGATGGGTAGAGTTGTGCCAAGGTTAGACGGGTAGAGTTGTGCCAAGGTTAGACGGGTAGAGTTGTGCCAAGGTTAGACGGGTAGAGTTGTGCCAAGGTTAGACGGGTAGAGTTGTGCCAAGGTTAGACGGGTAGAGTTGTGCCAAGGTTAGACGGGTAGAGTTGTGCCAAGGTTAGACGGGTAGAGTTGTGCCAAGGTTAGACGGGTAGAGTTGTGCCAAGGTTAGACGGGTAGAGTTGTGCCAAGGTTAGACGGGTAGAGTTGTGCCAAGGTTAGATGGGTAGAGTTGTGCCAAGGTTAGATGGGTAGAGTTGTGCCAAGGTTAGATGGGTAGAGTTGTGCCAAGGTTAGATGGGTAGAGTTGTGCCAAGGTTAGATGGGTAGAGTTGTGCCAAGGTTAGATGGGTAGAGTTGTGCCAAGGTTAGATGGGTAGAGTTGTGCCAAGGTTAGATGGGTAGAGTTGTGCCAAGGTTAGACGGGTAGAGTTGTGCCAAGGTTAGACGGGTAGAGTTGTGCCAAGGTTAGACGGGTAGAGTTGTGCCAAGGTTAGACGGGTAGAGTTGTGCCAAGGTTAGACGGGTAGAGTTGTGCCAAGGTTAGACGGGTAGAGTTGTGCCAAGGTTAGATGGGTAGAGTTGTGCCAAGGTTAGACGGGTAGAGTTGTGCCAAGGTTAGACGGGTAGAGTTGTGCCAAGGTTAGACGGGTAGAGTTGTGCCAAGGTTAGACGGGTAGAGTTGTGCCAAGGTTAGATGGGTAGAGTTGTGCCAAGGTTAGACGGGTAGAGTTGTGCCAAGGTTAGACGGGTAGAGTTGTGCCAAGGTTAGACGGGTAGAGTTGTGCCAAGGTTAGACGGGTAGAGTTGTGCCAAGGTTAGACGGGTAGAGTTGTGCCAAGGTTAGATGGGTAGAGTTGTGCCAAGGTTAGATGGGTAGAGTTGTGCCAAGGTTAGACGGGTAGAGTTGTGCCAAGGTTAGATGGGTAGAGTTGTGCCAAGGTTAGATGGGTAGAGTTGTGCCAAGGTTAGATGGGTAGAGTTGTGCCAAGGTTAGATGGGTAGAGTTGTGCCAAGGTTAGATGGGTAGAGTTGTGCCAAGGTTAGATGGGTAGAGTTGTGCCAAGGTTAGATGGGTAGAGTTGTGCCAAGGTTAGATGGGTAGAGTTGTGCCAAGGTTAGATGGGTAGAGTTGTGCCAAGGTTAGATGGGTAGAGTTGTGCCAAGGTTAGATGGGTAGAGTTGTGCCAAGGTTAGACGGGTAGAGTTGTGCCAAGGTTAGATGGGTAGAGTTGTGCCAAGGTTAGACGGGTAGAGTTGTGCCAAGGTTAGATGGGTAGAGTTTTGCCAAGGTTAGATGGGTAGAGTTGTGCCAAGGTTAGACGGGTAGAGTTGTGCCAAGGTTAGACGGGTAGAGTTGTGCCAAGGTTAGACGGGTAGAGTTGTGCCAAGGTTAGACGGGTAGAGTTGTGCCAAGGTTAGACGGGTAGAGTTGTGCCAAGGTTAGACGGGTAGAGTTGTGCCAAGGTTAGATGGGTAGAGTTGTGCCAAGGTTAGATGGGTAGAGTTGTGCCAAGGTTAGATGGGTAGAGTTGTGCCAAGGTTAGATGGGTAGAGTTGTGCCAAGGTTAGATGGGTAGAGTTGTGCCAAGGTTAGATGGGTAGAGTTGTGCCAAGGTTAGATGGGTAGAGTTGTGCCAAGGTTAGACGGGTAGAGTTGTGCCAAGGTTAGACGGGTAGAGTTGTGCCAAGGTTAGACGGGTAGAGTTGTGCCAAGGTTAGACGGGTAGAGTTGTGCCAAGGTTAGACGGGTAGAGTTGTGCCAAGGTTAGACGGGTAGAGTTGTGCCAAGGTTAGACGGGTAGAGTTGTGCCAAGGTTAGACGGGTAGAGTTGTGCCAAGGTTAGACGGGTAGAGTTGTGCCAAGGTTAGACGGGTAGAGTTGTGCCAAGGTTAGACGGGTAGAGTTGTGCCAAGGTTAGACGGGTAGAGTTGTGCCAAGGTTAGACGGGTAGAGTTGTGCCAAGGTTAGACGGGTAGAGTTGTGCCAAGGTTAGACGGGTAGAGTTGTGCCAAGGTTAGACGGGTAGAGTTGTGCCAAGGTTAGACGGGTAGAGTTGTGCCAAGGTTAGACGGGTAGAGTTGTGCCAAGGTTAGACGGGTAGAGTTGTGCCAAGGTTAGACGGGTAGAGTTGTGCCAAGGTTAGACGGGTAGAGTTGTGCCAAGGTTAGACGGGTAGAGTTGTGCCAAGGTTAGACGGGTAGAGTTGTGCCAAGGTTAGACGGGTAGAGTTGTGCCAAGGTTAGACGGGTAGAGTTGTGCCAAGGTTAGACGGGTAGAGTTGTGCCAAGGTTAGACGGGTAGAGTTGTGCCAAGGTTAGATGGGTAGAGTTGTGCCAAGGTTAGATGGGTAGAGTTGTGCCAAGGTTAGATGGGTAGAGTTGTGCCAAGGTTAGACGGGTAGAGTTGTGCCAAGGTTAGACGGGTAGAGGTTTGCCAAGGTTAGACGGGTAGAGTTGTGCCAAGGTTAGACGGGTAGAGTTGTGCCAAGCTTAGATGGGTAGAGTTGTGCCAAGGTTAGATGGGTAGAGTTGTGCCAAGGTTAGATGGGTAGAGTTGTGCCAAGGTTAGATGGGTAGAGTTGTGCCAAGGTTAGATGGGTAGAGTTGTGCCAAGGTTAGATGGGTAGAGTTGTGCCAAGGTTAGATGGGTAGAGTTGTGCCAAGGTTAGATGGGTAGAGTTGTGCCAAGGTTAGACGGGTAGAGTTGTGCCAAGGTTAGATGGGTAGAGTTGTGCCAAGGTTAGACGGGTAGAGTTGTGCCAAGGTTAGACGGGTAGAGTTGTGCCAAGGTTAGATGGGTAGAGTTGTGCCAAGGTTAGACGGGTAGAGTTGTGCCAAGGTTAGATGGGTAGAGTTGTGCCAAGGTTAGATGGGTAGAGTTGTGCCAAGGTTAGACGGGTAGAGTTGTGCCAAGGTTAGACGGGTAGAGTTGTGCCAAGGTTAGACGGGTAGAGTTGTGCCAAGGTTAGACGGGTAGAGTTGTGCCAAGGTTAGACGGGTAGAGTTGTGCCAAGGTTAGACGGGTAGAGTTGTGCCAAGGTTAGACGGGTAGAGTTGTGCCAAGGTTAGACGGGTAGAGTTGTGCCAAGGTTAGACGGGTAGAGTTGTGCCAAGGTTAGACGGGTAGAGTTGTGCCAAGGTTAGATGGGTAGAGTTGTGCCAAGGTTAGATGGGTAGAGTTGTGCCAAGGTTAGATGGGTAGAGTTGTGCCAAGGTTAGATGGGTAGAGTTGTGCCAAGGTTAGATGGGTAGAGTTGTGCCAAGGTTAGATGGGTAGAGTTGTGCCAAGGTTAGACGGGTAGAGTTGTGCCAAGGTTAGACGGGTAGAGTTGTGCCAAGGTTAGACGGGTAGAGTTGTGCCAAGGTTAGACGGGTAGAGTTGTGCCAAGGTTAGACGGGTAGAGTTGTGCCAAGGTTAGACGGGTAGAGTTGTGCCAAGGTTAGACGGGTAGAGTTGTGCCAAGGTTAGACGGGTAGAGTTGTGCCAAGGTTAGACGGGTAGAGTTGTGCCAAGGTTAGACGGGTAGAGTTGTGCCAAGGTTAGACGGGTAGAGTTGTGCCAAGGTTAGACGGGTAGAGTTGTGCCAAGGTTAGACGGGTAGAGTTGTGCCAAGGTTAGACGGGTAGAGTTGTGCCAAGGTTAGACGGGTAGAGTTGTGCCAAGGTTAGACGGGTAGAGTTGTGCCAAGGTTAGACGGGTAGAGTTGTGCCAAGGTTAGACGGGTAGAGTTGTGCCAAGGTTAGACGGGTAGAGTTGTGCCAAGGTTAGACGGGTAGAGTTGTGCCAAGGTTAGACGGGTAGAGTTGTGCCAAGGTTAGACGGGTAGAGTTGTGCCAAGGTTAGACGGGTAGAGTTGTGCCAAGGTTAGACGGGTAGAGTTGTGCCAAGGTTAGACGGGTAGAGTTGTGCCAAGGTTAGACGGGTAGAGTTGTGCCAAGGTTAGACGGGTAGAGTTGTGCCAAGGTTAGATGGGTAGAGTTGTGCCAAGGTTAGATGGGTAGAGTTGTGCCAAGGTTAGATGGGTAGAGTTGTGCCAAGGTTAGATGGGTAGAGTTGTGCCAAGGTTAGACGGGTAGAGTTGTGCCAAGGTTAGACGGGTAGAGGTTTGCCAAGGTTAGACGGGTAGAGTTGTGCCAAGGTTAGACGGGTAGAGTTGTGCCAAGCTTAGATGGGTAGAGTTGTGCCAAGGTTAGATGGGTAGAGTTGTGCCAAGGTTAGATGGGTAGAGTTGTGCCAAGGTTAGATGGGTAGAGTTGTGCCAAGGTTAGATGGGTAGAGTTGTGCCAAGGTTAGATGGGTAGAGTTGTGCCAAGGTTAGATGGGTAGAGTTGTGCCAAGGTTAGATGGGTAGAGTTGTGCCAAGGTTAGACGGGTAGAGTTGTGCCAAGGTTAGATGGGTAGAGTTGTGCCAAGGTTAGACGGGTAGAGTTGTGCCAAGGTTAGACGGGTAGAGTTGTGCCAAGGTTAGATGGGTAGAGTTGTGCCAAGGTTAGACGGGTAGAGTTGTGCCAAGGTTAGATGGGTAGAGTTGTGCCAAGGTTAGATGGGTAGAGTTGTGCCAAGGTTAGACGGGTAGAGTTGTGCCAAGGTTAGACGGGTAGAGTTGTGCCAAGGTTAGACGGGTAGAGTTGTGCCAAGGTTAGACGGGTAGAGTTGTGCCAAGGTTAGACGGGTAGAGTTGTGCCAAGGTTAGACGGGTAGAGTTGTGCCAAGGTTAGACGGGTAGAGTTGTGCCAAGGTTAGACGGGTAGAGTTGTGCCAAGGTTAGACGGGTAGAGTTGTGCCAAGGTTAGACGGGTAGAGTTGTGCCAAGGTTAGATGGGTAGAGTTGTGCCAAGGTTAGATGGGTAGAGTTGTGCCAAGGTTAGATGGGTAGAGTTGTGCCAAGGTTAGATGGGTAGAGTTGTGCCAAGGTTAGATGGGTAGAGTTGTGCCAAGGTTAGACGGGTAGAGTTGTGCCAAGGTTAGACGGGTAGAGTTGTGCCAAGGTTAGACGGGTAGAGTTGTGCCAAGGTTAGACGGGTAGAGTTGTGCCAAGGTTAGACGGGTAGAGTTGTGCCAAGGTTAGACGGGTAGAGTTGTGCCAAGGTTAGACGGGTAGAGTTGTGCCAAGGTTAGACGGGTAGAGTTGTGCCAAGGTTAGACGGGTAGAGTTGTGCCAAGGTTAGACGGGTAGAGTTGTGCCAAGGTTAGACGGGTAGAGTTGTGCCAAGGTTAGACGGGTAGAGTTGTGCCAAGGTTAGACGGGTAGAGTTGTGCCAAGGTTAGACGGGTAGAGTTGTGCCAAGGTTAGACGGGTAGAGTTGTGCCAAGGTTAGACGGGTAGAGTTGTGCCAAGGTTAGACGGGTAGAGTTGTGCCAAGGTTAGACGGGTAGAGTTGTGCCAAGGTTAGACGGGTAGAGTTGTGCCAAGGTTAGATGGGTAGAGTTGTGCCAAGGTTAGATGGGTAGAGTTGTGCCAAGGTTAGACGGGTAGAGTTGTGCCAAGGTTAGACGGGTAGAGTTGTGCCAAGGTTAGACGGGTAGAGTTGTGCCAAGGTTAGACGGGTAGAGTTGTGCCAAGGTTAGACGGGTAGAGTTGTGCCAAGGTTAGACGGGTAGAGTTGTGCCAAGGTTAGACGGGTAGAGTTGTGCCAAGGTTAGACGGGTAGAGTTGTGCCAAGGTTAGACGGGTAGAGTTGTGCCAAGGTTAGACGGGTAGAGTTGTGCCAAGGTTAGACGGGTAGAGTTGTGCCAAGGTTAGACGGGTAGAGTTGTGCCAAGGTTAGACGGGTAGAGTTGTGCCAAGGTTAGACGGGTAGAGTTGTGCCAAGGTTAGACGGGTAGAGTTGTGCCAAGGTTAGACGGGTAGAGTTGTGCCAAGGTTAGACGGGTAGAGTTGTGCCAAGGTTAGACGGGTAGAGTTGTGCCAAGGTTAGACGGGTAGAGTTGTGCCAAGGTTAGACGGGTAGAGTTGTGCCAAGGTTAGACGGGTAGAGTTGTGCCAAGGTTAGACGGGTAGAGTTGTGCCAAGGTTAGACGGGTAGAGTTGTGCCAAGGTTAGACGGGTAGAGTTGTGCCAAGGTTAGACGGGTAGAGTTGTGCCAAGGTTAGACGGGTAGAGTTGTGCCAAGGTTAGACGGGTAGAGTTGTGCCAAGGTTAGACGGGTAGAGTTGTGCCAAGGTTAGACGGGTAGAGTTGTGCCAAGGTTAGACGGGTAGAGTTGTGCCAAGGTTAGACGGGTAGAGTTGTGCCAAGGTTAGACGGGTAGAGTTGTGCCAAGGTTAGACGGGTAGAGTTGTGCCAAGGTTAGACGGGTAGAGTTGTGCCAAGGTTAGACGGGTAGAGTTGTGCCAAGGTTAGACGGGTAGAGTTGTGCCAAGGTTAGACGGGTAGAGTTGTGCCAAGGTTAGACGGGTAGAGTTGTGCCAAGGTTAGACGGGTAGAGTTGTGCCAAGGTTAGACGGGTAGAGTTGTGCCAAGGTTAGACGGGTAGAGTTGTGCCAAGGTTAGACGGGTAGAGTTGTGCCAAGGTTAGACGGGTAGAGTTGTGCCAAGGTTAGACGGGTAGAGTTGTGCCAAGGTTAGACGGGTAGAGTTGTGCCAAGGTTAGACGGGTAGAGTTGTGCCAAGGTTAGATGGGTAGAGTTGTGCCAAGGTTAGACACACACCGTGCTTAAAAGAAACGATTGTTGCTGCCATGAAATCGAAGGACTCAAAGGAGGATGCTCTTGAAGATTGCAAGGCTAGAGGCTACCATTGGCGGGAGAACAATTGCTAACGTGTTTTTCGGAGGATACAAGGTGGATGATACAAGATTCTAGGTATCACCTACAAAGGGTCAGGTAAAGGTGGATTTCTTATTTATAGTCAAAATTCTAGCTTCCTTGCAAGTTTCCCAATATTTCTGATTGTATGTTCAACTAGGTCTTTGTATTTCCATTTATCTTAGACATCACGTGACACTTTCATGCCAATCTTTCAATCTAATTGTCTAGTTAGTAACCTCCGTTATCATGTCCATCTGGAGTTGAAAACACATGGTGTAAAAAAAAAGTCATTTTATTGAAAATTTATGACACATGAAATCACTTTATAAAAATTATGTGAAAGAGATTGCTATTTCAAGACACAGTTAATATTGTTTACTCAAACCACAAGTGAATTATTTTCTCCCCTGGGTCATTGTGAAAAAATTGGTTGATAAAATGTTTTGAATCAAATATGTTACTTGTTACACAACCTTATGTTATTATTGGACTGTGTTATAACGCTATATTTGACTTGTGATTTCTAGTGTATAAACTGATTTCTTTGTATTACATAACACTGCACTACAGTCTACAGTAGGCAAATTATTCTAGCAGCTCCTGTCTGAGAGCAAATAATTTTTTGTAAGATTAATGGATAATTTATAAATGTGTTCTAATAAACAGAATAAATTGATGTCACTCTAATAGTTGTTGTTTTTTTTAATTTATTTATAAAAATGTATCGTTGGTACAATAAAAAACTTTAAAAGATCTTTTAATGATAACAAAATAAAATTGAGAATTTTTTTTATCTATGGTTAAAAATTAGAAATTAAGTGTCAGGTTCAAGTCATGTCTTTACTCTTTCCTGGCCGGTTCTAGGCATGTCTTTACTCTTCCCTGGCCGGTTCAAGTCATGTCTTTACTCTTTCCTGGCCGGTTCTAGGCATGTCTTTACTCTTCCCTGGCCGGTTCTAGGCATGTCTTAACTCTTCTCTGGCCGGTTCAAGGCATGTCTTTACTCTTGCCTGGCCGGTTCTAGGCATGTCTTTATTCTTCCCTGTCCGGTTCTAGGCATGTCTTTACTCTTCCCTGGCCGGTTCTAGGCATGTCTTTACTCTTCCCTGGCCGGTTCTAGGCATGTCTTTACTCTTGCCTTTAGAGCTCTCGCGAATGTTGTAAAACTTCAGATAAAAGTCCACCGGGATTCGAACCTCTGGGTCATCAAGAATAATTTTGAAGATTCATTAGTTCAAAACACTGCTCCCCAAACTTTTAAATCCCTTTTTTTTTACAAAAAAATTAGAAATGTAATTTAAGCTGATCTAATAATTAAAGAAGTAAATGAAAAAATGCTTATGAATTGGATGACAATAGATTGTGAAAACAAAAAGCAAATGTCTGGTGCTAACAACACCAACGGTCTTGATAAAAATCTTCTTAAATATCTATATGATTAAAAATTGTTATTGATATTTTAACCGATCTTTATATTATGTCGTTCCCTGTTTGCCGATTGATGGGGGGGGGGGGGGGGGGGGGTTAAAACCATTACTGCCCTTCCCACCTAAACCCTTTGAGTGGGGGGTGGGCGGTCCGTTTTTATGGAGAAATCATAGTTTGTAAACAAAATTAGTTGAATTAATATATAATTTTTATATTATGTCGCTCCCTTTCTGGTATTTTGGCCTATTCGGTGGGGTTGGGGGGGGGGGGGGAGGGCGATTGCATGTACTGCCCTCCCCACTCAAGCCCTCTGAGTGGTGGGGGGGGCGGTCCTATTTTTGTGGAGAATCATAGTTTGTGAACAAAATTAGTTAAATATCGTTATAATATAAACTAGGTATTGATATGTGACCCATTGTATATTATGTCGTACCACACTCTAATCTCAAATTGTATCATAAGTAAATTTAAATGAAAAGGGTTGTACCAGCTTGGAGGGGCGATACATGCAATCGCCTTTCCCCCATCGGACAAATCAATACTTTTCTCTTTGTACTATAGTTAAGAAATTACAAAATTCAAAAAATCTGTCACTAATATAATTTATATATACTATAAATTAAATTTTTATATCGAGTCGCCCCATCCCTATTCTTTAATGCTAAATGCAATCTTTAGCAGAAATTATTAAAGGAGCGAGGATTAATCGTTTTCACTCTACCGCCCCTCCCATTTCCAGACAGAGTTTATGTAGTTTCACATGAATTTATCATAATTATTTGAAGAAAGACTTTGCATTGGAAAAGTTAGAATTCAAACGAAATTTTTAAGTATAAGAGTCATATATATATATATATATATATATATGAGTGTTTGTGTGTGTGCTGTACGCACGTTTATGCATAGGGTTAGGGTTTACTGGGCGTTAGGGTTAGGGTTTGGAAAAAAATCGCCCCCCCCCCCCCCCACTCCAAAGTTCTGGATCCGCTAGTGGTGGGGAAACAATTATTTTAACGCTTAATATTAATTTATTAGTAGTTAAAAGTTAGTCAATCCATCACTGAGTACCGGCATCTATGTGTCTCTAACACATGCAAAAACTAAACTCACTAATTGAAGACTTAATTGTGAAAGAGTAATCATTATTTAGTGTATGTAGGCCTACAAAAGAAAATTTGGATTGTAATTAAAATAAATCCTTTTGGGGGAGGGGGAGCGAGAGGGGTACTCAGCGTTACGAAAATTCTGGAAAAGGGTCACATAGAGGTCAAAAGTTAGGGCATGATTAGGTATTCGTATTTGTTTCGTAAATAGGGGAAGTTTTGACTTAGAGACAATGACTTGACTAGTAAAAACAAGAAAAGGATTTGAGGAAGAATAGCGAAATATCAACCGATGCAAACTGACTATTACTGACGGCTTTAGAGATAAGGAGCTTCTTGTGAACGTAGAGATTTAGCTTGACGACATTCGACGGTCCATTTTGTAATTATAAAACTTCTTGTTCGACATTCAGTATCAGCGTCGACTAACTTATATTGATGTTGGCCTTTCGCCTGGGCTATTGGATTTCGTTGGGTGTTACCTCCGTTTGATTTGTCTGCATTAGACACAGCGCGGAAGCTCCTAACACAACAATAATTAGATCAGTGCTTCTCAATGTGTGGGGCACTGTTATTATTCATTGGACTAAGCGAGCGTCACTAGTTTGAGGAACACTGAATTGTAACTTGCCAATAACAACATTCTTTACGTGAAATTTTCTGGTCAATGGTATGCAATAAATACTTTATTTGAAAAGATGATGAATACATAGAGACAAGTAATAGCTACAGCTAACAGGTGTATAGCTGTGAAAAGGTATTAACTAACATATCTTCAGAGTGAATCTGTGGAGATGTAGACAGTCGAACTTTATCTTTGCGATGGCCTGTGGCTGCTGACTCATCAGTAGAATGGAGGTAGACTTTGCCTTGTAAGAAAGTATAACCTGGGATCATTGACATTAGCACAGCAGTCGTAATACTGCGGGGCACACCAGGTGCAAAGGGAAGGAATGCAGCAGTTCCCTAGACAATCTTTAGGTTCTCGATCTTTCACTGTATTCAACCTGGCAAAACAACGAAGAGGACATTTAAAATGGAGGTCATCTTACAGAGAAAAAATCATAGACTTCAATGGAGGTCAACTTACAACATATAAACATGAACCTCTCAGACGTAACTTGAAAATATTGACAGTTTGCTCGCATACTAGGAAGTTGGGATCTTTTTGTTTGTTAATTTTGATCAATGAATGTATATATATATATATGCTAAGTATTGCGAACATGATAAATATAAAATGGCTGCACTAGCACTAGAAAACATTGTTTTTTAAAAGAGTGAAACAGGTGAATGATAGATCTTTTTACTAAGCTAAGACCTCCGACTCGGCAGCAACACACAGGGAAGAAGTCAACACCCTCATAACACTTTCAAGGTTTACTCAATCAGCCCCTATAGAAAAGTTAATGCACGTTTAGTAAAGATGTATTTAGACTAGTTTAACGTTTATAACACTACTCCTTGTCAGTTTGAGTCCCTCTTTCAGAATTGAGTCCTAGAGCTAGACCAATCCTACTACAGGGCGGCTGGGGGGGGGGGGCAGCAGGCGATGTTCGAAATAGGGATTATCATGACGACAGTGTCTATCCCATAGCCAGACAGTCCAGGGTGTTTATCTTTTATTAGCAGACATTAGGAAGCCTAGTCTCTAAAGAAATGGGCGTTTTTTTTACGCGGCAATTTATTTCGAAAATGCAAAGAAACAAAACCAAGAAATCCAAATGATGCTATACTACTTAAAAATGTTGAAGTCTTTCGACAGTATCCAGTAAGATTCAATTCTAGCAATTGGCTTACCAATCTTTATATGTGAATGAGCTTTTCATTGGCTTTGGAACTTGGAATGGTGGACAACTTTTTTTCGCTTCCTGCGCGAAATAACGGGCTCTGAAACATAAAGCATTAGATTGTAATTATTAATAAAATAGGGCCTTCTTTTAAATTTTTGATTGGACAAATGACTGGACGGCTTAAAGGTTTCAACAGCAAAGAAAAAGTATACGATTTCTATTTTAGTTAAATTTCATTATGTACAATAACTAAAATTATTGAATGTAAACTTTTATACTTTTGATCCTGTATTTACCAGGTGTACACTAAGTAAGAACTTACGCCTTATTTCTTTTCTTTCAAATTCATAAGGCCTATATAGAACAACAAATATTAATGAATTATTTTTTGTTATTATTTCTCTAACAACAAAACAACACAAAGTATTCAAAATACGGCTCTTTGATTCGTCATCAGTCCCTTCCCATGTGTCGTAGGGGTGCGATAGGGTAACAAAACCCCCTCCTTCTTCCAGGACAGCAGCTAGAATATGAAGAGAGAAGCCGGTCCTTTCTTTCAAGTCCCTCAAGCCTTCTCTTTGTGCGAAGTTCATTTTGTCGTAGAACATGTCCCGAAAACCTCATGTGACGCTCTGTCACAACCTCACATAGGATTTCCTTTTTTGTGACCCGATCTATATAACTGACTCCCAAAAATCTAAAGAGTCTTTTATTAAAATCACATATTGAAAACACTCACCCTGTTGGTCGAGTACTGTCTGGCAGACTTTTATCTCTTGGTCTTATTAAAGCTTTTGGGTCCATCTGAATGGGCGGACAGTACCCCCAGCCTACGCCCGGTGTTTGGAGAGGACGATTAGGTTGCGGAGGGCAGCACGTGTTGGCTCCCCCAGCCTGTCTGCAAGGGTCGCACCCACACGACATAGATATGGGCGTGGGAGCGGCTGGCCTGTGCTGCAGGCACCCACAGTTGGGACATGAGCAGCAGACGTCTGCAGAGGCGTCCGGTAGGTACATGGTCGGCTCTCTGGCTTGATGCCAAGGCTGAGACATTGTGGCGGAATTTTGTTGGGCGTAGCGCCCCTGTGTTGATAGGCCTATCTCTTGAGCAGCATTAACCGAGAGTGGCTGGCCGAATTCCGGTTGAAGTTCAAACCTTTTTCATAAATGACAAACCAGTTATTGTTTGCGGAATAAGTATAGATACATTGAAAAAAAAAATCATTAACTAGTTATTAGTAATTGATCATCATCGATCATTTTAATTTAAATTATCAAAAAATAATTATATACCATTAAAAAACAAATAAACAAATTATGTAAATATTTTTGAGATTGTGCATATTGGGCTGAATGACATAAGCGGGTTGCTTCTAGTAAGAATACCTATGGAAATTTTAAATTTGCCATTAACTTTAAAGACAGCATTGAACCCTCCCAAATCCTGAGGACAGCATTGAACCCTCCCAAATCCTGAGGACAGCACTAAACCCTCCCAAAGCCTGACGGCAGCACTAAACCCTTCCAAAGCCTGACGACACAATTGAACCCTCCCAAAGCCTGACGACAGCATTGATCCCTCCCAAAGCCTGACGGCAGCACTAAACCCTTCCAAAGCCTGACGACAGCATTGAACCCTCCCAAAGCCTGACGACAGAAATGATCCCTTCCAAAGCCTGACGACAGCATTGAACCCTCCCAAAGCTTGACGACAACATTGAACCCTCCCAAAGCTTGATGATAACATTGAACCCTCCCAAAGCCGGACGACAGAATTGATCCCTCCCAAAGCCAGACGACAGCATTGAACCCTCCCAAAGCTTGACGACAACATTGAACCCTCCAAAAACCTGACGACAGCACTGAAACCTCCTAAATTTGCCCTAACCCCACATGTCAACAAACAGTCTTGGATCAGATAAAACTTCAATTGCTAAACTAGTACGAAGAGAATAAATTGAGATTAAATAGACCAAGTTTGACTGGGGTTCGAACTTGGACACTTACAACTCATAGGTCAGGGCGTTAACTTTTTTTTTACAAAGCTTATACCAACTCACCCTTTCTGTCTGTTTGTCTGGTAAAAATGTTTGTACACGTTATTTCTCCCACAACCAATCTCGGATCAAGCTGAAAATTTTCACAATTATTTCTTGTACCTGACAAAGCAAGAATCCATTAAAAGAAAAAAAAAACAGCAGTGAAGTAGCTATAGGTAATTAATTATTTTGTTCGGTATAGAACAAGGGAAAGAAATCGTACATGAAAGATGTGGTGCTATTAGTTGAATTAGTCCCCTTGAGGAGGCTTGAGCCTTGAGTAAACAATTTTTTTATGCATTTAAAAAGCGATCACCGTAATTCACACGGATAACCACTTCTTCAACCACCCACATTTTTGTTTCTCAACTGGTCCAGACAAGTGATAGCATCATAGTGCATTGAGAAAGCTAAAAACATGAAAAAGCGCTAAACAAACACATTTGGTAAAAATACTTCTAATCGCCAAAATGTATTATTGTTAGTCTAAATCTATTACAAATTTAATCACGTGAATGATCCAAACTAATTGATACAACTACACTTCGTATTAGCATGTAGGTTTTGAATACATTACAGAAAGAAAAAAAAAAAGAGTGACTTGTCTCCTGTTTCTGAAATTCTGTCAAATTGTATCTTCAAAACTTTGCAAAACAAAACAGTTCAACACTTTTCACGACCTATTAATAGAAGCAGACGCCACAGAACTGAACTTACGCTTGAGTTCCTTCCACCAAATGACCACACTGACATATATACGACTGTTTAGTCTCACCAGTAAGGACTTTCTGAAAACGAAATTGGTCGCTGACCAGTGGGTTGACCCCAGCAGATGGCATCAAACTGACCATAGTTTGGAGATGGTAACTAGTTTTTATTATGGGCAGATACTTTGAATACCAAGCTTGTAGTGTGACTAGCACTGTGTATAGAAAGAAAGCAAGAAAATCTCAATAATTTACAAGATAACCTTTTTCATTGTCCTGGATTTCGCGGACATTCCAGCATGCAATTTTGAGAGCCAGTCGCTTTTTTTTTTTTTTTTTTTTTTGTCGAGCTATTTATTCCGCCTGTGAATTTCATTTCATTGTTATAGCACGGCTAGGCCTGTAACCGAATAAAGAACAAGTTCAGCTAAATCTTATTTAAAGGGCCTTAGTTGTAGGCCTACTTCTCAGTTCTGTCAAATAAATACAGGCCTATGCACATAATGCACTGAAGCTCAACTGATGTTTAGTGTGTAAAGACAAGTCAGAACAACCTTTCAGGAGCTCACGTAGTTTGACAATGTTTTTCTTTTGTTGTTCTCCTTCTCAAACTAAAAGTCTAAACTTTCTCAAATCCTGTTGCACTTTAATTGCATTGTTTTAAGAGTTCAAAATTTATCGTAAAAGTAAAAACAATTTCCTTTATTTATGAAAAGTGGGCGTGTCATGAACTGAACAATTCAACAAACTGTAGGCTACGTTTAACAAAATAACTGGATCTAGTAGACAGAGTATTTTATGAAATTTTAGACATTTCTAAGTGTGTGACAGTAAGAAACAGCTTTCTTGGATAAAAGTGTTTGTAAGATAACGGTAGCCTACTAGATCTACATCCGTAGTCAGTGGTCACAGATTGGGGTTATGAATTCAGGTCCCGTGACACTAGATCTAGATCCGTAGTCAGTGGTCACAGAACGTGACAATGTATGAACACAATGAATGTCTCTAAAAAACCTTCAGTTAAACATTATTGGATTTTCTTATACAAAAAATTTCAATGGGAAATAACTCAAATTTAAATTGTAATTTGAAAAGAGGGGAGGGCGCTGCTGAGAAATGTATAATTATTGAAAGAGATGGATCTCTCTTTACACCTATTTAGTAACAATATATCTAAAGATTATCTTTAAGTATTCTATAACTATCTCACATAGGCATAAACATTAAAAATAAAAATCCAGAATAATTTAGATGAGATCTGTAATTAGTATTCATATAATATTTTAGACTAAGCAACATTTTTTAAACAAATATTTTTTGTAAGTACCTAAAACTGGAAGAGTTTATAGACACTGCACCCATCGGGATGAGAAACCAAAAAAAAAAAACAACAACACTAGATCTAGTTAGAGATCTAAAATTTAATTATGTATCTTGGCTTCCATCAACTATACTATAGCGATGAGCACTAACCAGTTTCTCTTGGATTCCCACTAAGATGCGTAAAGTCTTTAGTTTGTTTTGCAATTACGGTTTTCTATATAGAGTTACACAACATGACCAATGCATTATCAACCTGAATCGTACTAATTCGGGGTTCTAGCAAAGTTCATATGTGGCCACACATCACTTGCACTTTAACCTGGCTCCTTTAGTTAACATACATATTGGCATCCATCAATCTTCTGAGTACATTAATAGAGGCTTTAATCAAGCGGTCATTCAGTTCCTGACATTTCTTAGGCAGAATTTTCCTATGCATCAATGATTTTCACGTTGGGCTATGAACATGTGGAAATGCCCCTGCCCTATAGAATCTTGTCGTCGTGTGGTCAGCCTTTCAGTTTTATCGAGACAGTAATGCAGTCTGGCGCTGAAGACGTTTCTTGAACATTAGGCGCTTTCTCCAGAGTTTACTGGAACTTACAACGCATTGCGCAAACTGACAAATGTTTTTTTTTTTTAAGAAACTGGTTTGGAATCACATGTAGAATTCAAGCCCACTCTGTAGTGGCTTCTGTTAGACATTTAGTCTAGCGACGCACCATAGATGAGAGACTTTGAAAGCTACATTCAATGGCGTCTCGGATAGTGGGATTAGGCTAGTTTGTTTATATTATAGAGTTGATATGACTTCAAGGTAATAACATCGATTACTGACTGTGGTCTTTTCGTATTAAACATTTTCCAAGTTATTTGACAGTCTGGACTTAATTTTTCACTTGTAATTGTGATAAAGTTTGTCAGTTACTCCGTACTTGCAAGAATACACCCGTACAAGACACCCAAACATCTTCTGAGTCATTTGTCCAAGTCAGACATCTACAACTGCAAGACAAACCTATTTCACTTATCCCACGAAATATTAGCGCAATGTTGGACCGCTCAATGTCCAGCAGGGATTCATTTTTACGCGTAACTGTAAAGTTTTCAACCGAGAAATTAAAAAAAAAAAATGCGAGTCTCTCCTCATTAAAGAGAATTGTGTGATGATCCCTAGTTGATCCTTACACTGCGACACGGTTAGAAGTCGATTCATTAGTCTCTAGACTTTGTTATTCTATTTCTTCTACACCAAATCTAAGAGAAATGAAAATATGCTTAAGTTAAAAACCATACCAACAATGCAGCAGGATAGTGTACAGAACAAAACAAAAATATTTGAGTCTGACACATGGAGATGATTGTCAAATAGGTATTTTTATATTTGAGACACAATTTTTATAAGACCATTAAATTTTCATCTTTATATAGAAAGCTTTTTATCAAATGTTAAGTCACTCAACCAAGCGTAAGATTTGTTCTGAACTTTGAACAGTTTGAAACTAATTGCTACATTCAATCTATTGTCACTTGGTTCTTCCTGTTTCCGTATCTTGCCTTTTCATGTTTGCTTGGTGATAGTTCACCTTGCACTATTTACAATGGCTGGTGAATGTTTTAAAAAATGGTTTTCAACCTTGTGATGGTAGTTCAGAATGATGTTTATAAATCAAATTTTCAAAGCCTTCATGGTGATACAAAAATGTGTATGTATCATTTTTTTGTTGAGTGTATCATTATTTAGAAGGATTAAATAAACAAAAAAAAATAAACAGTGTAGAAATAAAAATTTAGAAGATAGTCAAAAATTGTTAGTTACCCCCCCCCCCCCCCCCCCCAATTGGTATTCTCATTATTTTCCTAAGATAAAAAAAAATGACATAAATTATAAATTTACATAATGTATAAAGTTAAAACTCTAGGAAAGATAATAATACAATTCAAGTATAATTACTAGAATGCTGACCATGTATTAAAAAAAAATTACTGAACAATAAATTAGTCAAGTATTTACAAGTGGCATAGAAAGAAAGGAAAAATTACAGCCTAATTTCTTCTCAAATATACAGCCAAAGAAATGACCTCAATTCACACAGTTCATAACAAGTTTGGCTCACCGGACATACGAGCAAATATATTCTTCCTTGTTGATGATGTGACACAAAACCCATTATATCTAAACCTGCCCCAGTGTTGCAATTAGGTCTGGTTCAACATATATTTAACAGATTAATGGACAGTACATTTGTTGCTTTTTTAAAGAGTCTGCCATTAAGTATTGATTGTCTTGTAGTGTATGGAATGATTAAGCCTAGTGGGTGCATTGATAGCTTTCCTTTAGACATAATGATAAAGAATACATAAAACCAAATTGAAGTCTCAGTTTTAAAGTCTTGTAAACAAGTATACATGTACATCAACTTTCATAGCATTTTGCACTCACAAAAAATGGATGAAAACAAATGCTCTATCCATCACAATGATTCAACAAAAATATCAGTAACATCCTAGGAGGGTCACCCATACAAGTGGCAGTAGAAAAATCTGAAAAGCTCCCTTATGTGCTGAGCTCTGATTCCCAGGATTAACTATTTTCTAGCCTGGATCTTTTCATACAGAAAGTGTGGTCAGAAAGTCTTTCATCTCTATTTAGATAAGGTCAAGCTTTCTGTAGTCCTCAAGTCTTTTAGATAATTACATTAAAAAAAAAAAAATCAAATTGGCAGCATTGAAATAGGTTATTCCTAAATGTACTTTGCTATCAAGATGTCAAGTTTGACTATGAGCCTAGGCTAAAGGAGAGCAGCACTGAGGTGGTGTCCCACACTGACCATGATAAGTGAGCAGCTCCCCAATTTTAACTTTAATTGTGTTGATCTCATCTTTTACCAGACAGCCATTTGACTTAGTCAAATCCAAAGAAACATACTCTTTCAAAAGGGAACCAAGAGTCAACTTATCTTGAGAAGAGGAACCACTTGACTCCTCTACTTGTGCAGCAGAGTCTGAGAGGCTTGGAGGTAAGTTGACAGCCATGTGTGGCCATACCTGCAGGAACAGAGTGGCGGCATGTTCTGGGCGGATTGTCAATGCTCCCTCGCAATCTGTGCAGTCCTTCAAGTTCCCAGATTCCTTCAGGACAACTTCATTCCTGAGTTTCCTGTAAGCTGTACACTTGTCCTGAACCTCTTGGGAACAACATGCAGTCTCATTGGATAGCTTTGTCTGTACCAGTGCTACATCAGGGGAGTCAGCCTCACAGCTTAAACCATCCATCTGAATGAAGCTTAAAAATTCAGACTTATTCTCTAGCTTCTCTTTTATGAAAAACTCTTTCACTGCTTTGAAAGTGTCCAGCGACTCCAGTTCTGTTATCAGATTCTTGATCAGGCAGGTGACTTTCTCTTCTCCTTTCCCCATCTGTGGACAGTGGACTGTGAAACTATCACCGCTAACCTTGTTCACTTCGTAGGGCAGGGTCAGCCCAAAGAAGGCAACAGACAAAAACTTCTTACATTTGAGATCTCGCAGGTGTGATAAAGCCATCTGTATAACCTCTTTTTGATCTGTTGACGTCTGTGTATTCAGATACCTGGTGAGGAGAAAAACAAACATAAACTGCAAGTTCCATTAACAAACAACATTATATTCTTTATAAAGTTCCAAATATTCTGTCCACTTCAATGTAATGATGATTGCTATAGCTTTAGGCTACATCCTTTGTGACATAATACTGGAGTCTCCCCACCTCCTCATTGTCATGAACTCCTGAAACACTTTCTCAGGAAAAGCATGGATAAGTTATTTCTTTTCTTTGCTAATAACAATATACCTTGTACTCTAGTTAGTTACTAAAATTTTGCAAACATTACTGTAATTCTGTGGAAATTCTGAGAATGGAGACTCTGTAATCTATAAACTCACAGTTCATAAGTGATGGAGAGGTGTTGGGCTTTACAGGTCAAGAGGCTCAGAAGGAACAAAAAGTGGAGGAAGAATGAATAAGGAAGCAACAAAGGGGGAGGAACACATCAAGAAGGAGGAGGAATGATGGAAAGAAAGAGAGGCCATGGACGCTAAAAAGAGACAAAATGAAAAAGAATAAAAGAGAGAATAGCAGAAAAAGAAGTATTGAAAGGTGCCGTCACGTCTAAGAAAGAATTTGATGTCAATGTAAGAAATGAAAATCATAGGATTTTTATTGAGAAATTGGATATGATCATTTAAAACATGAAAGAGTATGAGGATTTGATTTGGTTTCCTGATGTTAGTTGAAGCAGTTGCTACAAGAGACAGACTTGAGGAACTGGACATTGGTCATCAAACTAAAAAATTTCATATTGTGAGACATCGTGTTTAACAATGAAAATTCAATTCTTAGATATTTACTTTATGGATTGGGCCAAGTGACTTTAATTGGGCACCCCCCCCCCCCCCACCTCTGCAGCTATGCTTGTGCATTTTAATCATTTTATTCAGAGTTGATGTTTTAATATAACACTTTGTGAAGTCTAGTCATTAAGTTTCAAATATCTATTCACTTTTGTTAGATATTTGTATCAAGCAAATCTATGTATGTAGAGGCTGGTGAAATGTGTTGATTAAATGAAGTGTAGCTTATCTGTCTGTGAATGAACAGCACCTGTACACTAAGTAAGATGAAGTTTGGACTGTCATATAAACAACACACAATCATACATCAACATCATTCAGCTACTTTCTGGAATATTGTTGACCAAAAAGACAAAAGGAAAAACTTTTATGTAATGAGCATGAGCTTCCATGACTACTACATGTTATCAGGTGTAGATCATTACATTTTGATGATTACATATTTTTTCCAGGATTTTTTTGGTACAAGAGTCTTATTTTGTAATAATAAAAATAATTATTTTGTTTCTTGGTAGTGTAAAAGAATATCAATCAATATTTTCATGCATGCTGGTGGGAGACTTGACTAAGGGAAGGTTCAAAAGTCATTTTTTAAAGTTTGCATCTTTTACTCTAAACCCTTGTCAAACACTACTTTGTAGAAACTGAACATGGAATATCCCCAGGCATTTAAAAAAAAGTTGACAATTAAAGTATGACTAACATACTGGTAGTATTTATCTTATAATGTGTGCAATACACACAAAAAAACAACATTATAACTGTAGAAAACCAAAATATACATTCACACCAGAGCCACTGATAATTTACGTGTGTGAAATGTTGATATCAGATAGCTGAATTGTATTTAATGATTGCCAAGGGGGTGGGGGTGGGGACAGGGCTAGGTCTTTTGTGATGGTAAAATTAAAAAAATCCTGACAAATGGTGATTTTTTATTGCTAAAATTTTTTTAATAGCTTTCTTATGAATGTTTTTAAACACCTTTACAAATGGGGTTTGTTTTTTGCCAAAGAACTTACCAGTAGCAATTAGGATTCTATGAAGTTTATTTTTAATGCTCAGATTGCCATACCAGGCAGTGATATTAATAAAATCTAAAGAGCACTAAAATCCTACTAGATCCGATCTACAGAAAACTAGATCATACTTAGCCCAGTCTTTGGCAAACTGTAGAATCCTTGCACTACATTTATCTTTCTCTATAGTCAATGCTGGGGATGGTCTGAACAGGAGTAAGCTGGGTTGATTCTTGGCACTAGACAAGATTGCATACCCTCTGGATCTACCTAGATTGTAGTATAAAAAAAGACTTAAAAAGACTCAAATACACAAAACAACTGGAGGCCTTTCTTGTGATTCAGTGTTTTGAAATACATGGTAGTGCAGAGTTTTGTTTTATGTTCAATAACAAAGGAAGAGAAGGGATATACCCTAGTTTGCTTGCGGTGGACACAAAGGTAACCCAAACAGAGTGTGTGTGTGTGTCTGATTGAGAAAGAAGAGAGAGGTATCAATCAGCCAGTCTTTGTTTCACTCAAGCTAGGCCACTCAAAGCCAACCATAAAACTTGGCCATACATACTGCAATGTTAGAAAATGATACATAACAGTGTGTTGAAGGTTGGTAATACCACAAGAAAATCAGTGGATGAAAAAAGACATACTAAGCATAAGAAATTTTCTATGTTTATTCAAATTCACAAGAGGGGGGCATAACAGACTTAGGATTAACCACTTTTTAAAAATAAGGATAAAGGAGATTAATAAAGTAGAAAAATGTCACGCGCAAGTTTGAACTATAAAAGGAATCTAATTTTTATTTTTTAAAATAATGCTTTGGTTCAATATTAACTTTTAAATTGAATCAAATGTAAATCAAGTTTTTTTTAAAAATAGTTTAAAGACCAACTGAAGAGGTTTTTTTCGAAATCGAGATAGTAATTGATTTAGATAGTAGATAGCATCAAATTTAGTTCCTAAAATTTTGAGATTTTAGAAAAGCGTATTTATACTAGAAAAAGTAATTTGAAAGTGTAAAAAATAACGAGATTTGAAAATCAGCTTCAATGGCCGAAAGCGGAAGTGACGTCTTGTAATGGACTGAGAAAATGTAAATAAAAATAGACATGGCTGGATACGTTATTGATAGCGATTCAGATGATATATCTACTTCTCTAAATCTAGCTGTCAAACAATTTTAAATGATACTTATCATTGGATGCACCAAAATGCCCTAAAGATCTCTTCTACTTTTTCAAAATATATTATAGAGCAGACTATTTAATTAATATATAAGTATAGATAGATTAATCATTAATAGGTAGGACTAGCTAGGTAGTAGGACTAGTCACTAGAGTAGAGTATTATTATACTTATAGATAGAGGCTCAGTACAGTAGACTGATTAGAGTCACTAGATCTATCATCTAGGACTAGTTATACTACCATATATTATACAGTATATAAGTCTATAATTTTTATTATAACAAAACTAAATGGCTAGATCTATCTATCTCTAATGCTAGCTAGGCCTTCTTGCCTTCTAACACTTTTACTAGTCACTCACTAGAGTCTAGACTCTAGATCTAGTTTATAGATCTAATCTAATACTTGACTTAGAGTAATACACAATGTAATAATACTAATAGTTTATAAACTAGTAGATTTAAGACATTTAAGTAGATCTAGAGTAATCTAGACTAGCCTCTATGTTAAGTCTATGCCAGTCTAAGCCCAGTCGCTAACATTTTAATTTTTTAATGCTTGAATTTGTATATCTCTGTAATAGTAAGACCTAGTGAGTAGTGTCCTAGCATAATTCATAGATATAAATATAATATTATATTACTAATATTAGTCAAAGACTAAACCTAAAGCCTAAATCTATATAGAATATATTTATAATAGATCTAATATAGTAATTATATAGCTCTTTACTAGCCCTTACTATACTTATTAATAAGGCTAGACTTTAGACCTAAAAAAATAATAAGTCATCATTTATGTTGGTAATATTAAATACAGAATACAGATCTATACTAAACACATGTGACATGTCTTTTTAAGTTTTAAACTTAAACAGGGCCGATCCTAACGATTGCGGGGCCCTATGTGAAACTAATTGCGCAGGGCCTAGTCTGGGTGGGAATAAGGATAATAAGTGGAAATTAAGATTTTGTATTAAAAAAAAATTTGACTTTGAATTTTATTCAATCTTTACTAAGTACAAGATTACGATCAAATTAACTTTACTTTATGAACTTTGCAACCTATGGCATATTAATATGCTAGTCACTATTAAAGTAAATAAAGTATGGAAACTTCCGATTCAAGTGAAAATTTGCCTGATTATTACATTTTATTACATGAAAGCTGACAATGCCTTTTTTCGTTTATCGCGCAAAGGATTAGCGTTTTCCGGAATGAATGACACCCACATATGACAATTTTGTCTATTTTCAGGAGATTTTTATGAGCTTTCATGAGATTACCAGGTTTTATATATACCGGTATATATTGCAATTTACCAATTGCACCTAGAATTAGCGCGGGGCCTATGAAAGTGCAGGGCCCACTGCGACCGCATAGGTTGCAGTGGCTTAAGACTGGCCCTGGTCTTAAATATATTAGATTGCCTAGACCTAGAGTAGAGTAATTTATTATTATTAAGAACAATAAGAGTTAGATGTTAATGTTAGATCAGATAATCAGTATAACATATAATATATATATATAACCACTAGTTCTATATATATATGTATACATAAGTATAAATGTTAATAAATAAATTTTTAAAAATCTATTTTACAGAAAACATATATGACATATGGCATACAGACAAGTTTACTAGATGGATCTTTCATCATTTTGGAAATATATATGTAGTTTATCCATCGTGGTTCGATGATGACCACTTTGTCATCCAGGGGGCTGAGGGCTTTGCACTGGGGTTTTTATGCCTCCTCATGTGGCTGGTGAGACCTATGTGAGCCTGGAATGTTCGGCCTCACACTGGGCAGGTTATTCCAGCTGGAGCTAGTGTCGTTTGTCTTGCTTTTCTTTTCTGGCGTTTTTCTTCTGCCAGCGTTGTTCTTTTTTCCTCAGCAACCTGTGCGCCAGTTTTCACAGCGCAAGGCCATGATGCTCTGTCATGTGCCTCTGTCTCCCAGGTGCCTGGGTCTATGCTGAACACCTTCAGAGAAGCTTTGAGGGTGTCCCTGAAGCGCTTTCTTTGACCACCTTGCAAACGCTTTCCTTTGCTTAGTTGGCCATACAAGAGTCGTTTAGGGATGCGGTGGTCTTCCATTCTGTAGTCCTGACCTGCCCATTGCAGCTGGGACTGCATCAGGATTGTGTGGATGCTTTGCAGACATGCTCTTCGAAGGACTTCTGTATCTGGTATTTTGTCTTGCCATTTGACATTTAGTATTTTTCTCAGACATGTCATGTGGAAGTGGTTTAGTTTCTTTGCATGTTTACTGTACACTGTCCATGTTTCTGAGGCATAGAGCAATGTAGGGAGGATGACGGCTCTATAGACCCCTAGTTTTATGTTTGTGGTGATACCACGTCTGTTCCACACATTTGTAGACAGTCTGCCATAGGATGCACTGGCCTTGGCGATTTTGGAAATACAAGAAGAGTTAATATTCCCTGTTTCTATTGTGAAACAAATCACAGAAGCATTCTACAATTTTATTTTATATAATAAATACCAATAAATGTAAATACAAAATCACATTTTAATAGAGTTCTTCATTATACACACAACATTATTTTAGTTATGTTCCTTTTCACTTGCTAGGTTTAGACAAAGTTTCGAATCAGGATTTAATATTATTATGTCATAGCCCAAAACTCCAGCAGGATGTTAGTTAATGGCAGTGGTTAATGTTTGAACCTGAGACCACAGAGAAGACAGTTCGCAAACCACACAACTTTTTGCGTTTTGTAACTTATTCAAATTTTGATCATTTCTATGTTATTTCAGATTTGAATGTCCATTGCAATGATGACTTGATCTGTAAAGGGGTTACATTTTTAAAAAATAAGAGTTGGATCTCATTCTTCGAATGATGCTATTTATGACAAATTGCAACATGGAATACATATTAGAGGCCAAAAAAAGATCCACTGCCGAGGGAAGACGTAGACGTCATAAAGAACATTTCAATTGACCACCAGCTGAAAATGGTTATGTCTTCGCTGGACGCGGCAAAATACCTAGTCTGGGTAGCCAAGAAAAATACTGCAATCCTCATTAATCTTTCGACTCGACTGCCAGCCTTATTTATTAAACACTTTAAATTATGACTAGCTCTGCATTTTTAATAACAATATAAAAAAAAAATATATATTCAGTGATTAACTGGCAATAATTGGGTTACTAAAATTAATAAAATGAGTTGCATAACTACATCTACAGTAGCCTATATGCATTACTTAATATTATATTGATACCACAATTTATTTTCCACTTCCCTGACTTCCCAGAGAAAAGAAAAAAAACAACTCCTTTTCCAGTAGGATAATCTCTTTCATTTATAGTCTTAACACAATTTAAAGCTTTTTTACAGTTACAGATTAACTTGCTATCTTAACTATCTAATGATTCTATTCCAATCAACAAATAAATCAAGAGTGGGATAAATTAAAATTCTTCAATTTTTACATATAGATTTATAGAATATTAAACTTAAGTATATAGGCCCGAATATGTTTAAGTAGGAGTGTAACAAAATCCATATTTCGTATATTAATAATATTATAGAATTGGTAGATCTAAGTCTAATTTTTGCCTTATAGATTAGTTTTTAGAAATTTAGATCTATATCAGACTACTTTTAAGTCTAGGTTTAACTTAAAGCTATTTGCTAGTGTTGTACGGGGTTGTGACTAGATTCAAACTAAATATAATCGTGTACTACAATAACTACGTTGAATGAGCTCAACATTGTAATTAATGTTTTTTTTCCCATATTGGGCCTATTTAGGGACGACTATAGGTTAATAATCACTATTAGTGTATAGAGAGAGTATATAATTTTAAACGTTGTTTTTCTAGATCTAGGCCCAGCACCTCGATTGGATCAGTCTAGATAGATCTATATAGATAGGTCTAATCTCTAAATATCCAATACTACTATTACTAGATCTAGACTTCATCTAATTGAATTAAGGTCTACTTCATACATCATTAATGATCTGAGAAAAGAAGATCTAGCTCTTGATCAAAAGCAGTAGATGTAGAACTAGAATAAGCCTGAAGCAGTAACATAAGCCATAAATTGCGTAAGTTGACTAAAACGAAACATGTGAACTGAGGCGCGCGGTACTGCGTGGGCTGAAATGCTGTTCGCTTGACTAGATCAAGAATAAGCTGACAAACAGTAGATATAACATGCAAAGCCATAAATTGCGTGATTTGACCTAATTTCCCTAACTTAACATCCACTTTTTATAAATTGGTGTGATTTAGTCGCCTTTGTTTTCAGAAACTGGCATTTACGTAAAAAGAAATAGGGAAATACGCTAAGCCATAAACTGAAAAATTTCCCCTATACTACATCATCGACCTTGGTTGTCTGAGAAATACTGATCTCGAATGGCTTCGAGATTGTGAAATTTAATAGTCCCTAAAAGGCACATTAAATTGCTTATATCTAAATAATTACAAAGAATATATGTCTAATATTTCGTATGTATGTTTTTTTAAGCATTATGAAACTGAAAAAAGTATTACACCAGTTTCCGCGTCTGACCACAAAACCTCTTCAGTTGGTCTTTAAGGGACTATCTGTTTAGTTACTAATTCAGTAATAAGCATAAGCTTATTATATAGGTATCAATCGAACTACCTGTATCCGGATCAACTGTTTTCATTGCATCCAACAAAGTCTGCATTGGAACCCAATGAGGTGGGTATTTAAACCGAGCAGTATCTAGAATCAAGACCAAGTCTCTGCCTTCATGATACCTGGAACCTCAACAAAACAAATTAAAAAGCTGACTGTTAACAGAAAGAAAGAAAAACCTATTTTTCTTTACCACAAATAGTAAAAAAAAACATAAACCACTTTTTCAACGTACACACATATAACTAAAGATGTGTCAGAGAAAAAATAACAAGGTAGACTATCACATAGCTAAACATCAATCTGTCCAGAGTTAACTCATCAAAATAGTTTAAATAAACAAAAAAAATAGTTATTTTTTAAAATCAATTCCTCCTATATGAAACGATGTAGGTCTAGAATATCTCATTTTATGTATTTCTTGTAATGATTCATTGTTGCAAGGAGTCTTTCTTTATTAACAATCCGACTTGTGATTTCTACACAAGACAGTGTGCGAAATGTTCATGTACATCTAATTAACTCTTTACTGAATACTAAGAAACATTACAGTGTGGTAATTAGTGCTTAACTTATTTTCAAATAAAAAAAATCAAGCCAAATTTCATAAGAAGATAATTATATTTTGAAAAATTATAAGTCAAACCATAGTTTCCATTGAATGGCCAATTAGGTAGCTATTTTTTACCCAAAAATTTACATAACTGTCTAAAACTTTTGAGGCCCTTTTGGAAATACTTGTCCAATTTGCATCTTTTTTTAACTCATGAAGACTTTGCAAGCTAATAGGACGAATTATGAAAATCATTTTTTTAACGAACCTAACTTGACTTGTTAGACAACCAATTCTAAGCCTCCAAAAGTGTGTAATAAAATTACCCTGCTATGGGTGAGAAGTGACCATCTCCCGTCTGTGACAAAGTCTTCCTGGAGTAGGAGGCAACAAATACAACATCATCTCTCAGAGTGGCTGCTTGGATCTGAAACAAAAAAACACAAAATATATATAGTCACAAGTTTTACAAACTAACATGAAGGAATTAAGTCAGACTGTTCGTATCAAAAGTCTATCCTAAATTAGACTCTAAATAAAATTATATGCAGTCAAAACGTATTACCTCTTGCTTTAACTCTTTTAGTGAATATGTTTTTATAAAAAAAACTTAATTTTCTGGGACAAACAAAATGTGCAAGGGAGTAGTGTTACCAAAACTAATATACTTTTTAAAAATTTTATTTTATAAACTAACATATTTTCTTTTATTTTAATGGACTTCTATAAATATATAATAAAGAAAATAAAGAAATTCAAGAAAAAAATTTTAAAATTAAATTTAAAATGAGTATGGAAAAAGGAAATGCACAAAAAAAAATTCATTAAAAAAATAAATTTAATAAAACATTTAAGCTCTTAATTATAAACTTATTCTATACATATAGGAAAATAAAAAACTAAACGCATTATGCCACTTGAAATGTCATAAAAGATTAACAAATGCACTAAGAACTTTATTATATTTATTATAAGTTTATTATTCACAGTAGTTTTGAAAAATAAAATATTAACCATTATAAATCACTTTGAGTAACAACACTGTCACCAGCACTAGCTAAGTAACACTCAGAGTAATGCTGTATTGAAAGAGTTAAAACACTGATACAATATTATAACTGTATATTTAGTTTTGTTGTGACACGGTTACTGTGTGTGGTCAACCGTGACACACAGTCAAGTGTTGGGTATCATGAGAGTTAGGGGACTTGCGGGAAGTGACGAGGGTGTTGAAAATATGCAGAAGGAAGTCATCTAGTGGAGTTGGTTAAATGTAGATAATGTTAGCCTTGTAAATATGTTATGTTTGAATGCTTCACAATAAAAGGCAGTTTATACTTAAAAGGACTTGTTTCTTCACAAGTTTATAAACCATCTTAGCAATAACTTTAAAACAAAAAAAAAAGGGTGTAGGCCTACATTAATGAAATGGAGTTTTTAATATTGTGATTTAGCTGCCTTCATATTAGTCTGTTTATGTGTCTAAAATATTAATTTTAAATTGTAGAGTAAAGGACAAACTCTGAAACCTGTGCTCTTAGTTCCTCCAAGGAAAGTATACTGGAACCTGACACAGCTTGGACTGAAAGGTTGTTACATCGAGCCAAGCAAATAAACTGCTCCATGTTAATGCCTTTTTCTCTGGCCAACTGTAGTGATGTGCAGCAGTCGAGCATGTCTTCATGGTACCATCGCCATGGGCCTGTGGATTAGAGATTTAGTATAGAGAAATTCAAACATTTTATTTCTATATTTCTTCAAAGTAAAAAAAATAATGAGTAAATTTTAATATTATCTTAAGACTGTTCTGTAAATTAGTGAGGAGCACCTTCAAAACCAATGGAACCAGAGAACATTGGTGAGAGTTTGGTATTTAAGCCCCGTTTTCAAAAACACATTTAGACCAAGAATTGTATTCAGGTTTCAGTTATGCTCAAAAGTGCCCCTAGGTTTAACATTGAAAGTATCAAAGATAGGTCTTTGCTCTAGGTAGATAACTTATGTGAACTGGTGTACGGTTTCATTTGCAGTCAAACCTTTGAAGAATATTTCTTTGGGAAATAACATTTTTGTTATCGTTTCTTAAATGTTTTACATTTCAGTGTTCCTTCCAGAGTTCAAGATAATCCTCTTCCTAGTACAAACCTCCCGAAGGACTATGGGAGATGGTAGCAGGCAAGGTATGAGCCCAAGACTATCAAGACATCTGAATGACAGCCCTGCGCGCGCATATCGCATGACCAGGCTAGGTAAATAGTTATGGCATCTATTAACATTGTGCATGTCATAGCAATCTTTTGTACAAATGATACTAATTATATTCTATTTCATGGTACACATTGTACCGATGGCAATCTATTTATTTAATCTGAAGTCACTAAAGGACATCATATGCAACAAAAATGAATGAAATTTGTATTCAACTAAATAGATAAATGCTTTCAGCATCTAAGTAACCTTACCTTTCCAGACCCGGCCTGGATCTATTTCCAAAACATTAAGTGCCATGACAAGAGATGTAAGACCACAATATGCAGGTTCATCTTGAGTTCGATACTGCGTTGACAACTGTGAGGTCAGAAAAAAAAAACCTCAATTTAAAAAAATGTAAATTATTCTTATAACTTACACATGTTCTTTTAGCCAAATAACCAACAACAAATCAATTAAAACTAGTTAATACACAACTTTTTTTGTTATAAAAAAAAATAGTCTTGAAATCACTAAGTAAATAATTGTATATTAAAAAAAAAAAAAAGGTCTGTTTTAGAACTAGCTAAGAAAAGAAAAAGCCAAGCTAAGAAAAGAAAAAGCCATTCTTTATTATTTACTACTCCCTTTTACTTAAACTTTCAAATATTTCATTCTTGTAAAAATTTCTATTTTTTAACTTAAATAAATGACAGATGATTAGATTGATAAAGATCTATTAATTTCAACAAAAAACTAGGGCTTGATGGTAATCTTACATTGGACAACTAAGGACAATAGAAAACACAAAGAAGAAATAAAATACCATATAAAAAAAAAATTACAGAAATCTAATATAGTGAATATAGTGAAATCTTTGATGATTTTAATACCTATAATGAAACCAGAAGCTGTTTAGTTATATAAGTGTTTTCAAATTTTTCATACCTTTTATACATTTAAATGTAGATTTAATAAATAAAATGACATGAAACAACTAGTCTTTTTGTGTGTTATTATCTTACTTTGAAAAAAGAGTTCATATGTCCAGTAGCTAGAGCTTCAGCAAATATTGTTTTTCCTTCCGCTGAGGCAAAGTCAATGCAAGAAGGAGGCAGAGGCCGTCTATAAAACTGAAGGGTATGTGGTTTCATAACTGGACGCTCTGCAGCGCTACTTGAACTAACTGCCAACTTAAGTAATAAAGCTCTGGGGTTGTCTGGGTATAAATATAAACAAGCAGCTAGTATATATATATATATATATATATATATATATATATATATATATATATTAAATAATATGTAAATTATGCAGAGATATTTTAAATAACAACAGCTATTAATGTCATTAAGATATTAAAAAAAAAACTGCCCAGGTTTTTCATTTATATAAAAGATCTACTACATTCATTTTAAAGTTCAACTGAAATGTGAGACTAAATCTAAACTTACATTAAATACTAACCCATCTCCATTATGAAAACTAAACTATAAAGGCAGTGTTGATTCATTCAAGTCAATCAACAGTCTATTTACTCTTCTCTTAATCTTATTCTGAATATTCAACTCATTGTTCATTCAATTCAATTATTATAATGTCTGACTTGTTTAGAGACAATGAGTCGTTAGCTCACTGAATTTACTGAAACTAAAATCTAGATCTGGAATGCTATATATAATATAATATCTATCTAGTCAAGATACTTTTTTAATTTTCCAGTAGCGCTTACCGTATTTTTCGCAGTATAAGACGCACTTTTTCTTCTCCAAAACTGGGGGGAAAAAGTTGGTGCGTCTTATACGGCAAATACACATTTTACATGCATTAAAACTGCCCCCAACTTTGTGTGGCGCTTACTCGCAGTCCTTTCCTTATGCAGTGTGTGCTGCGGGCTGGATTTGGGGCACGTACTGCGGGCTGTGGTGACTTCTGTGACCCTCCCTGCACGGCCAGGCTGTGTGTGTTCGGGCTTCCCTCTCCCTCCTATAGCGCGCCATGCCCCCCTCCCGACAGTCTAACCATGTGCTGCACGGGCATCATGCTGAGCTTACTGCCGGTACCTCCATCCATCAGCGCAGGCTGCGTCTCCTCATGTCTCCCGGAGTAGTCTCACTCCTTGCTGGGCAGTGTGGGCACAATTTCGCCGCTTCTCTGCATATCTCCCGGGCACCCGATCAATCCATGCTGCCCTGAAATGTCCGCATGTCTGCCTCATGGTTCCGCCTCCTCCAGCCAATGCTTACTGATGTCCGTACTCTGCCCCGCCCCGCTGATTGGATGCCCGTGATTGACGGACTGCCTCCGATGTTGATTTTTAAAAGGAAAACGTTCCCAAAAGAAACAATCCCACGGGGAGTCGTGCATGTTCACGATAAAGGGTGGATGGACGAAAATGGCATGAGGCTGTGGATTGACAAAGTGTGGTCCAAACGTCCTGGCGGTCTTCTGAGGAAATCTTCCTTGTTGGTGCTTGACCAGTTTAGAGCGCACATTACGGCAAAAATACTAAAAAGAACTTTAAGGAAGTTAAAACCCAAATAGCTGTGATTCCTGGTGGCCTCACTAGCCAGCTGCAACCTCTGGACGTTTCCATTAACAAGCCATTCAAAGTTCTGATGCGTGAGGAGTGGAACACCTGGATGGCAGCTGGGAACCATGATCTGACACCTACTGGGCGGATGAAGAGGCCCACTATCACACAAGTGTGTGAATGGGTTAAAAGGTCATGGGACTCCGTGAAGGAGGACATTGTTGTAAAATCCTTCAAGAAGTGTGGCATTAGCAATGCCTTGGATGGAACAGAAGACGACGTCTTATTTGACACCAGTGAGGAAGAAAGTGATGACAATGACTGCGAGGATCTGTCCTTCCTCATTTCTGATAGCAGCGAAGACGAGGAATTCTTGGGGTTCGAATAAAAACATTACAGACTGATTTTTGTTACTTTCACTGTTTACTGACTGTTAATGAGAGTAAAGATTGTTCTTAATATGTTACATGGTTGACATAAAATTGTTAAACTGCTGTTTACTTTATACAGTTGATATAAAATATTTTAGCATAGTATTTGGTTCAGAATCTTTTTTTTCTAGATTTTCCTCCTTTAAAATTGGGTGCGTCTTATATGCCGGAGCGTCTTATACGGCGAAAAATACGGTAATTTTTTTTGGTTACTACACAAGAAACAATAGTTTTTGTAAGACTAAGTTAATTAGAGACTGGTCTCATAGTGGCTAGACCTAATCTAGATTACTGATTAGATCAAAACTGTGAAAATCTAGATACAGGCTATTATAGACTCACTAAAAAGATATTCTAGTCTAGATTAAAATTCAATAATCAAGATTACTGACTTAGAATGTACAGACAGTAAAACATAAGTAGAACAGTTCTAAACACACTATAACTATAATAATGACTATAATATATATAATACAAAATAAGAGTAACACGACCTATAGACACCATAGTCTATCTATATACTTTATATAGATGATTTAAATAGGCATGATTAGGTAAATTAAGTTTTTACTGACTGAGTGTCACTGACTGATTATCATAGTATGAATTATAATATGATTCAGACTGTTACTGATTAACATGCATGTTCTGTGGCATTTTACGTCTCGACTCGAGATGGTCTTTTTTGCAACTTCTTGTGTGACCGCAGCTGTGAACTGAGCTTTGTATGAAGGATTGGCTTCTTTTAATACTTTTATCTTTAGTCACACATAAATGTTGCATGACTAGAATAGATTTCATTTATGAGATAATTATATAAAAATTATTAAAGGTTAATCATAATACTAATAGAAGTAGAAGTTTATAATGATAAGTATCTATATATATATATATAATTCTCTTCATGGCTCAAGAGTTTGGACACCAAGTAATGAAAAGATCACTCTTTTATTTCTGCAAGTTGGACAGACTAGAGTTAACACACGTAATTTTAGAGGCGAGGGGGGGAGAACAAGTAGTATTCACCCATCACTAAATAGCAGGGCCGGACTTAACCATTGTGACCAAGAAGTCATGGAGAGAGTTAATATACCCTGTATTCACCCGTCACTAAATAGCAGGACTGGACTTGTGGGACCCAATACAAAATGGATTTCACTGGCCCAGTTTGGGTAGGGATACGGATAAGAAGTGAAAATTAAGAGTTTGTATTAGAAAATATAGTCGTCTTTGCATTTTATTCATTCTTTACTACGAACAGAATTACTACACAAGTCTTGCATGTAGCGAAGTCATACAGTATATCATAAGAATTCTGTTTCCTACATAGGTCACGCTCAATAGCAAGAATTACCAAATGTTTCAATCTATCTATGAGAATTGTTGACCTCAAGTAATTCTTCATTAGACGCGCGAGAAGCTTCTTTCACTAGATTCCACAATTACGGGCTTTACATAATGCCAGGTATTTTTTTTATCGCACTTAGGATTGGCGCTTTCCAAAATGACAACTTTGTCTATATTATATATTTCAGGAGAATGACTTTTCAAAAGATTTTAATAATTTCCGGATATTTCCAAGACCTTTTCGTATATTTTGCAATTTCAGGAGATTTCAAGGAGCTCCTGGTAAATCGAAAGAAGGCAGCGGGAAATCTGTTAAGTTATAAAATGGTTTGATTTAATAATTTATACACCTAGAATTAGCGCAGGTCCTTTGAAAGTGTGGGGCCCTGCAAAATAACGGTGTGTATGCTACGCCGCCGGTCGACTAGTATAATATATAATTAGATCTAGATAAAGTAGATAAGATAGTAGACCTATACTCAAATATTTATAGTGAAAAATAGTGTTACTAACACTGTTAGAGTTAGTTACTTAAGACTTAAGTAAAAAAGGGTAAGTTAGTATGCCTATCATAGCTTGTCATAAAAGTCAAGTGACATAGAATCTAATTGACATAATGATAAGTGAGTCTTATCTTTAGTCAAATAGATTATTTATTATAATTATTTTTTTTATTATAATAATTATATTATTATTAGTAATTATTTATTATAATTATATTATTATTAGAAAAGATTATTAGTAAGTAATTAAAGTAAGTGTGAGTTAGTACTAGATCTAGATCTTGTAATAACAACAAATTGAACAATGACAAATTTCCGTAACCGTAAAGATCAATAATAAACTTTATGTTTATAATTTATAAAGCAGTCTGAGTCATCATGATGAGTCTTACTCTTACTAGTCTTAGATTTAGATCTAAGTATCACATTCACAGTTAGGAGATTTGATATTAATTATTATCACCGTATTCTTTTAATTGAATTACCCCATCTCCGTTACCTTTTCTGAGACTCTTAAATATCTGAGAGGTGACAGCTAACATAGTCAAGAGAAAACAATATCATTAAATTCACTATCTTCCGTGAGTAATTTAACCTGTCAATAACATTGTGATTTCGTTTCGCTTCTCAATATTTAGATTTATCCCACTTTTATACTATCTCTTGCCAATTTAGATGTTTTTTTATAAAAAATATCTTAATCATGATCGATCGGTGATTCACAAACTTTTTGTCTCGCAGATCTAGACCTATATCCCTTTCTATGTTTTTCGGTAGATTTAATAAATAATATTGAATTTTTGTGAATTCAGCTTCTTCAAATATGTATTATTTAATTATTTTTTTTATAGATCTAGACAGTGGCATCATTAGCGTCGGTGTCACCCGTTGAGGTTAATCAATGGTGTTATGGGTGTCACGTAACACGTGTTTCAATGCATGATTAGCCTACTATTAGGAACAGAAATTAGTCAACTCAACATGTTTTCTTTATCAGATATAATAGACTTTTAGACATAATTATCAAAAACTGATTTGGGCCTACAAGTTCGTGTTTCTCAAACTTTACTGGTGACGACCACCTAGATCCAGTGCTCGATTTAGGAAAAAAACAATGCCGGGATGAAAATTTTTTCTGCAGAGCCGGGGATGGTAAAAGT
This sequence comes from Biomphalaria pfeifferi, assembly GCA_030265305.1. Lineage (NCBI taxonomy): Eukaryota > Metazoa > Mollusca > Gastropoda > Planorbidae > Biomphalaria > Biomphalaria pfeifferi. Next base: position 1,636,619 of record JASAOG010000143.1, on the reverse strand, counting down.
TAAAGCAGAGCCGGGCATGGAGCCTCACAGTGCCGGGTATATCCCGGTTTCGCAACAATCTGAGCCCATCTACTAATCCTGGTACTCTCACTACTACTATTATTATTACTAACACTTCAACTACTAGTGCTACTACAATATAACATGACACAATATCAATTCAATTAATTTGATATTTGCACAAATTCCATGTGACACACTTTTACCATGTTCTGTAATTTTGTCATTGAGTTTTTTAATTTTGCTTTTTTTAGAGTTTATTTCAAGTATGGAGAGACCTTCAACAAAAGTTTTCTCTATTCGCATTCTTTCTTTTCCATGCAAGCCTAAATTTTTTACTGAAGTACAATATGTACAAATTACTTTTCCATCGGCAGTGGCTTGGAGCCATGGTCTGCTTTTCTGCCATGTTTTGAATCTTGTTAGGGATAGTCCCTCAGGAAAAAATTCACCCTGTATGGGCTGTATGTTTACATCATTAATTAATTCATTCAAATTTTCATCTGCATTCAATATATTTACAGGTTCATCGCAAGTATTTTGGAAACATTTGGGTCTGATACTGACATAATGAATTTCAGTAATTTGCCCGATAACCACTTTCTTTGAATCCAATAATGATTGCATTCTGCATTTCACAACCGTGATGTGCCCATTGTCATGCCAAATGTGTATGTCTGTTTCCAAAATATCTGCTGTGGCTCGCACTATTGGTTCAGCACACCAATGTCCATCCAATCTTTGGCATTCTAAATATGCAGTGAAATCTTTATAATCTGTTTTAATTAAAAATGATTCGTCAATATAATCTGGATGGTTTTCTAAATATGTCACTGCATTCTGTCTCAACTGCCAAGCATTGTATGAGGAAATCGGATTTACACAACTGGATTGTTGAAGTTGGTCGATTATGGCATGAAAAAAGCAGTTGCCATCACTTGGTACATCAACAACAATGCATCCTCGCTCCTCAACTATTTTTTTAAGATTTGTTGAAACAACATTGGAGTCCCCGATGCCTGAAAATGAAAACAATAAAGTATGAATTACAATGAATGACTGTCAGAGCAGGCACAGTTTTAAGAGTAGGATGGAAGGCCAGTTTTCAGACCTGCCTCTCCAATAAACATTGAATAACAATGTAATAACACCCCCACACCATACCATCCCCTGATCTATCTATCATTTGATTAAATTTTTATAACATCAGATGTATCTTAGCCTATTAATTCTATCTTTCTTGACAGCTTATATAACACTGTTTACTAGCTAATAGATTTTTTAAACTTATTATTTTATATATTAATTAATAACAATATCAATCAATATATATTCAACTGCTTTAGAATTTTGATATTAATTTCAAATCAAACTTATTAAAGCCAAAATAAATAAACTTATAATATTTTATTGGTTTATTTTAGTTATAAATTATTAATAATTAATGACTTACTACAAGACGTTTTCTGAAGAAGTTGAAGATCATCACTGTGAGATTTCACTCTTTGGATTATAGTATTTTTCGTAAAAGACAATTTTTGTTGGGTTAATGTTTTAAATTTTTTACAAGACGGCTCTTTAGACATTTCAATGAAAACAAAATTAAAAAATATTTATTTTAAATAGGCTATAATTCTGATAAACCGCGCTTTGTGACAAACGAAAAGTGAACTTAAAATTAAACTCAAAAAATATAAGAAAACGAAACACTTAGAATTATTTTTACTTACGTTTATTTCGATTAATTCGGTAGATGGACGTACCAAATTTTTCCATTTAACTAAAAATTTCGTGATTGCACTTATTCGACTTAAAAAACCAGTGCAGGGGATGGTAAAAGTTAAAGCAGAGCCGGGGATGGAGCCTCACAGTGCCGGGGATGGAGCCTCACAGTGCCGGGGATGGAGCCTCACAGTGCCGGGGATGGAGCCTCACAGTGCCGGGGATGGAGCCTCACAGTGCCGGGGATATCCCCGCGGTAAATCGATCACTGCCTAGGTCACATTTTTGTTTGCTCCCCCTTATTCAGCAAGCGATTTGAGCCATGTTAGGTCTCCAAGAGGTCTGAAATCTTTAAAAAATCGACGTCATAAAATCGGCCCTGTTGTCATAGATGTGACAAGGAATCTGGTACGAGAGATGCAACTCACCAATTCTTTTCCCCTAAGGAATTCAACATTTCAACAATCAACAAAAGCCTGCATGATTCATGAGGCTAACCGAAAAAGCGATCTATCCCGATTAGTCCAGGTAACCAGTGAAAGTACTGTGAAACTATCAATTCTTACAGAAGTAGCCACCAAAGTCTATATAGATGGTTCTGTGAAGTTGATCGAGAGGTTATGAGAGGTGGGTATGTAGGCTATAGCACTGATACGATTTCCTGGCAGCACCAAATTATGACCCAAGAGAGAAGATGAGGAGACAGTGGACCACATTGTCGTAAAATCTTGCGTCTGACATAATAGGAGACAGGAAATAAATGTACAGATTTTCAGTTTCAGGTTACTCTTTATATGGGATGGAAATCTTAAAACAAGAAAAACATCAATAAACCTGTGCGATTAGAAAGTTTTACCAACTGTTTTTGTTTAGCGCTATTTTATGCCTTTAGCCTTCTCAATACACTACGATCCTAGCTATTACTTATCTAGACCTGTTGGGAAAATGGAGAGAACGAAAATGGTATCTTGGTGAATGTTACAGTACACGTTTTTTTAAAGCATTTTATTCTGTATTTAGACTTTACTATCAGGGTAGAAAATAAGATGTAACACAGACTAATCTGGATGTGACTGCAAATACTTGATCTAGATTTATGTAACTGAGATTGAAGAGAAATATTTCACTACATTACTGTAAATTAGTTCCATAAGCTCTGTTGCTTCGCAAGTCAACTTTGAGAAAAAAAAAATCAGGAGCTGGCGACACTTAGGCAGTTTGAATAACTCAGTGCTACACCCTGGCAGAGCCTGTGACGCCGCGCTGGCTCCAAACTGTATTGGCACTTTGTCGTTCCTTTGGATACGTCAGCAGCGTGGAGAGGGGAGAACTGTTGTGCGGGTGACATCGTTCCGACCACAGCTAATGCCGCGGCATTCATCTCATTTCCATGAGATGATCCATAGTAGCTTCGTGACTGAAGTAGGCCATTATTAGACTATTTCTGTGATCTCTACAACTTTGACTGTGAAATGACTTCTGGAATGTCAAGTAGTTTTGGAAAGTATGTCTATATTTCTTCAGCCGTCATGCACAAATGCTCTTAATAAGAAATTATCAGTTCATCCGTTTGTCTGGTTTAGTGTCATTTTCTCTCATAGAGAAAGGCCTACAGTACACCCTAGATAACATTGGCAACATGAAAATAGGGCCCATTATTTTCGTCCAATTTTGTTTGTCAATCTGAAGCTTCATTAGGAAGGATCAGGCTCTTCAGTCAACTCGAGACAGTTTCATTCCACTCTTACTGTACCTGTGTCTAACGTGATTACTAAGCTCTCAGAAGACTGAATTGGTTCCCAACTTGACACTAATATTTCTATAACAACGACCATTTAGCTCTAATCAACTTTTCTTAAAGTGTAAGACACCAGCTGTATTTATATTCAAATTTAGTTATTTTTTGGGGGAAGTCTACAGCTTAGGGAGAAAAAAAGGATTAGCATAACTTTTTTCAGTGCCCCTCTGATCAATTTAAAAAAAAATTATAGATGTAATTCTGTTTAGAATGTTGAAAATTTTTGTACTAGACCGACTACTTACTAGATGGGAAGATGGTACCTACGAGGTTCTCATACTGCCTTTATGCACTCTGCAATTACGACTCAGCTCAAGTCAGGCATTCTGATTTGAGCCCACTTAATAGCTACACACCCTCACATTCTTGCAGTGATGTTTTGTGAATGCTAGTACATGTATTGTAAAATATTAATTGCTGCTAAAACTACAGCATTAGCAAGCCAATGAACAAAACATAAAAAACAGACACTGTAAATATATAAAAAAACAAAACAAAATAAGAAGCCAATCTTTTATTTGACCTTTTACAAGTACAATCAAAAAAACAACCAACAAAACAAAATAGGACAATGGGGGAAAGGAGCTGGATGTAACCCAGAAACTAATTCATCAAAGATGGGACATATTTAATTTAAAATAAATTCCTTTAAGAAGCTAATCACCAGATAAAATGAACCATAAACAAAATCCTACCAGTTCTATACATAAATAAAATCTCAAAAGTAAATGGAATAAAAACTTCACATTTCATGACATTAAAAAAAATGAAGACTTAAGCCCAAAGTTTATCAAAAGAAATATCATCATTCTGCCTTCTTTTCACCTGACCCAGAACGTGACCGATCATTGCGACCCCGACTGTCTGAGCGACTTCTCCTACGATGCTTACGTCTAGAGTGACTACGTGAACGATGCCTTCTGCTAAAAAAAAAAAAAAATGCAACCATATTTTTAAGTATTGCAAACATTGAAATAATGAAATGGAGCTTTGGAATCAAACTTATTTAATTAAAACTGCTTATAATATTGTAAAACAAGATTAAGTTTAATGCATTTTTCTTAAATTCAAACATGACACTTTCCATACCCATTTCTAGAACCAGAGCGAGAGCGCCTGGACCGGGAACGACTGCGCTTTGATCTTTTTCTGGAACTACGATCTCTGGACCTTGAGCTTAAAAAAGAAAGAATTAAAATATATATTGCACAAAGTCCTTCATTACAACAACCTTAACTGTATAAAAAAAAATGATTTTAAGTTTACAATGAAATTAAATTAAAGCTATGTCATCATCGATGTACCCAGGATATATATATATTGTTACAAATCTCACTATCCAGGCTATCTGCAAACTGCACCATACAAAACCAACTTGAACTTGACAACTCAGGGCTCTAAAGTAACGTAACACTTTAATAGTTGAATAAATAACAGCCAATACTGTACAAATGGCAACACGTACACTGAAAAAATATCTCTCCGATAACACTGTACCAACTCTTGCACTGGCCTCTCCGTCTCGTTCCGAGCTTGCACTGGATTCACCAGTTCAGGACAGACTTCACACACTGGGCTCCTTGTGTCGGATTCGATCACAGACCAAGATCAAGACGCCAGTCGTCTCAACTGTACTTGACAGTACTCCGCACTGAACCGTTGTAATGCTCCATACAGAACCACACCGTTGAACTGTGCTGTAGTCGACCGTGTTCTGAACCCCTGCCGTGTACCGTCTTGACTGGACACCTCCGCTCTTTATATAGGGTCACTACTGGCCTTCTAGGACCGGACAGAACATCGCTCGACGTTTCTAGCTTCGTCACATGACTACATCCCTCGTGACGCTCTGTTCACGACGACGATCATTCCCGAACCGTCCTGTTGACACTCGACTCGGCTGACCGCTCGACTAGCGCTGGCCTGGGGCGATTTGCGCCGGCTGACTACACTTACACCACTACCCCCATCTGTGATACTACCAGGTTTATAAAAATAAAAAAAAAAAAAGAGCGAATAACAGACAATACATTTAAAAAATTTATAATAAATATTTTGTATACATACCTTCGCTTTCTCCTATGCCTGTCAGGGCTTCGGGATCTTCTTCTATTTCTGTCTCTGCTTCTATCTCTCCCACCCCTATCAGCATCTCGATCGTATGTATTTTTATTCCGACTGGGACTGCGGTCTGAGGCAGCCATACCCCTTGCTCTATCAGCATCTTCCATTTCCCTTCTCTGTCTTATTTCTTCTTTCTGTGCTTCACGCTGAGCTCGTCTGTCAGAGACCAGAACCTGTCAGTAAACCAATAGTTCAATTTCATCAATCAATAAAGACTCAAGCCTCAACCCTAAAAATACATTGAACCCAGCTCAGCAACTTTGCAAGGATAACAATAACACCTAATGGTTGTTGGAATTGAACTTCAAAGGTTACCTTCAAATGATCCAACTTTTCTCTAATTGTAATAAAGCCAAGGTGAAGTTTGCCTCCAAAATGATCTGCCAATCGTCTATCATTATCATGGATGCCCAGATAAGCACCACATACTTCACACACACGCAATTTTTGTTGCTGATAACTTGAAGCTGGCATGGAATTCCTGAATTCAATCTGGAAACAAAGATTTAAAAAGAGGATTGAATTTCACTATTACGCTGTCAAGCTTGTTTATCATAATGACAAGCCCACACAGATAATGCTTGGTAACAAAGGTTAAAATTAAAACTTTTATGATTTATAAAAGCTAATTAATTCTTAATTTGGCTAATTTCAATTAACTTGCATAAATTTCTGCACTGGGTTAACATTGTTTAATACAATGGCACACTACACAAGTGACCCAATCTTGACATGAAATCACATACCTCTGCTTGACTTTTCTTAGCCTTGAGAGCTTCCACTTCTTCCAGCATTTTGATAGATTCATCTACTTCTCCGGCAGTAGCAATTTCCTCTGCTCTTGCCATAAGTGTACCAATCTGTTCACCAAGAGCATGAATTTGCTCTGCCTAAAAATGTAATGTTAAATAATGAAAAGCTACAATGGATAAGAATGATGCTCTAGAAATTCATATTACAATTTAATGTTTATTGAGCAGTTTGTTCACAAACCTTGCTATTAGCTTCTTCGCTCAGTTCTTCCTGAGTTTCTTTTAATCGACGTTTAGCAACTTCTGTCTTTCTGTCACAGTCAGCTATAAAGCTCTGAAGATGTTCCATGGCCTGTTCAATAAACAATGACAATGAAATAAGAAGCTAATTAAAAAAAATATACAAAAACACAAAAAGCAAATCTTGTATTCAAGAGACTATTAAAGAACTTAAAAAAAAAAACGTTTGACACACCAATGAGATAAAAAAAAAAACTTACATCAATGTCATAGAAGTAATCCTTTGACTTGGCAGCAAGCTCATAGTCTGCGCGAAGAGCCAGGTCATGTATGTTCGGGCAGTCTCCAAGATCCATACGCTACAATAAAGACAAATTCAAAATATCTCCCAAAGATTAGCAAATATTGACTTAAAATGCAAAGTGAACTATTTATTTAATATAAGAACAAGTATACTTCAAACATCAAAACACACAATTCTGATAAAAAAAAATATATTTAAATATTATAAATAAGTATACTATTGCAAATTATTTTAGTAATATATAAAAATATTAAAAGTACAGTCTAACCCTAGATTGCAAGCATAATTTATTCTAGGACTGTGCTTAAAACCCCAAAAGATTGCAAATGGAAGCATATTCTCCCAAAACAAATTAATACAATAAAAAAAAAGTGTTTCAATAATAAAGGAATAAACCGTACCAATAAATCAATATTAAATTGTGGACTATTAAAGTAATTTGAGATGTGGAATGTAAAAATATTGTTAGTTTGACTATCATTTCTGAAAAACTGAATTACATGTTCAACATTGGAATGTAAAACTCAGAATTAGACTTACACAGTTTTAGATTTTTGCCCAGATTTCTTTATGCCACTACTTTTCATTAAAACTTTGTCCATTCTTTTTAAAGTGATTTACTTGTACTGTGCAACTGAGTTCTTATTCTCTAACGTAAACATAATAACCCAATATGCTGAAGTTTCAATTGCAAGATTATAACTAAGAGTGTTTCAACTCTAATATTTTTATACACACTAAGACACTGTCTGGTTACTTAACATCTATTATCACTATAGGAATATTGAAGAATAATTTAAAAGAAAAAAAAACATGGATAAATATAACCACAGAGAAAAGCTGATGGTTCAGTTGTGAGCTTATAGTAGCCATTGTAATTCATAGCCTCATCTTTTTAAGACAAATAACTCGCAATCTAAGGCCAGACTGTAATCAACAAGCTGAAAAAAAAAAACTAGGCAATTTTCTATACACTGATGTACAAACAATGATGCTTAAATTTCTAGTCAAACCTAATCATTGTCTTCTGTAGCATCAAAAAGCATTTAAAAAAGCTAATAAGATCTGCCCTACTATTTTTAAACATATTTTATGTGTCATCTTATACATTTTAAAAATTTACCCAAATTAGTTGGCAAATTTCAGATGCTTTATTTGCTACTGGACACAGTAATGGTTAAGAGTGACTAACTGGGGTGGAGTCTGTCTAGCAAGTCTTGTCCATTCTAAGACTAAGACAGTTTTATTGATCCTTACTAGAAATATTTAAAAAAAAAAAAAACTCCTCAAAATAGAACAAACACAAAATTAAAAGAAAGGAATGCTGTGATATTTGTAGATACAGCCACAGAAAATTGTCATAACTGCAGAAAAAAAAAATCTGTTTTCCTACCACTCACACTAATGTCCAGATATAAGATCTACAATATGTCAGTGTGATCATTGTTAATATATTGCTGTTGGATGAATGATTGAACAGCTTCAATATGTATGCAGTCTGTGAAGCATAATGTGAATTTCTTGCAAGGGTCATGTCTCTGACAAAGAAGTTTTGAAACAGGCCAATACACACAATATCTAGGCACTTTAAATATTAAGAAAGATTTCTTTGGTTTTGACATGTCCACTGCACCCAACACTGACCGATAGGGATGCCTGCAGTATAACAACTATCAACAAAACTATGTTAAGAAGAGAGCAATGAAACACGATAGTGTGTAAGCTGGCACAACTCTTACAGAGATCAAAAGGGATAAAGTGACCTTAGGAAAAAGAGGAAAGCTGTTTCATTCTTCCAATGCAAGAACTGTGACAAATTTTGCCAGATCTGACCTGTTGAGCTAAGCAGATTCTTTCACACTCAAATAACAATCAGACTATCCATTATTTCATATGTCAGGGATAACCAATTTATCCCACCACCCATTGCTGTCTTCTTTAAAAGCCTAAATGCTTCATATGGAGAGAAAACTATGATATTGAAGGGAGGGAAAAGCATGGAAGTTTACTAATATCACACAATTGTTTTGGTCAAATCAACTCAACTCTTTGCAAATGTTCTTTTGGCTAGAAAATTCATAATGATAAGTTTGAAATAGTATGTATGTAAAGGCATGATAAAAAAAATTTCTGAACTAATTTTTCATAAATCACTAAATTCATGAATGACTAACACATGGATATGCACAAGACATTTTTTGTTAAAAGAATTATATTCCTGAAAAAGAAAACAAGTTAAAAATATCTAACAAAATTTACAGTACAGAAGAAACAAGTCTATTTATCAATGTATACATTTTTATAGGTTTCTTCATATATTATTAGCTAGGATCCACGAGTTATTGACTCTTCAAAGTTAACACCAGTCAGTAATAAATTACATACTGATGTGAATTGAGTAGTATTAAGATAATACAAACATAACAATCTATTTATAAAAAATCCTAGCAAGAGATGAATTCTTCCTCCAAGTAAGCAAAAGCTGCATTATAAGAGCATAAAACTTAAGTTGTCAGGAGAAGAGGTATATGTTTACCAGGTGACAAAGTAAACATGTGAAATCTTAATGGATAAGAGAATGAGTTTCCCCACCAACAGTTGAACAATGTTTCATCTTCACACGCCCAACCATGTGATAGGTCCAGACCAAGAAATCATATACAAGTCATTTAACAAAGGATGGCGATTCAAAATGGGTCCAACTCACGGTTTCTTACGTACCCAATCCTAGCATGTCAATGTATGTTACAGAATGACACACCAACCTGATCCCAAGAAGCATTTTCGAAGCTATAGGAGGAATGAAGAGAAAAAAATGAAATTAAAATAATTGCTTGGAGGAAATAAATGATAAAAAGAGGGCTGGCAAGCCATGCACTTGCCAAAACAACCACTCACCGTGCTAGCCAGAATATCATGAGGACAACAATTCAGTAGGAAGCTCTTACATACCCGAGGGTCATCAAACCTCACTCGATACTTGTCACTATCGCCTACATTCAATGAAAAGTTATGAAGAAAAAACAAAAACGTCAGTACATCTTTAAATAAAACCCAAGCAACTGTTAGGGAGGTATACATACATGTTTCTGTGACTCCGATGGAAAGTCTACTGGAGACTGACCTGGGCAGTTCTTTGCTAAACTATCATGAGCTCTACAAACGTTTAACAAAATCCTATTTCAACCAGAGCATATTTTTAAACCAGTTTGGTAGCCCCAGGTAATGAAAACTGCCCAAAAAATCTAATTCTCACTGCATGTGATTCATTTTATTAATCTAGACAAAGAAAACAAAGCCAGATTATTGAGAGGAGGCAGGTGGAAAATTTTTAAAAGTGTGGGTTTGTTCATTTCATAAGTAACGCTAACAAGAAAAAAAAAAAAGGAAAAATATGCTCTGTTTAACTCAAGCATATTTTAAAAACTTTTATTGTGTTTACCTAAGGATATAATTTTATTTAAAATGTCTGACCAAAAAACAACTTTGTAGAGCTCACAATAAAATCTAATGTGCATACATACAACTTAACTGTCCTCTTCAGTTCCTTGGAGCATTTACAATGCTTAAATCTATAAATACATACAGTTTGACTTGACTTTACTTCAGATTAAAATCCCATGAACTAAATCATAACTTCAGAAATCTATCAGACAATTAAAATCCAAGTAGGACTTTGAGGAAGATTTTTAAATATTAATTCAAATAATTGGTAACTACTTAATTGTTCTAAACCTCTACTTTACTATAATGCATACCTTACAAAAAGCTAAAAAAAATGCTTATTAAATATAAAAATACTTAAAATCAAAACTATTCTGTGCATCTTTTAACATTGGACTTGAACATAGATCTAATTAGTTAAAAGAGTAAATGAATACACTTGTAAACATATTATATATTTAATCAGACTCTGTATTTTAGTAATGCTCTATTATTAGGTTAGGGGTTAGGTTGTATCAATAAACAATACCATTTGAGACCCCTACATCAAAGATCAAGATCAATGTGTAAAGAAAAGTAAAGTTCCACTGTGAGACCTTGTGGTCTATAGGCAGATGATGTAAAGGTCATCTGTTTCTGTGGCCTACAGTTAACAAGGGTGTCATGTGGCCAGCACAACAACCAATCGCCTTTACTTTTTCCCTAACTAATGTCAGGTACCCATTAGAGCTGGGTGGACTCAGGCGCCTGCAGATCACAAAATTAAAAATCCTAGTCTTCACTAGGATTTGAACCCCGGAAGCCAAGCACTTTACCGCTAGGCCACAGCGCCTAAGATCAATGTGTGATGTATGAGAAAAAAAGGGGAGCAATAGCAAGGCCACCAACCAGGCACACAGTGTGATGCTGAGCTCTAATTGGAATGTATTTGGGTTTGACATTTTGCTTTCCAACATGTAAGATTGGATTAGTCTAGGATATGATCCTAAATGTTGATACTGGTCTGTAGTTTCCTAGATCTAGGTCAGTTTTTCTCCTTTTTTTAAACAGGGGAGTGACATTAACTTCTTTGTTTTGGGGGGAAACTACTAGAAAAAGCTTGAAAAACATTGAATTACTGATTTAGCCACTTTCATTTGTTTTCTTCTTAAGTAAGAAAAAGATCTTGTCAAACTCAATTACTAAACTTAAATCTAGTCTAGAAAGAAGAAGGTTAAGTAAACATGATGAAGGGAGGGGAAACTGCGGAAATTCCAGTGTCCAAAAATGGCGTAAAATCTTGATATAAAGAGTTTTCCCTTACTGCTAAATAGGTCTTTGTTTGAAATCAATTATGCTCACCATATGTAAAGATATTGCTAAAAGGAGTGAATTCGATTACTTTTGATGTGTCTGGCTATGTTCCTACCAATTTATAGATCGACATCTTACAAATTTGAAAAAACTAAATAACACTGACCTCAATGGACATTTCATTTTTTTTTAAATAGAAGAAATTGTGTTTCCTCAACAAAGAAAATTATAATCTTGTAGCAGATATTATTAGCTATAGATCAAGATACTGTTTAAAGAGTTTTAACCTTGGAATTTTTTTAAAAGCATATTTGAAAAAAAAATTGTTTCAGGTGATTTTGATCCCAATTTTTTTACATTTTGTTATTTTCTGTCATCACTATGCCCATATATTGTCCACACCACTTTGACATTTCTTGTAGCCCAAGACCTGATAATTTCCTTCAATATTTACATTTTAAATTCTAAACAAGTGAAGTTCATAAATATAAATGAAATCAGAATTGTGAAAGTGAGCTATAAATTTACTACTAATACTAAATTTCTTATTTAATTATAAGAAGATCTATCGTCCATGAAACTCAATATCAACTTTTTAACTTTTGACCTGGGGGGGGTGTCTCGCCCAGTTTAGCCAGCGACAAGCTCTCCTCTCATTTACAAGTTCCATTGGCTCAGTGTTGGGTCAAAACATGAAAAAAAATCATAACTTTCTAACTGCTAAACATACAGTCATAACTTATACACGATTGGAAAGTTCCGTTAAAGTATTTTAATATGTCTAGAGAGTCTAGACTCTAGTAATAAAAAATTGTTTTTTCAAAGATCTATAAATTTATTTCACCTCCCTACATGATGATGATCATGATGCAATGTAAGCTAAAGATCTAGATAAATCTAGTTTCTGCAAGCAGAAAATTACGGTATATCGATATAGTCTCAGTCTATTGGCCTTTATTTATTCTAGGGTAGTAGTAGTCAATAGTACATGATCATGATTACATCTAGATCTAGTGAAATCTAGTGAGACACTGAATAAAATAAATTATTTTAATATTTAAAAAAAAATTACCATCGCGAGTTGTTCCCATTAATTCATCGAGCATAGCTCGAATCTGATCATGAGCAGTCATTTCTTTATATAAAGAAGTTAGTTTCTAGATATCTTAACTCTATTTAATTATAACTGGATCTATATTTATGACTATGCGTAAAACAGAGTCTACATCAGATCGATCTAGACCTAATAACACTTCCCTAACTGTTGGCAAAATGGCTGTATCAAACGAGTGTCGTTTTCCTGTTTATGAAAATAAAAAAGTTTTTACTTCTATGAGAAAATAAAAAAGAAAGGGATCAAAACAAATATAATGGCCGAAAATTAAAGAGCGGTGCAGTAGATCGTGCGGGGTTACTCTCAACTTCAAGGAGTAACTTCCATAGCACTGACTAGTGTCATGTTAATCTCAGGACCCGCACGGAAAGATTTATTACTCTGTGTGAAATACATGCAACAGGGTCACTGACTTATATAACAACGTGAAAAGCAATATTACATGACAGTGACGTAGGGACGTAATATTTAATTTATTTAAAAAAAAATTTCGGACACTCATTTGGGGAACCCCTCAAGTGGGGGCCCGGGGGGATCTTCAAATTCTATCCCCTCCTCCCCCACCCTAGCTACGCCACTGGCCACTGGGTATGGCGGCTCGCCAGTGGTACAATGAAGTCGAAATTGTTTTCTCATTTTTATTACCTTTCCTTTATTTTATACACCGGATACACCAAAAGTTTGTCATTTATTTTTTCACCTTGTAGGCCTATGAGAAAGCGATGGGAGGACAACATAAAAGAATACTATTAAAAGAGATTCTAATTAAGACAAAAGACAAAGAGGAATGGAGAAAGACGCTCGACGAATCTTGCATGGTGCCCCAACGGTCCAACAGACTAAGGGATAGGTAAAGGTAAAGGTAAATGAAAATCTCCATTATGATAAGTGAGGCTCCGAGCTGATGTTAAATTATCTTAATAAAAGATTTTAATGGCAGATTTACCACATTTAAACTTTCAAAAAAAAAATTATTAGAATTATAAAATTAAGCCACCGTGGACTTAGACTCGTAACAAATATTGAAGGAAAAAAAATCGCAACTCTTGCCTGTGACCTTAATTTAAGTCAGGGTTGTAAAATCCCATTAAACAAGGTTACAAACACAGTTTGTGTGGAAAACTCAAAATCGGTCCCTAAGTGGTCCACACAGGCAGGTAAAAAGGCAAGTTTTAATATTTTCAGAAAGATCATCAGAATGTATTTCTATCAAAGGCAAATGACACTTAGAGGAATGGAGAAAGAAGGTTGACAGATCTTGTGTGGTGCCCCAGCGGTTCAGCAGACCAAGGGATAGGTGAAAGTGATTTGAAGTTAGATATGAACATGGCCTAACTGATGTCTTATTATGATTATCTAATTGTTTTGTAAAGGGTCAATCTCTTATTCAAGGCCTTCCTTTAGTAAAGTGTTTCATAGTTGTAAGTAGAACTTTTGCCTCAACGTGGCACTCGGTTGATTACATGGTCCTGGTCATGCTTCCGTTCACGCGATAATTAAGAAAAAAATACTTCTTAATTATTGTTTTAAATTATGTTCCACTTATATGCATACTAAATAGATTTTTTTCTCTTTAAAAAAATGTAAACTTTTTTTGTGTAAATGTAGTAATTATTATAACAGAACTTACTCAACTTAGCAATACAATTTTAGAAAAAGTTTTTTTTAAAGAAAAAATCTTAAACCGTTTGCATAAATGTGATAAAAATATGGAAAACGGTAAAATCTCCCTTACTAAAAAGACTGAAACGTTTGTTACTATTAATAGTGAATAGCTGTGAATAAGGTGTATTTTTTATGAAAATAATTTTGCATTGTTGATTATAATAATTAGATTTTTCACTTTCAGAAAAGAAAAAAAGTAGCCGATGCATCAGATTTGAATGGACTAAAATACTATGATGTCGGATTTTCAATATCTTTTCTAGTTTACGAGATCTAAACGGGGCGGACGGACGAACGGACAGACCACACAAAACTAATAGCGTTTTTCCCCTTTCGGGAGCCGCTAAAAATAAGTATCGAGCAGACGTTGCCGAAGTACAAGCTCAGTATCTGTTCTCTTCTTTTCTTTTTCACTTACAAATCAAGACCAAAAGATGATCTAAAATCTCTCGTCTGACATAATGTACATATCCGGTAGTTGTCATACCGTAACGTGTAATATATCTCTTCATCATTAATAGGCTATTAGTTTCTTATTTAGTTAACAGCAATGCCTGGTCGTGCGGTTATCGTGCTGGACTGATTATCTCGACGGTCCCGGTTTCATACCCTGTTCGCTGCCATCCCCCGTCGTCCAGCGGCAGGTTTGGACAAGGAAGTTAATTATCTTTAACTTTGAAAGAACATCCGAAATATGTAAAACAGAAAAAAAAAATCTTTTTATTTACAACGGCGAATGAATCTTTGAAATATTATTACTTTTGACTTTTGACGTCTTGATTATTCCTTGTGAATAGGCGGATCCGACAGAGATCCGACAGGGCAACCTCTGAGTTTGTGTGATAACACAAGCTTTCTTTGTAGTCTTGTTTTTATAGCACTTCCGTGTAGCACTTTCTTTACGCCATCCTTGCAAGATCACCTTTACTATGCGGACAACTCGGATACTGGAAAAGTACCGATCCTGCAGAGATGTCGAAGGTATGAATCGAAGGCACCTTTGATGGAATAGTTTGAGGAGCCCTAGAAGCATCAGAATCAGCACCCAGGTCTCACTCAAAAAAATGTGGTCAGAAACATTTCTTTAAAGGACACTGATTTTCGAAGAGGCCTATTCTACCATACTCTCAGTTGCATGCCAAGAGGATCCAAATGAATTACGAACAACTGAACATTTCTTCTGTGTCTCTATATGACCTACTATATATATATATGTGTGCTTTGGATTAGTCTGCACGAAAAGTTAGAGCGTTCACTAAATCACTCTAACAAAGTATTCGTGAAACTGTAAGCTTGAAAAGAAAACCCAATGCTGACAACTCGAGCCGTACTCCTCAATTCCGCAGTGATCTCCCTTAGCCCATTTTACCGTGCAATACACAAGTCTGTAAATGAAGCGTTGCATATGATTTATTCCAAACAGTAGGGTTACCAGACGTCCGGAAAAAAGGAGGACATGTGTACATTACTGTTTTCTGAAAGTGAACCGTTTAATTCTTCGAATTGCTTATGCAAGTAGGTTTTCATAAAAATATACAATATTTAAAACCATGTACCGTATTAATGTGGGCGGCTACAATCTTATATCTTAACATATTTATGAAAACGGCTTTGTTGTTTTCTAAAATTATGTTTTAAACAAAAATATTTGATTTACTAAATTAGGCCTAAGTATTTTCTGTTCTACAATATACTAACAATTAAAAGAAATTGTTTATTTCTTATTTAAAAGGAAACAATGCATTTAGTATGTATGTAAGTCCAATATATTGTTGCTAAGAGAGCCGATGACATCCACCTACTTCTCTATTAGTGTACATTTCAATGGTACAAAGTAGAAAGGACAGGTAGCACAATGAAAGAACAAAAAAAATTGTTGTGGAAGAACCGCTGAGATTTTTGCAAAGCTTTTATTAGCGATTTTTATCTGTAAAGGAGTATCTATATATAAAAAAGAAACCTGCCTAAATTTTTAATGTAAAAAGATAAGATATATTTTTTTTTCTTAGCACTTCAGAATCAAATGTACTAAGCTCTTCTGTTCGTAGTTTGTCAAAAACGTCAGGCATTCTATAGGACGTAAGGAATTCTATAGTAGGACGTCAGTATTTCGCATTTTGTTTGTAACATATACATTTTCTAAATTACTTATTCGACTTTTGTTTTACCATATCATATATGTATAGGTTCCCGGCCATTTCATCCCCGGTCACTTCATCCCCCGGTCACTTCATCCCCGGTCATTTCATCCCCCGGTCACTTCATCCCCGGTCATTTCATCCCCCAATCACTTCATCCTCGGTCATTTCATCCCCCGGTCACTTCATCCCCGGTCACTTCATCCCCGGTCACTTCATCCCCAATCACTTCATCCCCGGTCATTTCATCCCCCGGTTATTTCATCCCCCGGTTATTTCATCCCCCGGTCATTTCATCCCCTGCTCATTTCATCCCGTTATTTTCATCATCTGATCATTTTATCTAACATGAAATGAGCAATATTTAATATATTCACTTTTTTATTTAAATGACAAAAAGTATAACACATTACATATGAATAAAATTAAAATTAAATGCCATTAAAAACTTTAAAAATTTAACTTGTATAAATAAAAGGGTAATGTAAAAAAGTGTTTTTGTGTTCATCTACATCACTAAAATAGATATGCTATCGATTGTAAGTACAGAACACTATCCATCGACATGATAGCCTGAGGATGGTTGAAGTCGGCCTTTAGTAGAAAAAAAAATAAAACCTTATTTTAGAGCTAAAAATGACGCGCCCATTTTCAAGAAAGAGCGATTGAAAAATAAAATAAAGTGAAACATGGTCCACCACACCTTGGCATTTAACAATAAGTTATCAGCGGCACGGTCATAATTATTCTAATCGCACTTCTATCTCTCAAAAGATTTCCACTTCTTGCACCAGACCTTGGCCTTTGAAGATATCAGCGGCATGGTCGTAATTATTCTAATCGCAACTCTAATTCTTAAATGGTTTATCACTACTTCCACCAAACCTCGGCCTTTGATTATTACGTCATGCGCAGGATAATATTAGGCCTATAATATTACATCCCCCACATCCAATAGAAGCGATATATCTAAGTACACACCCAGATTTACAATATATTATAAGATTTCTCATCAAGAATGCAAAGTGGAAGAGGAAACACTATAAACGCATTATTAACATGTCAAAAAATATCAAAAAAGGATTTTACATAATCATATTTCTATATAAGATGAAATGCGCGTTTCGATTTTAGGCCATTATGCACAATCAAACAATGAAAAAGAAAAATTTTTAATTGAGGATGAAATGACCGGTCACTAAGTATATACATATATATAGTGTTTTTTTTTTTTGTATAAACAAATAGGTGCCGGTACTCAGTGATGTATTGCCTAACTTTGACTACTACTAAATTAATAACAAACGTCGTGCGTACCGTCACAAAAAAGTACTGTATACATATATATATATATATAGATTAAAATGTGGTTGTATCCCTTATTATCTCCTAACTTCGTTCACCTACAGGCTCACAACCTTTCTTTTTTTCTCTGCCCTGCTGAGTTTGTTAACCTAATCTCAACGTCATGTCCTTCTGTCTACACTGACCAAGGCAGAAGAAGAAACAAAAAAAAGTTGCAACTCGAACGATAAGAAAGAAGATTCCCGCCGAGTTGTTCATGTTTGCAAACACGCTGCTGAAGGATCATTGAGAGGACAACGTACAGAGACATTTACTGACATCCTCTCTCCTTCCCACTCCCCCGGGGAGGCGCGTTAAGCAGACCTGTTTGACAATGACTGTAAGAAAAGTCACATGACCTCCAGCAGAAGTAAGAAGATTTTCAAACAGCGACATACATATGTTGACATTTAGGCTACTTACATTGTTTCATCGGCGTAGCTTCAAGAGTGAGAAAACGGTCATCAGACTACTTAAAAACTAGGTCTGCTTATGTTTCAATATTCTCCTCACCCCAAAATCAGCAAATTGTTTGGAAGTTCTCGCCCCATCCACAACTTGCCGACATTTTTTCTTTGGTACTTTGAAGTTTATTCACTTGGTCACAAAAAGCTCACACGTCAATGTGTGTATGTGTGGCTACATGTGTGCACGAGATTTTAGAAGTGGTTTAACTTTGACCTTTACAAGTTATTATTGGATTTTAAAAAAGATCATTACAGCATTAGGAAATCTCAGCTTGCGTCTCAGAGCCACAAGTCGATTCTAAATAGCATGCGTAGGTGTTGCTTATTCCATTTCATAGGATTGATTAATTTTTGGTGAATTATCTAGTGACATTATCTAAGTCTAGGAAAAGATCCTTTTTGGTGATCTCATGTCTTAGTGGATGTAATGTCTAGAAAAGAAACATTTGGATACACTCTAGATCACTCGATCCTTCGTCTATACACAGATTGAAATAGAGGCGATTACATTTTACAAGGTAATGTATTAAATTTGCAAACTGTAGTGGTATTGCAGCACTCATTAAAGTCATTCCTTTCAAAATACTTATTTTTGCTTTATTGCTTGGGCCCAACTGAAGACTACGGGATTTGTGTAGGTCATGGGAGTCGAACACCCAACATTTCGTGTTAATGATCTAATCCTATTTAGCTCCCTCAACGGACAAAAAAAAAAAAAAAAATTAACTTAATTCTATACAATCAAAAATAACCTTTATTTCAACCAAAATACCACATTTTAAATAGGTCAAGTACGTTTCTATGGGCTCACACACAGACATGGCGTATTTGACAAGTCAGTCTAATTAAAAACAAACATTCACAAACACAATTAAAAAATAAGGAATGGAATGCTTTATCAAAATTATTTACACATTGTTTTGTCTTCTAGAATCAATATATTCAGTTTTTAAAGCTGTTTTTTTTATCTGTTAATAAAAGTGTTAATTAAATAATTATTTCGCTACTTTGTTTGTTTCATGTTTTGTGCGTGTGCGTGTGTGTGTGTGTGCCCATTTTCCGTCTTCATATAAAACAGGTTAGTTCAATGGATCTCAAGCTTTTGCCAGTGTCGCCCCCCCCCCCCCCCAAACAAGAAGAATTTTGTAAGTGTCGCTCTATAGGTTCTCAAAACGTCCGGAAATGCCTTTTAGAGTGCAATGAAAATGCAAAGCACATTAAGGACATATCTAGCTATAACATAATTCTTTTATTTTATTTTTGCATAAATATTTACAATATGTTAAGAATCTAAATTTACGTATTAAATGTTCATTTGAGTCCACTAGCGGATCCAGAACTTTGGAGTGGGGGAGGGGCGATTTTTTTCCAAACCCTAACCCTAACGCCCAGTAAACCCTAACCCTTTGCATAAACGTGCGTACAGCACACACACAGACACACACACACACGCTCGCACACACGCACACACACATATATATATATGAGAATAAAAAAAAGCAGCATTTCTCAACCTTCGCGAAAAACAAAACAACTGGGGCAGCGCTATAAGGTTCCCAAGTGGCGTTCGGGGTGAAGCCCCGACGCCAAAAGCGTTTTCTTGCATTCTTCATTGCAGAATCGCATTCTTCTGACATCTACAGCTCATTATTATCAATGCAGTTCGGGGCGAAGCCCCGACGCCAAAAGCGTTTTTTGCATTCTTCATTGCAGAAACACATTCTCCTGACAAGTACAGCTCATTATTCATCAGTAGAGATCGGGGCGAAGCCCCAACGCCAAAAGCGTTTTCTTGCATTCTTCATTGCAGAAACGCATTCTCCTGACATCTACAACTCATTATTTACCAATGGAGTTCGGGGGAAGCCCCGACGCCAAAAGCGTTTTCTTGCATTCTTCATTGCAGAAACACATTCTCCTGACAAGTACAGCTCATTATTCATCAGTAGAGATCGGGGCGAAGCCCCAACGCCAAAAGCGTTTTCTTGCATTCTTCATTGCAGAAACGCATTCTCCTGACATCTACAACTCATTATTTACCAATGGAGTTCGGGGGAAGCCCCGACGCCAAAAGCGTTTTCTTGCATTCTTCATTGCAGAAACGCATTCTCCTGCCCTAAAGCTCATTATTCATACTATTAAAAAAGGACATTTTGAATAATGTTGTACTTTAAAAATATTCCAATATGAATTTATAGGCCCTAAATACATTGCAAATAAAACCGATTTGTTCTTTGAAAAGATAAGATACCCTACATGTTTAGATTTTGGTTTTGAGGATCGCCGCCGAAAAAAAAATTATTCGATTAATAGTATTCAAGAAAATTGAAGTATAAATTATGAGTTATAGTCCCAAATTTATTTAACTAGAAAAATATCAGATTGAGTAAAGGTTGGGAAAAGGCGACTATGAAGAAAGTATTCGAGTTTAGAACTCATCTCAATCACGACTCTTATACTTAAAAATTTCGTTTGAATTCTAACTTTTCCAATGCAAAGTCTTTCTTCAAATAATTATGATAAATTCATGTGAAACTACATAAACTTTGTCTGGAAATGGGAGGGGCGTTAGAGTGAAAACGATTAATCCTCGCTCCTTTAATAATTTCTGCTAAAGATTGCATTTAGCATTAAAGAATAGGGATGGGGCGACTCGATATAAAAATTTAATTTATAGTATATATAAATTATATTAGTGACAGATTTTTTGAATTTTGTAATTTCTTAACTATAGTACAAAAAGAAAAAGTATTGATTTGTCCGATGGGGGAAACGCGATTGCATGTATCGCCCCTCCCACCTGGTACAACCCTTTTCATTTAAATTTACTAATGATACAATTTGAGATTAGAGTGTGGTACGACATAATATACAATGGGTCACATATCAATACGTAGTTTATAATATATAGATATTAAACTAATTTTGTTCACAAACTATGATTCTCCACAAAAATCCGCCAGTGATAGAGTCAATCCATTTAGTCCTTTTCTTTCGGAACAAAAATGTTTTGTTGATAATTTTAAAGTGTTATTTTTTTTTATAATAAAAAAGGCTTTTAATGGGGGTATTCTTGGGGGCATTTGTTGGAGAGGCAAGTTGCCATTCATCCTAAAAGGGTCGACCTGGGTGAACGCTGTAAGCTCCCCAAGCGGGGTCTGGATGCTCCCACGCCAGCGTTTTCCTGCGTTCCGACCTTCAGAACTCATTTTTTTTATCACATAGTAAAAAGTCGCAGATTGGACAGGCCGATATTGAAGTGTTTTCTTACAATAGAGCGCACCAGGGGCAAACTGGCTATATGGGCATTTGGGCAAATGCCCGGTGTGCCGATACTCAAATGGGCCGGTAGGGCCACCGAAATGGCCTGATCGAAGTCACTATAGCACATATCAAGTTGTTAAAGGTTTTATAATATTCTTATTATATTATTATTATTATTATTATTGTAAAAGGCTCTCTGAGCGTGGTGTTAAAAATTCTTTCACAGACATTACAGTGTAATACTCTTTTAATCGAACACATTTTCCGAAAATAAAATGTAGAATGTAGACAGTGCTACTACTAGGCTTCATCTTTTTAGGGCCTACATAATTGCTGATATAAAAAGACGCTATATTGCTTATTAAGATATAGAGTTCACTGTATGAATGCATATCGACACATTATCAAACTTAACAATGATTTTTAAGGACCGATACACCTAGAAATGGATGCCCATCACATGATTAAGAATTTGTGGGCCGAATTTTATAGATATGCCCGGGCCAATTTTGACACCCAGTTCGCCCCTGGAGCGCACTATTCATACTGGTAAAAAAAAAGTCGCATATCAAATTGAGCCTGATAAAGGATGAGGCAGCACTGGCCTATACTATTAATGAGTGACGTATGAGGTACACGGTGACAGTGCGGCCCTGCACAGTGAGCGAGTGATCATCGAAAAATTACCTTCGTGTTAAATTAAGACGTCTCTTGCTGCGAACATTTTATTTTTTTTTGTCTCACAAAAAAGTTGTTCCCATTACAACAGTCAAGAGAAAAAAATGTTCCCATTACAACAGTCAAGAGAAAAAAATGTTCCCATTACAACAGTCAAGAGAATTTCGACCGTTCTAACAGGAGAAAGTCAAGAAGAATCCTGAGAGCGGAGATGTTTTGCATACGACTTAGGCTACAATGGTTTCCATTTTGAAACGTCTTTATTAGAAGATAAAACGAGGTTCAAAAGTATCTTTCAAACCTTGACAATTTAATGAGTTCAAACTCAAACAACATTTGATAACTACAATGAAAATACAACGGTTTTGTTTCTTACCCCATGAAAAAGAAACTGACCGGCTCCCCCGTCCCATTTTTTGTCTGGATGTCGCGCCACCCATTGAGAGGACCTCGCGTCCCCTCCCCCAGGAGTGCACTCCTTATAACTTGAGAAACGCTGAGTTATTTTCTTCCTTTTTGCTTTCATCTAATTATTTTATTTTATGTAAACAAGACTCAGCTTAATCTAAATTGTTTAATTATAATCAATTAAATTAGCCAGAAGAAAAGGAACGAGAGATAGATGCAGAGTTATTCATAAAGAATAAAAAAAATTATCAAACCTTACAAGATCTCCCACTAGGCCTTTGTTTAGTAAATTCTTTTTATTTACTTACATTGTGCTAAGATTCTCGGTCGGCCACCTGGTTTTAAAGAAATATTTTACAAAATTAACACATCAAATGGATGAAATGAGTAGACGTTTGATTAATATTTAGAACAATTGATTCATAAGATCGAAGCTATTGTTCATTTGGGAGTAGAAACTGCGCTTCAAACATCGACACAGTTTCGCAGTCATTATTATCTGCTTCGCGCTTTGATATAAAAGACAAAGTATTCTCTTAAGGAATCCCAGGCCATTCAGGTTTGTCTTTTACAACTCTGGCATCTCGTTGTGGTTGTTATAAAAATGAAATTTATCAAAAATATCCAATCAGTCAAACTTTAAATAAATCAATCATTAAATGAATTAACCATGAAATCATTCAAATATCAAACCAAAGAAACGTGACAACAATTATTCGATCAATCAAAATAAAATAAATCACTATGTTAGTCAAATTTCAGGTCATTGTCCTTACAATTTTAGATTTTTTTTCTATCAAGGGTAACTTACCTGGCCGCCTATCTATCTTATCTATTTATCTATTTATCTATTTATCTATTTATCTATCTATCTATCTATCTATCTATCTATCTATCTATCTATCTATCTATCTATCTATCTATCTATCTATCTATCTACTTATCTATACGTCTATCCATCCATCCATCCATCCATCCATCCATCCATCCATCCATCTCTCTCACTCAAAAACTTTTCAGTTTCCATTATTAAAAACAAACAAACCAAACACAAAAAAACAAAAAAAAAACAACACAAAAACTCATTATTATAGCATTTGTGTAAAAATAATCTAAATGAACAATTTTAGAGATCATCTGAACGCTCCAACGTAGGAATGAGAACGAGGAAGACGAAGAAGAGGTTAAAATGTAGGCTATGCGGGTCACAGAACAGTTTAGAGTCTTACTCAAAGGAACACATAGAACATTTGATCTGTTTCAATTTTCAATTAACAAATATTCGCGATCGGGTAGTTTGATAACATAACAAGGGACTCAAAACGTTATTGAACATTCGGGAAAGATTATATCCACACACTGAGCTAGAGCCTACAATGGTGTGGCCCCTAAAGCTCTTCCATATGTATAGATAATAAACCTTTCAGAACTGTTCGACGTCTTGATGTGTAATAACATTTCCAAACGTCCAGCCCCCTCCCTCCCAAGCAGTCAGCTTAATAGCAGGAAAAAGTAAACAGTGTATCCAATAAAGGTCGGCTTAACATTTTTTTCCTGCCTGGTGTTAAAAACAAGACCCAGAGACCACGTGATGGTGGTGTTGATTTAATCCATGTTTTGATCACATTTCACCATTAATCACCTCTGGGACCCCCGACGACATTCTCCCTGGCTCGTACTATCTTATAAGTGTCCGTATTGGCAGGGCCACAGACAGGACTTGGCTTTTAATTGACCTACTTTCTAGTCTTGTTTTAAGATTTGTTTGTCTCCTGTGTGCATGTAGATAAGAATATAAGCCATGATCATTAGACAGTGAGATCTTTTTCCAAGCTCGACATTTAGAAAGTAAGAGCTATTGAGTGCATTTGCCCAGCAAAAGGAATACGAATGCTATTTTCTTGTACCTTTTTTACAAGGCTTATATCAACTCACTCTGTCTGTCTTTCTGATACATTTTTTTAACACATTCTCCCACACCCTTTATTGGATCAAGGTGAAACTTAAACAAATTACTCATTGATGAAGACAATGCACTAAACAATAAAAAATAATTAACCGACTGGTCAATAAATTACTGGTAATGACTTATTTTGTATGATACCAACAAGGGAAAATAATCCTTCAATATTCACAGTTATACCTAAACACTTGGGGTTTTGTCCCCTTAGATAATTGTACACGTTATTTCTTCCACACCCATTCTGGGATTAATGTGAATTTTAGAATAATTATTTATTGTACATGACGAAACAGGAATCAAGTAAAACACACACACACACACACACTTAGTATTATTCAATTAATTATTGATAATAATTTTATTTAATATCGAAAAAAGGAAACGACATCTACATTATTGAGAGACATAGTAGTAAGTTTTGAGCTCTTCACCTTAGATATGCTTTGTTTACTTTAAAAAGTATTTTACAATTGTGCTTGCTTTTGCTTTGTTTTTTTCCCTACTCATCTTCCAAATCAGACTCTCATGCGGTAATATCTTAAGCCCTAAACCGTAGTATTAAGCTACAAATTCAAATTGAATTAAGCTTTAATTTGTTTGTTTGTCAAT
This sequence comes from Biomphalaria pfeifferi, assembly GCA_030265305.1. Classification (NCBI taxonomy): domain Eukaryota; kingdom Metazoa; phylum Mollusca; class Gastropoda; family Planorbidae; genus Biomphalaria; species Biomphalaria pfeifferi. Next base: position 1,611,292 of record JASAOG010000143.1, on the reverse strand, counting down.
AATTTAAACCCGAAGTCCAGATTTTTAATTAAGGTCGTAACTACTAAACTCCTGATTGATGACCAAAAATTTATCTACTGGTCCAAATAATGTCCTTTTTTAGCATGCTCGGTAATTATAGATGCAAAATAATGAAGATGACTAATGAAGTGAAATCTGAAACTTGTTACCAATGAACTAATCAAATGAAAAAAAAAAAAAAAAAAAAAGGCACGTTGAAGGCTGACGAAGTTGTTTCTGATTCTGTCGCCTTTCTTTGATCGCCTGCAACGAGACAGATGAAGCTGAGGTTGTTTACGACATCTTATAAAGACCCACGCTCTACAGATGTGGTCAACATCATTTGTTTACTTATGGACAGCAAGCGAAGACGATTCATTCAAGGGAAATAACGAAGATAAATAGTTCAGTAATGTTTTTCTCGAGTGTTGACTGCCCCTGCCTCACAGGCACAGTACATCTTGGGGTTCATCTCAAACACGATTCACTTACTTCCCATTACGATTCACTTGATTTTTACACCCCCCCCTCTTTTTTTTTTTTTATTTTCTTGTACAAATTACTCTTCGTCGGTTCTCAGACACATTACAACTTACTTCTTAGTTGACAGTCAAGTTTTTATATTTGCTTATATATAGATCTATCTATAGGGTGAAGTATGAAATCAGACATGAAAAAAAAAAAACATAAAAAAACAGCTCCTTTAGGTAGAAAAAACCTGAAATAAAACTGACCCTTCAACATGTATTGAAGATAGAACTATTACTGTAGAACAGTGGTTCCCAAATTTTTTCTAGACGGAACACTTTGCACATTCTGAGTATTTAGCGGAACCCTGCTTATTTTTCAGATTTGATTGGATTTTTTTCCCCTAGTTGTTTAAAGTATAAAACTTAAAGAAGTAGTTAAAATATTTTAAAAGCTTGTTTAATAATGTTGTGGTACTCCCGAGAGAAAAAAAAAACTCGACCAGAGATCATTTCATGGTTGATCTTTTATTGTATATTTGTTTCAAATGAGTTTCAGAATATAGATCAGTTCAAAGAAATTCTAGAATCTATTTTGTTATCAAAAAGAACCAATAAAATATTTTTTTCTGCGTTTACTAAGAGATGAATTCACGTGATGGCCTACCAGTTAACTATTCTAGTAGTTCGTGGAACATCTACTCATATCTCGCGGAACACTAGGGTACCACGTAACACAGTTAGGAAAACATTGGTTTAGAACACCTCGGTGCCTGGTTACAGACTACAGTTGAAATGGAAGGGGAATATATCCATAATTTTTGTAGACCTGTTAGGGAGCATTGAAGTAGTGTCCACTTTCTCCCACTACAGGAAGTCATCACAGGATAAAGCCTAGCCCTAGAGTATGTTAGTACTTACACTGCGGTGATCATTGTAGTCAAACTGAATTTCCATTTGTTTGGACCAATAAAAAATATCTTGTCTTATCTTAAATATAAGATAGATTAGGTAAATATAAATTGTGTTAGGTAAAAAAAACAACAACACTGGATAAAGTTAAAGGTAAACATTTGTTTGACGATTATAAGTGGAATAAGTACGCCATTAAAGGTCAGTTATTAGTTAGAGACATTTATATATTGATCGGCTATAGAAAAAAAACAAACTTACAAAATGTGATCTTAATGAAAATACAATTTGAATCACTCTTGTATTTAGTGTCGAGCTAGCCCAAAGGTGGAATGTTTTACAATAGAAAGTGTCAGAAACAAAATAAAACTATTGGCTACGTTTCATTGTTAGGTCAGAAACTTTTCAGACCACCCAAGTATGTCAAAAATACGTGTATCGATAATACTGTCACAGTCTCGGTTGACATTGCCTGTTAAATGTTCACCTCAGGTTAAGAGGGTGAAAAGACACGTGAAACTCCTGATATAGGAACAGGAAGTAAGAATTGTAAATGAAGTTGAATGGTGTAATGTTGAAGAATGCGAATGTCGTGAAATGCTGGGTTCTTGCTTCCTGGAGTACTCCTAACACGTGACAATTATTTACACTACAAACTGACTTATGTCCGTTTCAGCAGACATGAAGTTTATTTTACAACATAATAATAATACTGCACTCCTTGTTAGTGCTACAAGTCAAGAAATAATAAACAATCCTATCCGCATAACAGCGGTATAAAAAATATCCAGTTCGTCAATTACAAATCACGTCCGCATCTCAGTGGGTAACACTGTACAGAATAATCCTTAATAATAATACACATCTCAAAAGGAGCACTGGTAACAACTGCCCACAAGTTACTTTCTAACTGTAAAAATTGCTCGAATTTTCTAGTCGCTACTGTCCGTCCAGGACCAAAATGTTACTTGGCCACTCGGTCTAAAAGATACCACTTGACTTAACTAACTTGACTTGACTTCACTCAAAGTCAACTTTATTCATTCTACTTCCTGTTTTCTACATCAGAAATTCCACGTGTCTTTTAACCTCTGAACATGACGTGAACATAAAATCATGCAATGTCAACTGAGACTGTGACAGAATGACTAAATTGACTTTTAGTTGAGTTAAGTAGTATCTTTTGGTCCGGTCTGGACAGTAGTGACTTAGAGAGTCGAGTAGTAGCTTTGAGTTAAGTAGTATCTTTTGGGCAGTCGAAGCCAGTGGTCACTTGAGACAGTACATATATTTCTAGTAGTTGATTTTCTGAGAGTTGGATATGTATTATTGAAGTATTTGTTACCCGCTGTGATGCGGACGTTACTTGTGGTCATTCTGGAGAATTGAACATGTTGCATATATTTGATACCGCTGTTATGCGGATGTGATTATGTTTCGAATTAGATTATATAACTGCGAAGGAGTATTATTATTGTCATCAAATAAACTTTATATTTTGTCTGCTAAAATGGATTGAAGTCAATCTGTAATATCTATGTTTATCACGTGTCAATTGTGACTCCAGGAAGCACGAACCCAGCATTCTACAGCATTCGCGACACAATAATAGTGACCAGTCATATGTGTAATATTAAAAGACACGTCAACAAACTTAACGTTTACATTCTTCAACATTACAACATTCAACTTTTTACAGATACAATAACACATGTATCAATAACACGTAAATCGAATATATCAAGCTAAAAAGTAAGGCGTATGTGTGCATGTATGTATGTCCCTCATAGAAATCAAAACCGTTAGACCAATCTTGATAAAACTTGTCATAAATGTTTCTTAAATCATGGCGAAGACCGTAGTGTATGTTTAATGTCCCTACCACTACCGGAGGGCCCTAAAAATTGACAAAAGTTACCTAATTGTATCTATATTAAAAACGAAACCTTTTAAGAAATCGGGTAAACCCATTTTCACAATCTACTTTTGATTTAGAGGCAAAATTAAAAAAAACATTCTCCATGTTAAACATAGATCTAAATTCAAACCAGTTAATCAGTAATATCAAAACTTAGGCCCGAGGTTGCGGGTCATATCGGCTAGTCAATAATAAATTGACATTATAGACGATACTGGAGGGAGTCTATTTTTTGAGTTTATTTTTAGAACATCTACGCTACGGATTTTTGTTTTTCTTATTCTGTAAACAGAAGTCATTCGCTGACACTTAGAAATCGGATACTCTTACTTTAAACAAAAGACCCTTTCTACCCAAAACTGTCTCAGCAAATAAAAAAATCAAGAACATTAAATTGATGAAATTCTGTATCTCTGAGCAGAACAAAGAACGCACTTAATGAAGTCATTCTGGACATAGACAAATCTTATATTGTAAATATGAGAACTCGGTTCGAGATAGACACAGATAGAAATCAGACATGTCTGTTGAATAGATTCTGCGTCAACATTTCAGGTCAACTTTCAGTGCAGAACTAATCCCACACAAATATCTTATCTTATTTATTACAGACGTTATTTAAAAAAAAAAAAAAAAAAAAAAAAAAAAAGATAATTACGTCCTGATCTATTTATGTAATAAATTAAATGTTCATGTTGAACCTTTCAAACCCACTGATTCTCTCTAGTGCTTCCCCTTTCCTACTGAAGTCCCCTAGCTTGCATCTAGTTACATTTAGCTGCTTGCTTTGAATAAGTATAATATGTAAGGAAAAGAAGATTAGAAAGTAGGTCAATAAATCTTATCTTCTGCTCCTCTGTCCTTCCTCCCACTAGTTCCACTCCACTTTCATGACATTTCTTCCCATTTCTTTGCATAATATACGATAATACGAATATATATATATAATAAAATGTAAGTTGTGTGTATTGTAGGGAGGTTGTTACTTTTTTTGAGATGGTTCTGAGTCTGATGTAAACTTGAGATGTTGATAATTTTGAATATATTCAGTCGCGAGGTCTAAGTAGAATTAATATATTGATCAGAAATAAAAGAATAAGATGCCTTGTTAAATCATACCAGTATTGATTCAAATAAGATGGGCACAGTCACATGTCACCACATCCAAATTGAACACGTTTTTTCCTACTACTGCAAGAGGTCTCTTTTGTCGGTTAGTCTAAAAAAAAATTTAGAAAAAAACAATTGAAAATCCGATATAAGTACTTTGTACTTTTCTGAAAGCGAAAAGTTCAACTTTTAAAACCAACTTTGTCAAAAGGGAGTCAAAGGGAGGCAATTTTTAGTTTATTTTTAGCACATCTCTGCTTTTTTTTTCTTTTCTAAAAAAATGTTATAAAAAATTTGTATTAATAAATGAAGTATTTTTTTTTATCAAATAATTTACTTACAAAAATGCAGTAGTGTTGGCAACACTTTCAAAACTAACACGCGTCTTCTTTTATATTGTCAGAGCTTGGTTGTAGTTGTCAATAGGAGATAAAGTTGTAGTTGTTGATAGGAGATTAGCTTGTAGTTGTTGTAAAACCTTTTTTTTTACCTGCTCGTGTGGACCACTTCAGGGGCCTATTTAGAGTTTTTTATTCCCTAACATCTTTCTTTGTAACCTTATTTCATTTAAATAACTAGACTAAGGAAGAGCACAATCAATGATGTAAACATTTTTCAACAATCAATACAGAAATATTTAAAATCCTTCAATACCAGAATAAAGATTTACAGATCGTCTTTTAAGTTGCGCTTTGCTTCAAGAGCATTTCATCTATAGTGAGATTTTGTGAGCTGCGTATGAATCACGTGATTAATGTGACCTGCTTACAGAATCTACTTACTGTTTCTTTACAATTTGAACAAATCTAAAGACAAAAAAAAAAAAAAAAAAAAAAAAAAAAAAACAACAAAGATGAAATTTCGTTTTTTAAATTTCATGATTGGTTTTTAATATTTTTACAAAGCTTAAATCAAAGCTTCTATCAACTCACTCTGTCTGTCTGTCTGTCTGTCTGGTAAAAAGCTTTAACATGTTTTTTCTCCCATTTCCCATTGTTGGATCAAGTTGAAACTTTTTACACTTATTCATTGTACCTGTAACCCGACAAGATATAAATCAATAAAAAGAATAAAACCTATTACTTTATTCAATATTGACGATTAATTATTTTGTTTGATATAAAATTAAGGGGAATAAATGCTACTTAATGAGACATGTGGTTGTATATATGCATTTATTTCCCTTATTATATTTTGGCACGTTTTTTTCCTCCCACTTCGCATTCTCGGATCAAGTTGAAATTTGCATAATTATTCATTGTCGATAGCAATACACGATTCAATAAAAATTAACATATTTGTTAATCAATTAGTACTGATTAATTGATTTTTGTTTTATACAGCAAAAAGGGATCTAAACCCTGCAGTTTTCAGACAAATGACAGTAATTTATGGTTCCGTTCTTTCCCTTAGATAAGCTTTGAGTTTTAAAAAAGGTATCCTTTTTTTTCTATTGCTTGTTATACTGTGCAAACTGATATAGTTTCTATTTTGTTTTACATGTTCCTTTGAATTGAAGATTATTGCATCCTAGCCGAAACCTCACACATCACTGCTAGGAATGGAGGTGGGTAGGGTTCGAACCCGAAATAATTAAATCGACAGTCTAGAGCGCATACTTCACGACTAGGCAGCCATCCATCTCCAAACATATATAAATTTTAAAATAACATTATCTATAATGAACAAAACATATTCCTTAAACATGGAACATCATTGGAAGGTAACTTTGAAGAAGTGGCTTTGAAAAAAAAATGATGTATTATTTTTTTATGTAACGGGCTGTTTGTAATCACCTACTTTTGTGGAAACCTATACTAATTCATTTGTTTCAGAACAAAAAAATTGGTGGATTCCACATAAAATTTTGCGTCTGCCAACTTTAATATAAGAAATTGTAAAAACGTCATTCGATAGCATTTAAGCAATGTATGTAACCAATGCCATCCATATATTAAAAAAATAATAAAATTGACATTTTCCTTGCCTACAAACATTTAATACGTAGACATGACATTTATTTCTTGCTTTGAGGTGACTTCCCTCAACGAAACTACTTCTGCTTTGTACTTGTGGTACGAGTTGTCTCGGCGACTCTTAGAACTCCATGCTCACGGAAACTCCACAACACCGGCATGTCTGCACAACTGTTCAGTCGGGATAGATCCAAGCACCTGTAAATTTGTCACATACCTATTACGAATGGCTCGTATTCCAAGACACTCTGGCTAGAGGCCGACCACAGTTTTCCACATTATAAACTGTAACGGCTTTTTTGAGGAACGGTATGTGGATAGTGACAGATTGTTGGGGCTCCTTCTCTTACACAAAGCATTGACTTTACCGTTTTAATCTAACACAGTGTTTCCCAAACTTTTTTGTCTCGTAGACCACTAGCCATGTTTTCTGGTTTTCGGAAGACCCTGCTTAACTTGCAAATTTATCGTTTTTTTTAATAAACTAATTTCTAACTGTAGTGAGTAAAAAAGTAATTTAAAGCTACATATTAAGTTATAGAAATCTATCTTTTTCATTGATACAATTCAAATTCAAACCAATTGAAATAACAATGTAATGCTGGAATCACCAAATACACTAGAAATGTTTTGTTTTTTGTTGTAGGCTTATCATTTGTTGCAATGGATATTTTATATAGCAATTTGTTGTTCTATGATGTAGTCCTTCAAACATTAAATATTAATTAATTAATAAAATTGCCTTAAGTATCATTGTTAAAGTTTTGCAAAGAGCAGTTTCTCGTGTATTTCTTGATCTTCATATGTGGCTCAAATATTGAGTCCGAAGAACTGTTTTTATTAACAGGAGAAGGGGCGAAGGCAAGAATCTATTGCCTGAACCTGTAAGTTTCGAGCATGAAGTGCTCATTAGCCTTGGTTTGCTAACCACCTAGCAGAAGGAAGAAAACTGAATTCCCAATCTCTGCTGCCTTGCAATTATACCCAAACATGGGAAAGGTTTCGTGGGTCAACCCTGAGGAAAATTAAGGAGCTGGCTACCCTTAGGCAGTTTGCAGCACACAGTGCTACACCCTGTCAGAGCCCGTAAAGCCGCTGATCCCAAACTGTATACATGTCGTTTGCGAAGAATTACATAAGAAGCTTTTAATTTTATAACTCATGCAACCGATATGCCCTTGACCAGTATTGATGCTTAAAGAAATTCTTTTAATAACATCAGATGTAGGTTTGTGTAAAACAGTATTTAAAATTACAACGGCAGGTAAAATCAATGTTTTACCTAAAGTGTTTTCCATATTTTGCTAAAAGTAAATAGATATTGTCAGACGCTCACAAACAATTATCTTCTCAATATGATGTCGGAGAGATTTTATAATTCTGTTTTGAATTTTATCTTTGAACATTCGAAAGTTTTACAAACATTTATCTATTTTATCAGAGTGGCATTGTCTGAAATGATCCTCCAGCATAATTAATTTCGAATAGTCATAAAAAAAGGCACTTGGACAACCGCTTGTTTGACAAGGAAGGAATGCACCATTATGTTAATGTTAAAAATAAGTTACATGTAAACAAAATTAAGCTTTTTAAATAAGTATTGCAATTAAATACAACAATTTTTCATTTGACTATCAGGATAAATATTTCAAGGATTAACTTAGGTACAAATCATATATTAGTGTATGAAAGAATTACATTAATGGAATGTAAAAGTTAAAGTCACCACCTGCTTAAATGAAATCTATAATTGTAGACCCCCGTGGACATCTCATATGCCCCCAATTTATTTTTTCACTTTCGTAAATCCCTTGGAGGTCTTTGTAGACCCCTGGGGGTCTGTATAGATGTCACAGATTCCTTATTCTATTTATACTTATAATTCTGTAGAATCTCCCTCAGGTCTCGCTACGTCTAGGTGTCCCTGGTTCAGTTCTAGTTAACAAAATAAAACAATGAAACCACTAGATCAAACACATACACTTTAATCATCTTTACTGCATCTCACACACGCTGGTCTCTCTCTCTGACAACAACATACTTCCGGTCATTCGCGCAGATTGTAAAAATAGATTATACATACATACACACATTCATCCGTGACAATAGATCACTTTAGGAATCACTGATCCAGAATATATATAAACACTGACCTATGTACTTAAAACAGTGAAAACATTGACCTTAGTACTCCATGAGTAAAATATTAATCTTAGAGCTTAAATCCCGTCAAAGAATGATAAGATGAAAAGATGATTAGTTGATTAATTGATTAATGCAGTGTCCTCTTAGTCTTTAATTTGTACATACGATTAAGAATATAATGTGCTCAATGTTTGTAAAACAAGAAATATACTTGAAAATATTGAAAAAAACAACAACAAAGCTTATCTAAAGGAATAAACTCCGCATTTACAATTTTATCAATTAATAATGGAGAAGTTATTTCCCTTTTTCAATATCAAACAAAATAATTAATTATCAATAATTAACTGAATAATTGGTAAGTTTTTAAATTGATTCATGCTTTGTTAGGGGCAATAAATAATTGTTATAAACTTTCAACTTGATCTGGGAATAGGTACGGAGAAATAATGTGTACAATTATCTAAGGGGACAGAACCCTAAATATTTAGCCATATTTCTGAATGCTAAAGAATTCCTTTCCCTTATCGATATGAAAAAAACAACTAACAATTATTAACAGTAATCAATTGACTGATTGGTAATTTTTTTTATTGATTCATGTCTTGTCATTGTGGTAGAAATAACGTGTTCAACCTTTTTACCAGACAGACAGAATAAGTTCATATAATCTTGATAAAAAGTTAACATATAGGTCTAACTTTGTTTCAGGTTGAACTCGGCATGATCATGACCAAATATTTCATCTTCTTTCTCCTGGGCGGACTCATTATCAGAGGTATATATAATCTAACCGATTGTGTGTGCTGCATTTGAAATTAACTAGGTCTTATTAGTACAATAGTCAGGCCCGGCCTTAACCATTGCGGGGCCCTATGCGAAACGGATTTCGCGGGGCCCAGATTGGGATACGGATAAAGTGAAAAATAAGATTTTGTACTAGAAATAAATTCGTCTTTGCATTTTATTCATTCTTAGCTAAGTACAAAATCACGATCAAATTAACTTCACGTTTAGAGCCTTGCGTGTAGCGAAGTCCCACAGTATATCATCAAAATACTGTTTTTTTTTATAGATTATTATTATAGCTTTTATATAGCACTACTTTCATGCTTATAGCATGCTCAGAGCGCTTTGGTCCAATTTCATTTGCTGACCAGTGAGGGGAGGCGGTACAAGGAGCTGGTTTTCCGTGCTGCCTTTAGGCGCTCAGTAAACGCAACTCTGCCCGAGTCAAACCTCGAGCCCCCTTCTAGGTAGCCAAGACAAGCCAAGTTCAAGCACACTTAACCTCTCGACCACGCTTCCCACCAAGATCACGCTCATTATCAAGAATTATTAAATGTTTCAATCTATCTTCGAGAAGTTTTGACCTCAAGTAATTCTTCATTACTTTGAGGCGCGAGAAGCTTCTTTCACCAGATGCCACAATTACGGGTATCGCATAAAGCCGCTTTTTATTTTATGGCGCATTGGCATTGACAGTGAATGATACCTCCAACTGACAATTTTGTCTATATTTCAGAAGAATTTTATGAGCTTTCAAAATATTTCAAAAGATTCTTGAAATTTCCTGGACTTTTTCGTATATTTTGCACTTCAGGAGATTCCCAGGAGCTCCTTGTTAATCTGGAGGCGCGGGAAAACTGTTATAAATTATAAAGTGGTTTAATTAATTTACGCCTGTAAAAGTGCGGGGCCCACTGCATAGGTTGCAGTGGCCTAACCCGGCACTGACAATAGTTACATGTTCTTCGTATGATCGAATTAGGCCAATAGAAATTTCAAGTCAACGAAAATGACTATGTCTGTATATGGAACTGATATATACAATTATCTACATTTCAGGTGCTATATCGTACATCCGGGTATGCTACTTCACCAACTGGGCGCAGTTTGTGCCTACTTACAGGTTCCTGCCTAACAGGATACCCACCCAGCTGTGTACCCACGTGATATTTGCCTACGCTGACATTAGGGCGACCAACGTGACCCCTACAGAGTTCAATGACGTCGAAATGTAAGTACACAATCGTACATGATGTCATGGTTTAGGAAAGTCACGTGATTTCTTGAGAGTAATGTGACGTCTTGATTTCAAATAGTCACATGATGCCACGATTTAACATTTACTTGATGTCATGATTTAACATAGTCACATGGTGGACATGATTTAACTTACTCACGCGCTTGCACGATTATAGTCCTGTATGTCATGCAATCGTAATTAAAGACATGGGGATTTCATTCTTTAAAAACAGTATGACCATTGAGTCCCTGGACATTAAGGACCGTTTCGAAGAATAGATTCGAGGCGCGGTGGCTAAGCGGTAAAGAGCTTGGCTTCCGAACCGGAATCCTTGTGGAGACTGGGATTTTTAACTTAGGGATCTGGATCCTCTGAGCCCACCCAACTCTAATGAGGTCCTGACATTATTTGGGGAAAAGTAAAGATCTTTGTGTTGGTCATATGACACCCTCGTAAACCGTGGGCCACAGAAACAGATGACCTTTATATCATTTGCTCTGTAGACCGCATAATCAGATTTTGAGAAGACCAAAAAGTATGTAACTTTTAATATTTATATATCAACAGCGAAAAAAAAATCAATTATTTGGATTCGTATATTTAATTAAAACAAAACAGTTTTCCCCTGTTGAATTAAAATGTGCATCGATTTAGTAAATATTCCAATTGTCAACAGAAATAATGAAAACAAGAATAGAAAAAAAAGTCATTTGACAAATGGGAAACTAATTAAATCTCTGAGTAGCCAGGTTGGGTTCAATTGTTCAACATTGGCTAGTCACAGCTTAGTCCAATTCACTTATTTCTGTCAAATTGTGTCTCAAGTTAAGTAAAACATTTTGAATTAATGTGTTTTTTTTTTACTAGATATGGATATTATTGACATGATAGCTAAGGCAAAGGACGCATTGTCAAGTCTGGAGAAAAGAGCCTGGGATAATGTTTGGTTACTATTAGACTACTGCTACTTAAGCCTTGTCCACCGTTAGGCAAAATAGACGAGTTAATAATTGAAAAAAGAAATAATAAGAAAAATGAAAGGGAGATGATAATTGGTTATGAAAAAATGAAAGATCAGTAATGAGTGAAAAAAAATGGATTGGAAGTAACAATTGTTTATTTAAAATGTAAGGGAGGTAGCAATTGTTTATTTAAAAAAAAGGAGGTAATAATTGTTTATTTAAATAGAAAGGGAGGTAATAATTATTTATTTAAAATGTAAGGGAGGTAATAATTATTTATTTAAAATGTAAGGGAGGTAATCATTGGGTATTTTAAAAAATAAATGAAAGGGAGGTAATAATTGGCTGAAAAAATGTAAGGAAAGTAATATAGGTTGTGCTAAAATTGTAGGGAGATAATATTGGTAAGCGCCCCCCCCCCCCCCCAAATGTGAATGAGGAAATACGGGCTTTAAACTGAAATAACTTGGATGGGAGGTAATGTAGATGACAAAAAAAGGTATTTTTAGTTTCTAATGGCCCCCTTTTCCCTTCTACCCAGATACCACTGCTGCTTTTACTCTCCAGTGGAGCAAAACAAACACAAATTAGGTCAGGCCTAACAAATAGGTAGGTGTAACCTAACGTGGATTCGTGGACGCACCAACATGTTGGAGAATGTCTGCGACCCAATTCTCATCAGCCTAAATCCACGGTGTCTCCAGTTTCACTGCCCACCCCATCCCCGTACTATGTAGTTTTGCTAACATTAAAAGGTTCACAGCGATTGACCTTCGGCTCTTCAACTAATGGCTACTTAATCTGGACACTTAGCCATCAAACAAACAAAAAACAAACAGTTTAAGATAATGTGATGACTAGGCGGCCTCTTCCCCCCCCCCCCACCCCAACACTCACACCCCAGCCTCCTCAACCCTTCATGGCGCAATCAGGATTAAATCACTAAACGCGATCTGATTGTCTGACTTGTGTCGTCTGCTGGAATCTAGTTCATGGACAGTGAATGCCAAAGTCAGGGATCAATGTGTTTAAACTACCCCCCTACCCCCGGTCTCCTATTTACTCCTGCTGTTTTTCCCCAATCAGCAGTCGTGAGTCTGTAACTACATGTATTAGAGTACTCGCCCTTGTGTCTCGAGTGACTTCCATGTGACTTTATTATTTATATTCGATTCATTGATCTCATTGTAAAAAGGGAGGGGTGTATTGTTCTTTAGTTATCAATAATTCATACTAAAAAAATGTACATTTTTAGTTCCTTTCAAAGAAAAAAAAACACAAAAAGTGTAATAAATGTCTTGACATCGCTGGGTGACTTGTTAATAAGTTGGAAAGGATCAATACAAATGATTCTGAATGAACACCGGAAATGATATCACGTAACTATGACGATAGCCTTGACATGAGTTACACAATAGCAGACAGGAATCTCGTGCCTCTTACCTAGAAATATTGAGATCAGTGTTCTGTAATCTGGGTCACCTTCTTCTTGCCTTGTTTGTCATCTCCACTGAACTCTTCAGGGATTCTCAAAGCACATTTTCATTTGGCCGTCAACCTATCTATTCTTTGGCTAAAATTCAGGTGTGACACATTCTTGTACGCCTTTAAGGCACGACTCACTTGAAAAAATCATCCTTCAATTTACAGCGGAGGGAGCATGAAGAAATGGATTGTCCTAAGAATAGCTGGCTGAACAGGGTGAACGAATGGGCCAGCCTCTCTTGATATTCTTCAAAGTACAACTGCTGACAGGAGAGTGGAGGGGTTTGGTTACACGTCACAGCAACTCTGAAACACAAGTCATGTGACTGATGATGATGATGATACTGATGTCCAAACTAAAAGGTCGTTTGGGTTCAAGAGAAATCCGTTGCTCCGTTTTTTTTTGTCCCAAACAGTGAACAGTTAGAAGACAGTTAAGTTGTACTCCAAGAATTAAAAAAAAATATATAAAAAAAAATAAAAATACCTCCATCAGTAAACTTCAAATTTAATTTAAAAAAAAAATAAAAAAATATTTAAAAAAATAATTGATTGAATTCGAGTATCGAACCTGTAACACCGTCAGCTACTTGATTGTCTTGAAGTAGAACGTCCTCATTTAATAATTTCACCAGCGGGGAAGTCACTTTTGGGCAATTATTTATTGGTATGTTCATTATATGAACATCTAGATCTAACCCTAGACCTAAAGTTCTGATTTAGAGATCTTAAGATCTAGTCTAGATCTACTTCTAGATCTAAAATCTAAATGTAATGTACGTAAAATATAAGCACTCTTATAAACTTCAATAAAATTGAAGCGACTTTAAATTTACGTGTGTTATCGCGTAATTACGGTAAAACGGCTCTAAACCTAGATATAGTCTTCAGCCAAATTTAAATTTATTTATTTTTTACTTTGAAAAATTACAACGGTGAAACTAGAGTGTGGCCAACGAGCTAATAATTCCTTTCCGCGATATATATTAACTATTAAATTTCTAGTAAAATCGTTAGAGCCATTTTTGAGATCAGATGTCCAGATTCCAGGATCCAGGTTCCACGGAGTTCTGATAAAGTATTTAATTTATAAGAGCCACTCATACATATTCTCTGACACACACACACTGACACCTTACAATGACTTTTTCTATGGAGTGTCTTAATGTCAATGTGCAACTGTCGTGACAGCAGCAAAGAAGAATCGAACAAACAAACAAACAAACAAACAAACCCAATAACAAACATTGTAACTAGATTTAGAAGTATATAAAAGAGCTAGTGGGTAGCCTCACAAGGTGGACAGTGCCTGGTAGCAATTTTTGATGTGAGAGGTCAAGGAATCGTTATTGGAACAATCGATATTCTAGTTTATTTTCCAACATTTTCCGTATGGCGCCACAGCTTGAGAACATCTGAACTTTTAGTGGAAAAAAAAAAGAAATTAAATTGCTTCTTGAAATTTTATCGCACGGATATCAATTAGCCAAGACAAATATTTTCTTTTATAATTGTTTATTTTTTACTTAAGTATTTATGTAGGCTAACAGCTAGTAGATCTAAACACCAAGAGTGAAAGAGAGAGAGAGAGAGAGAGAGAGAGAGAGATAGAGAGAGAGAGAGAAAGAGAAAGGAAAAAATATAGTGCGCCCTGACATGACGTCAAGACTATTGGCAATCTAAAAATCATTGCACATGGAATGTCTATGTTCACCGAATTTTTTTTTTCTTCCACTGTCCTCAAGTTTCTAGAATGTTCTTTTCATTCAAAGCTGATATTGAGTTACACGTAATCACTGACATGTGCCTTCCTCCCCGCCCCTCCTACTAAATGTCAACAACAATGCTCATTCATGACCTTATTCATCTCTCTCTCTCCTTCTTTGTTACACGCTCTCCCTTGCCTCAATCAGAATACTTCTCTCCCTGTCTCTCTCTCTGTCACTCAGCCTACTTCTCTCTCTGTCTCTCTGTCACTCAGCCTACTTCTCTCTCTGTCTCTCTGTCAATCAGCCTACTTCTCTTCCTGTCTCTCTCTCTGTCTCTCTTTCACTCAGCCTACTTCTCTCCCTGTCTCTCTCTCTGTCACTTAGCCTACTTCTCTCCCTGTCTCTCTCTCTCTGTCACTTAGCCTACTTCTCTCCCTGTCTCTCTCTCTCTGTCACTCAGCCTACTTCTCTCCCTGTCTCGCTCTCTCTGTCTCTCTGTCACTCAGCCTACTTCTCTCCCTGTCTCTCTCTCTGTCACTCTGTCTCTCAGCCTACTTCTCTCCCTGTCTCTCTCTCTGTCACTCAGCCTACTTCTCTCCCTGTCTCTCTCTCTCTGTCACTCAGCCTACTTCTCTCCCTATCTCTCTCTCTGTCACTCAGCCTACTTCTCTCCCTGTCTCTCTCTCTGTCACTCAGCCTACTTCTCTCCCTGTCTCTCTCTCTGTCACTCAGCCTACTTTTCTCCCTGTCTCTCTCTCTGACACTCAGCCTACTTCTCTCACTGTCTCTCTCTCTGTCACTCAGCCTACTTCTCTCCCTGTCTCTCTCTCTGTCTCTCTGTCACTCAGCCTGCTCATTCAGGTCTTTATGCCAGACTAGTTGTATCAAGCTGAGCACAAGTCTGCTCCCTGGCGTTACGCTGAGGTTACCTTGACTTTTGTGACAGCTACGTCGATTGAAATGAAAGATTTTTTTCCCCCTTGATCACCATGAAGCCAGAACAATGACTGTGATGTCGACAGTATCTTCTGTCAACTCTCTAGACTCTGAACTGAAAACAAGTTGGAACAGAGACAAATACAAACTATTAAAAACAAACTTTAGAATAAACGCGATATTTTCTAAGGTCGCTCTCTCTCTCTCACTCTTTCACACACACACACACAAACACACACACACCCACATTGTGAGGCGGCCTTAGCAGTGAGCGGGGCCATGGGCAAATATGATATGCGGGGCCCACTAAGGGGAGATGTCACTTTAACGAGATCGTCTGCCTCTGACGCTGAAGTACTGTACTTGAGCCTTTTAACTGCATCAACTCGAAGTGCTCTTCACCCTAACTTCTGGGTCTGATACCTCCACAAAACGCTATGTAAAAGAATTGTCTTCTTTGTGGCTAACATCAAGCGTGCAAAGATGAAAATATGTCATCAGGTCTTTATCTCCTATATCTGAGGTACTGGTCGTTAGCCAAGGCGTTCATAATCGCTGAAGATGTTTTGAAACATGTTACCTGGTTGGGTCGACTTTGTCAAGCATCTCAACCAAGTCTTAAGACTGACCGTTGTTTGGAGCATAAACTTTCTCTGTTCTCCAACGAAATGCGTTTTTTTTGTTTGTTTTTTTTGGCAAGGTACTGAGCGATAGCTAGAATTCTTGCTAAGACTGCGCGCCGATGCTGTTTTTCTTTTCTAATTTGTTCTAGCATCAAGTCATCCATTGCGCTACCATCGGACAATCTCAGAGCTTAATCCTACCACGCGGACACACACTTATAAGAATGGATGGCTCCATGGCCGTGCGGTATGCGCGCTAGACTATTGTTCGGTCGTCTCGAAGGTCTAATGTAACCCTAACCCTAACCGATGGTCCCTGGTTTATACCTTGCCCGCTGCCATCCCCAGTCGTCCTGCGGAAGATGTAGACTAGGAAGTAGATTATCTTCATCTCTGAAAGAACATTCGAAACATTTATAACATTTTAACGTGATTGACAGAAACCTCGTGCTGCTGAATTTTATTATCAAGATGTTTCCAGTCGCTTTCGTTTGCCAATAAGCAGTTATCATGCCAGACATTTAACTAAGAAAAGAAAATACTGCCTGTGTACAGTGGTCCATTGACTTTCGCAGATTTAGGTTTCTAATGAAAAAAATACATCCGCGTTTTTATTTTTTTTTTACACTACAACACGAATTTTCCAACGACTACTCGATGTATATGAACAGTAGCATATGGGGGAAAATGAACAAATCATCGTCAAATTTTCTGGATGCTGATTGGCCGAATTAATGTACGAGCTAGGCCACTGTACAAAACAATGAATCCTTCTCACACACCCTCTTCCCTTTTTCTCTATGGCGGACTAAAGTAACAGCATATTTACTTTACACGTACCAATTCTTTTTATACAGTAATGCGACATAACAATACTGTATGATTCTTTATTTACGTGTGTTTGTTTCTGCCAAGGTGAACTGTTAAAAACTAATAGCCAATTAGAAGTTACAGGTCATTAGATACTGTCTTTACCGAAACTGATCGTGTTTCGAAACCAAAAATGTTATTTCAAGAACTTATATGGTAATTGGTATCTTAAAGATGCCAGGAAATATTGAGCAACAAGTCCTTATTTATGAGAACTGGTCTGGTTTTCGAACCTCAAGGTGACAAGGGAATCTCATATCGCAGGCCCCCCTTAGGCGCGGGGCTTAGGACGGTTGCCGCACTTGCCATCCCCTATGGCCGCAACTATATATATATGTAGAGAGAGAGAGAGAAAGAGAGACATGTAGATTAGATAGATAGATAGATTAAAAGTAAACTAAATTGGCAAGAACATTAATACATAAGGTAACAAAAGACTTTAAAAATCTTTCTCTCCCTAAGTAATGTCCCATTTCAGACAGAAATGAGCAAAAGTTTTGATCAGTAAAAGTTTTCTTAAACATGAACGCCTCTATTTCCTTCCTGTGCTTCCGACTCGAAAACAGTTTCAACTGCTGCCCCGAGAATTAAGATCGAATTGGGTCATGAGACTTGCAGAACTGAACTCTTTCATTCATTTCCAGAGATCTTAAAGAACAGAATTTATAGACAACGATATAACCAATGGTTAAAGGAGACTTATCAGCTACTTTAGGTTTCGCCTTGTGGTATGATTACTCAACAAACTAGTGAAAAGTGATGAAAGTTTAAAGCTCCATAAAGTGTTCGTTCCTTCAAAAAATTTCCTTTTAAATCTGATATCTCTCCCCACCCTTGAGGTCAAATGTTCAAGAGCTCTCCTGCTCTCTATTAGATCATCAAACGGTATGTCATGTTGACCTCAGCCCTGTGGCATTCGGTCCAAGTCAACGATTGCGTCTACTGCTGATAACTGCTGACGTCTTGACTACCTGCTCTTCGCACGACTTCCTCTTTGTTGATTTTACATTGCCACCTTAGTTATACAATGCTTCATAAACGTTGTGAGTGGAAGGTGTTGAGTTTCTTTTCCCTGCCAAAAGTAGGTGGTCCATGTTTTCCTGTCAAGAGTAGGTGGTTCATGTTTCCCTGCAAGAGTAGGTGGTCCATGTTTCCCTGTCAAGAGTAGGTGGCTCATGTTTCCCTGCAAGAGTAGGTGGTCCATGTTTCCCTGTCAAGAGTAGGTGGCTCATGTTTCCCTGTCAAGAGTAGGTGGCTCATGTTTCCCTGTCAAAAGTAGGTGGCTCATGTATCCCTGCCAAGAGTAGGTGGTCCATGTTTCCCTGCCAAGAGTAGGTTGTCAGTTTTTTCCTGTCATATACCATAATGCTTAAAACATATGTTTGAAAGACTAACCCATATTTCCCCCCTTCCGTTTTGTTTGCCCGAACAACATTATCATCTTTGTAACCTTTTTTTTTGGCAAACGTTTGGTATTTACACTCTAAAATGTTTTGCTTTCCTAACCCTTATTATCTATAGCCTAATTTTTATACTTATTTTATTACCATTCTAATTTACTATCGTTCTATTGTCATACCATTTTAATTTATACCATTCTAGCTTAATATCATTCTATTTTAACACCATTTTAACTTAATACCATTCTAATTTCTTACTATTCTTATTTAATACTATTCTAATTTAATACCTTTCAAATTAAATACCATTTTAATTTTTCTCATTTTGAAGAGTAAAAGTTTGTAGTGATTTGATCTTGTCAGCTTCATGTGCTCGACTAATGGCAGATAGAAAAAAAACAACACAAAAACAAGCGAAATAAAAAATAAGAATAATCCCCCCCCCCCCTTTTCTTTTTTGGAAGTTTGAATAAGGGAAAGAATCGTTTAATAAATTAGTTTTCACTAAATACTGCTAGATTTATTTTCCTTTTATATATAAAACAAAATTAATTAATCAGCACTTATCAACTAATTGGTTGACTTTTTGTCTAATCATGTGTAGTCATTGGCGATGAATGATTATACAAAGTTTCAACTTGATCCGAAAGAATTCAGTGGGGGAATTAACGTGTAAAAGTATCCTTCTAGACAGACAGACTGAGACAATATTAATGCTTGTTTGAAAAAACAACAACTTAACAATTTCTTTATTCTAAACAGCAATATGTTAATTTAATTGCCTTGGTTGTCTTAACTGGAATGATATTCATATCCACAAGTATGTTTCAATGGATTTGTGTATTTGTTTTTTAAAATCATTTTTATTTTAATATCTTTTTAATATTTTATTATTTATTTACATCTCAAATAACAAACATTACCTATTTACACCTTCCTAGACAACGTTTTCTAAGGAAATCATTCTAGAAAATGTAATTATAAAAACAACAGCACTAAACGTGAATAATTTAATTTAAAAGAACAGATGAACATTTCTGATTGAAGATTTCTTAAAGTTCTCGAGCACTGGCCTGCATATTAATAGAATCGAAAGAATATTGTGTTCTGAATTCTTAATTGACAGAAGTGTGTGCATGTGTTTGTATTGTGTGTATTTGAATGTGTCTATGAATGGCTCTTGTCTCCTTACACGTACGAGTGTGAGAACTCGTTGCATTGAAATTTTATTTTTTTAACGTCTGCTAGTTTCTGGATTCTACTTTTTAATGTGCTGATCGTGAGATGAAAATATTGTTTCGCATTTTTCTTTTTTGTGGTGTGGTCCGAAAGTTCGACTAAAAAAATTCAATTTGCTTGAAACAGTGTAGCTCTTTAACTCTGTTGTGAGTGTGACTCAATGTGTGACCAACTTTAACTCTGTTGTGAGTGTGACTCAATGTGTGACCAACCTTGCAATCTGCATCTTTAGGAACGTAAAAGATGTTACAGGATCAGATTTAAAAAATCAATATTTCTGTTTGACATTCTCATGGACTCAAAACTTCATTTTCAAATTGACTTTCTTTTTGGTAAACTGTTTATTCAAATTGGTTTCGTAAAACTACATAAATATGTCATATAATTTCAAAACATATATAATATAATATTATATTGTTACTTTCTCTCCTACTATCCAGGCTCTCTTAAAACTGCACCACACGACACAATGAACTTAAAGAACCTCACAACTCATCAGGGCTCCAAAGTCACAGTAACAGTTTAATTGTAATTACATCGCAATTGGAACAACAATAACACTGTCTTTACAAAAAAACTTAGTCTTGCTCCGCCAGACTTCACACACCGTGCTGGTTCTCGCCTCATACTTGTCACATTGCGAGGTAACGTGAAGTCCAGTGATTCTGACACATTTGCTCTTATATAGTGTCTCTACTGGCCTCGAACTTTCTTGACCACTCCAGTTGATCACTTTCGCTCGTGACTTGCGTGCGTAATATTTACGACGCTGGTCCTTGCCGAACTGGGGTGTACTGTCACTGGTCACGGTTGACCGCTCGTCCTGCGCTGGACTGTGGTGATTTGGGTGGCTACAAACACACAGCACTACCCCCATCTGTGTCACCACCAGGTTTACAACAATATAATATAATATAATATAATAATTTGCTTTCATGTGTAGTCGTCATTTTTACTTTTATCGTAAATAAATACGTCACGTACTATTTTCACACCTTGCGACCTATATTGCAGATGATGGTCATCTGTTTCTATGACAGGCGGTTAACGAGGGTATCATGTGGCTAGCACAATGACCAACCGCTTCACTTTTCTAGAGAAAAAAATCTAGCCTAAAATTTCCATGGCCTAAATTCTTACCAAAAAGCATTAACAAAAAATTGAAGTTTAAAAAAAATATAAATTAAAATTACTTACAAAGTTAATGATAAAAATAATAAAAAACAAACAACAATTAATACATTTCTTATTAATAATTGATTACTTTTGCTGGATATGGATTAAGGGAAATATATGTTACAGGTTATAGGGTTACAAATGTGTAGTTCTTTTCCTTATAAAAGCTTTGTTTTAAAAACAAGTAATTTATATAATTTGCTTGTTATTTCGTCTACTCTGATTCCCAGGTACGGTCGTCTAAACCGACTGAAAAGAGACAGGCCAACTTTGCGAACACTTCTGGCCGTTGGAGGCTGGGCAGCCGGCGGAGAGAAATTTAGCCGCCTAGTGGCCAGCGAGACGTCCATGACCACATTCAGTGACAACCTGATCGCCTATTTAAGAAGAAACAACTTTGACGGGGTCAACATAGATTGGCAGTATCCTACGTCCAGGGAGAGGGGGAGCGAACCAGGGGACAGATTACGTTTTACTAACTTCTTGCAAGTAAGTCTGATCACGTGATTAGCATTTCATGCCGAACTAAGATAGGAAAGGTTTCTTATTTAATATCTTTCTCCAAATGTGACTAGAACTGAACTGTCCTGTAGTCACCTCTAGGAATATGTCAATTAGTTGTATTAATGTGTCCTGAAGTCACCTCTAGGACTATGTCACTTAGTTGTACTCATGTGTCCTGAAGTCACCTCTAGGACTATGTCACTTAGTTGTATTCATGTGTCCTGAAGTCACCTCTAGGACTATGTCACTTAGTTGTATTCATGTGTCCTGAAGTCACCTCTAGGACTATGTCACTTAGTTGTATTCATGTGTCCTGAAGTCACCTCTAGGAATATGTCACTTAGTTGTATTCATGTGTCCTGAAGTCACCTCTAGGACTATGTCACTTAGTTGTATTCATGTGTCCTGAAGTCACCTCTAGGAATATGTCACTTCATTCTTTCGGAAGACGTTTATTGTACGCTAGAATTTCTTCCTGGAGTAATTGGAAAAATCGTAGACTCCCCGCCGTTGTGAGAAAGGGGGTTTGGGGAAGCGCTAGGAGCTTCCCCAACGCGGAGCGGAGCCCCGCCGCCAAGCACTTTTTCTGGTTTTGAAAGACAACAAAATGCATATTCTAAGGCATCTACAGTGCATTTTCCTGCTATTATAAAGTTTTATTTCAAAAACCTAATGTGCTGTTCTTACTGACTTAAAGCCTCCGTTCGGCGCCGTTCGGCGCCTTTGCCGTCAAGCTGTTTCCACAAAAATCTGTCACTGAAGCCTCTTCCCATTTGCTATGAGGACCTCCATGAATGTGTGGCGCCAAGTTGTTCTTAATAGGATGTCATAGCACCTCTTATTATGACTAATTCATCTGTCGGAGAACATGTCCCGCAAACCTCTGTCACTATCTTACTAAGGGGTCGACTCCCAGTTCGGCATAGGATTTCCTTGATTTAGACCCGATCTCTATAAGACTCCTAATATCTGTCTAAGCCCTCTTTGTTGAGCCACATTTAGTGTTTTTCAATTTCGCAGATGACTATTCACTGCACTTTATTAATGTAGCCCCGTCACTGGTAGAAAGAAATGTGTAACCTCTTTTGAATACGCTCTTGGAATTAGGTAACTATAGTTTGCTTTAGATTTTATATCGAAAAGGCAAGTTTCTATCGTCAAAATCATCTGTTCGGGGTTTTAAACTAAAAAATCTCTGGAGTTGTTTTTTTTTAAAATTCAAAACCCCATTTAGCTACGTTCATAGAATTTGGCAAATGTAGTTTGCTTTAGAATAATATTGCAGATAGGGGTTTTCCACCTCAAAACGCCATATAAAGCGATTTTAAACTCAAAACCATCTGGAGGGGTTTTAAACTTTAAAAAAGGCATCTATAGGAGAGGGGTTTAAACTCAAAACCCCTAATTGGCTTCGCTACGCTCAAATAATTTTTTTTGTGTAATTTGCTTTTTTTTTATATTGAAGGTATTTTTTAAGCATCAAGCCCCTCTGAAAAGGGAGGGGGGGGGGGGGGGCTTTAAACTCAAAACCCTCATAGAATTTTTAGTGTGTAATTTGTTTTTTTATATTGAATAGGACGTTTATCGTAAATTTTGGAGGGGGTTTTAAAATCAAAATCTTCCTTAACTGTACTCTTTGAATTTGGGGATTGTCGTTTGCATTTTTTTTGTTTTTTGTTTTATTGAAGAGGGGGATTTAACTGTTAAAACCCCTGGTAGGGATTTTAAACTCAAAACTCAAAACCCCCTGGTAGGGGTTTTAAACTCAAAAACCCTTGGCTGTGCTGGGACGAGTGATGGTTTAGTATTAAAAACTTACATAAAATAAACAAAATCAAAGCAAAACATTAGTCACTAAATTCCTATACCCCCCTGCGGGATGGGATTTCATTTCGGGGAGTGGGGGGTGTTGAACCCCAACCCCCCCCCGGCTACGCTCATGCATGTATCCATTACAGTTTAGTGCTCAAAATCCCGAATAAAAAAAAACGCATTCTTTGCCTGAATTTGAACCCAAGTCCCGTGCACCTGAGCAGTTAGCCCCCAAGCTCTCAATGAGGTCGAAGCGAAAAAAACAACAAGAAAGTTGCATGTATAATTTTGGACACCAAAATGGTTCGCCTTCGGAATATGGAACATATTTCTCTGTCCATCTTGAGAACGAAACAGACAATTATGAATAGGGCTTTCAATAAAATAGTTTCGGTTGAGACAAAACCTACGGGCCTCTAAAAATATATATTTAAAAAATGTAATTCTCTAGCTCATTTGATAATATTGTATTTTTGTTTACTCTTAATATCTGATTAGATACCTAGTTGCCTAGTGCCAGATTCTTTCGTTGTCTCTTTTACTTGAGTAAAAACAATGAGTAAAAAAATATCTTCCCTCCAGGTATTTTTTTGAGTGATATTTGTTGATCTTTGCCAGATTTTTTTAAAATCGCAAGAAGTTAAATTTCATTAAAGTGTTGACGTTCTTTTTGGCGTCAAAAATATTTTCAAATCCCCGGAATATTTTTTTTTGTGTGCTTAAAATTAAAAATGTTTAAAGACCAAGTTTAGTTTAATTATTCAAATGACAGTGAATTTATGTTAACGGACACTGGTACTTCATTCTTTGTTTTGAATAAATTGTCTTTCTTTCTAGCTCTCAACTTCAAAGAATAGGATGAAAGTTATAATTATAATAACTCAGAAATACAATAAAAATCTCATCATAACAACAATAATAACTGACCTCGCAAACACATTCAAGGCCTTAAGAAGATTGTCAGAGGGCAGTACTGCTGCAGAACTTCCACATGATCAGTAGATTCCTCAGTGGACTCTGTTAAAGGGACTACAATGACTTTTGTTTCCGTTTAACAAAGCTCGACCCTGGCCATGCCAAAGAATGAAAATTAGCTTCTTTCTACAATAATAATAATAAAAAAATAATAATTGTTGTCGTCTAATTTCTATGTTGAAAAAAAATTATAGAACGCTATAATCCTACGCCTCGCTTACATAATTTGTTACACTTGAGGAACTTAATGATCTTAAAGTTGTTCTTTAGTGGTGGTGGCTGGAGTTTGGGATTATAGGTTAGTTTTACTGTCGTCGGTAATAAAGAAATCTCCATAAAGATTGCATCATGTCTGTCACCACGTGGCTAATATTGTCGGATCTCAATAGTTCAGTTGAGGAGTGATGATTCGGAGTGTATGTGTGTGAATCTGTTCTGGTTTAGACAGACTTAGGAAAACTCAACGTAGCAATAAAGTTTTCCTGATATCAAGCACGTGACGCATGTAGCCATCAAGCACGTGACGCATGTAGCCATCAAGCACGTGACGCATGTAGCCATCAAGCACGTGACGCATGTAGCCATGAAGCACGTGACGCATGTAGCCATCAAGCACGTGACGCATGTAGCCATCAAGCACGTGACGCATGTAGCCATCAAGCACGTGACGCATGTAGCCATCAAGCACGTGACGCATGTAGCCATGAAGCACGTGACGCATGTAGCCATCAAGCACGTGACGCATGTAGCCATCAAGCACGTGACGCATGTAGCCATCAAGCACGTGACGCATGTAGCCATAAAGCACGTGACGCATGTAGCCATCAAGCACGTGACGCATGTAGCCATGAAGCACGTGACGCATGTAGCCATCAAGCACGTGACGCATGTAGCCATCAAGCACGTGACGCATGTAGCCATCAAGCACGTGACGCATGTAGCCATCAAGCACGTGACGCATGTAGCCATCAAGCACGTGACGCATGTAGCCAGGCTGTTAATAGGAAACGAAACGAATGAAAATCTCCACTGATAGTAAGACACTGCATCAATGGTAGGACATGTTCACGACATACAATGTATCAATGGTAGGACATGTTCACGACATACAATGTATCAATGTTAGGACATGTTCACGACATACAATGTATCAATGGTAGGACATGTTCACGACATACAATGTATCAATGGTAGGACATGTTCACGACATACAATGTATCAATGGTAGGACATGTTCACGACATACAATGTATCAATGGTAGGACATGTTCACGACATACAATGTATCAATGGTAGGACATGTTCACGACATACAATGTATCAATGGTAGGACATGTTCACGACATACAATGTATCAATGGTAGGACATGTTCACGACATACAATGCATCAATGGTAGGACATGTTCACGACATACAATGCATCAATGGTAGGACATGTTCACGACATACAATGTATCAATGGTAGGACATGTTCACGACATACAATGTATCAATGGTAGGACATGTTCACGACATACAATGTATCAATGGTAGGACATGTTCACGACATACAATGTATCAATGGTAGGACATGTTCACGACATACACTGTATCAATGTTAGGACATGTTCACGACATACAATGTATCAATGGTAGGACA
Source organism: Biomphalaria pfeifferi (assembly GCA_030265305.1). Lineage (NCBI taxonomy): Eukaryota > Metazoa > Mollusca > Gastropoda > Planorbidae > Biomphalaria > Biomphalaria pfeifferi. Next base: position 1,585,404 of record JASAOG010000143.1, on the reverse strand, counting down.
TGTTCACGACATACAATGTATCAATGGTAGGACATGTTCACGACATACAATGTATCAATGTTAGGACATGTTCACGACATACAATGTATCAATGGTAGGACATGTTCACGACATACAATGTATCAATGGTAGGACATGTTCACGACATACAATGTATCAATGGTAGGACATGTTCACGACATACACTGCATCAATGGTAGGACATGTTCACGACATACAATGTATCAATGGTAGGACATGTTCACCACATACAATGTATCAATGGTAGGACATGTTCACGACATACAATGTATCAATGGTAGGACATGTTCACGACATACAATGTATCAATGGTAGGACATGTTCACGACATACACTGCATCAATGGTAGGACATGTTCACGACATACAATGTATCAATGGTAGGACATGTTCACGACATACAATGCATCAATGGTAGGACATGTTCACGACATACAATGTATCAATGGTAGGACATGTTCACGACATACAATGTATCAATGTTAGGACATGTTCACGACATACAATGTATCAATGGTAGGACATGTTCACGACATACAATGTATCAATGGTAGGACATGTTCACGACATACAATGTATCAATGGTAGGACATGTTCACGACATACAATGTATCAATGGTAGGACATGTTCACGACATACAATGTATCAATGGTAGGACATGTTCACGACATACAATGTATCAATGGTAGGACATGTTCACGACATACAATGTATCAATGGTAGGACATGTTCACGACATACAATGTATCAATGGTAGGACATGTTCACGACATACACTGTATCAATGTTAGGACATGTTCACGACATACAATGTATCAATGGTAGGACATGTTCACGACATACAATGTATCAATGGTAGGACATGTTCACGACATACAATGTATCAATGCTAGGACATGTTCACGACATACAATGTATCAATGGTAGGACATGTTCACGACATACAATGTATCAATGGTAGGACATGTTCACGACATACAATGTATCAATGGTAGGACATGTTCACGACATACAATGTATCAATGGTAGGACATGTTCACGACATACACTGCATCAATGGTAGGACATGTTCACGACATACAATGTATCAATGGTAGGACATGTTCACGACATACAATGTATCAATGGTAGGACATGTTCACGACATACAATGTATCAATGGTAGGACATGTTCACGACATACAATGTATCAATGGTAGGACATGTTCACGACATACAATGTATCAATGGTAGGACATGTTCACGACATACAATGTATCAATGTTAGGACATGTTCACGACATACAATGTATCAATGGTAGGACATGTTCACGACATACAATGTATCAATGGTAGGACATGTTCACGACATACAATGTATCAATGGTAGGACATGTTCACGACATACAATGTATCAATGGTAGGACATGTTCACGACATACAATGTATCAATGGTAGGACATGTTCACGACATACAATGTATCAATGGTAGGACATGTTCACGACATACAATGTATCAATGGTAGGACATGTTCACGACATACAATGTATCAATGGTAGGACATGTTCACGACATACACTGTATCAATGTTAGGACATGTTCACGACATACAATGTATCAATGGTAGGACATGTTCACGACATACAATGTATCAATGGTAGGACATGTTCACGACATACAATGTATCAATGCTAGGACATGTTCACGACATACAATGTATCAATGGTAGGACATGTTCACGACATACAATGTATCAATGGTAGGACATGTTCACGACATACAATGTATCAATGGTAGGACATGTTCACGACATACACTGCATCAATGGTAGGACATGTTCACGACATACAATGTATCAATGGTAGGACATGTTCACCACATACAATGTATCAATGGTAGGACATGTTCACGACATACAATGTATCAATGGTAGGACATGTTCACGACATACAATGTATCAATGGTAGGACATGTTCACGACATACACTGCATCAATGGTAGGACATGTTCACGACATACAATGTATCAATGGTAGGACATGTTCACGACATACAATGTATCAATGGTAGGACATGTTCACGACATACAATGTATCAATGGTAGGACATGTTCACGACATACAATGTATCAATGGTAGGACATGTTCACGACATACAATGTATCAATGGTAGGACATGTTCACGACATACAATGTATCAATGTTAGGACATGTTCACGACATACAATGTATCAATGGTAGGACATGTTCACGACATACAATGTATCAATGTTAGGACATGTTCACGACATACAATATATCAATGGTAGGACATGTTCACGACATACAATGTATCAATGGTAGGACATGTTCACGACATACAATGTATCAATGTTAGGACATGTTCACGACATACAATGTATCAATGGTAGGACATGTTCACGACATACAATGTATCAATGGTAGGACATGTTCACGACATACAATGTATCAATGGTAGGACATGTTCACGACATACACTGCATCAATGGTAGGACATGTTCACGACATACAATGTATCAATGGTAGGACATGTTCACGACATACAATGTATCAATGGTAGGACATGTTCACGACATACAATGTATCAATGGTAGGACATGTTCACGACATACACTGCATCAATGGTAGGACATGTTCACGACATACAATGTATCAATGGTAGGACATGTTCACGACATACAATGTATCAATGGTAGGACATGTTCACGACATACAATGTATCAATGGTAGGACATGTTCACGACATACACTGCATCAATGGTAGGACATGTTCACGACATACAATGTATCAATGGTAGGACATGTTCACGACATACAATGTATCAATGTTAGGACATGTTCACGACATACAATGTATCAATGGTAGGACATGTTCACGACATACAATGTATCAATGTTAGGACATGTTCACGACATACAATGTATCAATGGTAGGACATGTTCACGACATACACTGCATCAATGGTAGGACATGTTCACGACATACAATGTATCAATGGTAGGACATGTTCACCACATACAATGTATCAATGGTAGGACATGTTCACGACATACAATGTATCAATGGTAGGACATGTTCACGACATACAATGTATCAATGGTAGGACATGTTCACGACATACACTGCATCAATGGTAGGACATGTTCACGACATACAATGTATCAATGGTAGGACATGTTCACGACATACAATGCATCAATGGTAGGACATGTTCACGACATACAATGTATCAATGGTAGGACATGTTCACGACATACAATGTATCAATGTTAGGACATGTTCACGACATACAATGTATCAATGTTAGGACATGTTCACGACATACAATGTATCAATGTTAGGACATGTTCACGACATACAATGTATCAATGGTAGGACATGTTCACGACATACAATGTATCAATGCTAGGACATGTTCACGACATACAATGTATCAATGGTAGGACATGTTCACGACATACAATGTATCAATGGTAGGACATGTTCACGACATACAATGTATCAATGGTAGGACATGTTCACGACATACACTGCATCAATGGTAGGACATGTTCACGACATACAATGTATCAATGGTAGGACATGTTCACCACATACAATGTATCAATGGTAGGACATGTTCACGACATACAATGTATCAATGGTAGGACATGTTCACGACATACAATGTATCAATGGTAGGACATGTTCACGACATACACTGCATCAATGGTAGGACATGTTCACGACATACAATGTATCAATGGTAGGACATGTTCACGACATACAATGCATCAATGGTAGGACATGTTCACGACATACAATGTATCAATGGTAGGACATGTTCACGACATACAATGTATCAATGGTAGGACATGTTCACGACATACAATGTATCAATGGTAGGACATGTTCACGACATACAATGTATCAATGTTAGGACATGTTCACGACATACAATGTATCAATGGTAGGACATGTTCACGACATACAATGTATCAATGTTAGGACATGTTCACGACATACAATGTATCAATGGTAGGACATGTTCACGACATACAATGTATCAATGGTAGGACATGTTCACGACATACAATGTATCAATGGTAGGACATGTTCACGACATACAATGTATCAATGGTAGGACATGTTCACGACATACAATGTATCAATGGTAGGACATGTTCACGACATACAATGTATCAATGGTAGGACATGTTCACGACATACAATGTATCAATGGTAGGACATGTTCACGACATACAATGTATCAATGGTAGGACATGTTCACGACATACAATGTATCAATGGTAGGACATGTTCACGACATACAATGTATCAATGGTAGGACATGTTCACGACATACACTGTATCAATGTTAGGACATGTTCACGACATACAATGTATCAATGGTAGGACATGTTCACGACATACAATGTATCAATGGTAGGACATGTTCACGACATACAATGTATCAATGCTAGGACATGTTCACGACATACAATGTATCAATGGTAGGACATGTTCACGACATACAATGTATCAATGGTAGGACATGTTCACGACATACAATGTATCAATGGTAGGACATGTTCACGACATACACTGCATCAATGGTAGGACATGTTCACGACATACAATGTATCAATGGTAGGACATGTTCACCACATACAATGTATCAATGGTAGGACATGTTCACGACATACAATGTATCAATGGTAGGACATGTTCACGACATACAATGTATCAATGGTAGGACATGTTCACGACATACACTGCATCAATGGTAGGACATGTTCACGACATACAATGTATCAATGGTAGGACATGTTCACGACATACAATGTATCAATGGTAGGACATGTTCACGACATACAATGTATCAATGGTAGGACATGTTCACGACATACAATGTATCAATGGTAGGACATGTTCACGACATACAATGTATCAATGGTAGGACATGTTCACGACATACAATGTATCAATGTTAGGACATGTTCACGACATACAATGTATCAATGGTAGGACATGTTCACGACATACAATGTATCAATGTTAGGACATGTTCACGACATACAATATATCAATGGTAGGACATGTTCACGACATACAATGTATCAATGGTAGGACATGTTCACGACATACAATGTATCAATGTTAGGACATGTTCACGACATACAATGTATCAATGGTAGGACATGTTCACGACATACAATGTATCAATGGTAGGACATGTTCACGACATACAATGTATCAATGGTAGGACATGTTCACGACATACACTGCATCAATGGTAGGACATGTTCACGACATACAATGTATCAATGGTAGGACATGTTCACGACATACAATGTATCAATGGTAGGACATGTTCACGACATACAATGTATCAATGGTAGGACATGTTCACGACATACACTGCATCAATGGTAGGACATGTTCACGACATACAATGTATCAATGGTAGGACATGTTCACGACATACAATGCATCAATGGTAGGACATGTTCACGACATACAATGTATCAATGGTAGGACATGTTCACGACATACAATGTATCAATGGTAGGACATGTTCACGACATACAATGTATCAATGGTAGGACATGTTCACGACATACACTGCATCAATGGTAGGACATGTTCACGACATACAATGTATCAATGGTAGGACATGTTCACGACATACAATGTATCAATGTTAGGACATGTTCACGACATACAATGTATCAATGGTAGGACATGTTCACGACATACAATGTATCAATGTTAGGACATGTTCACGACATACAATGTATCAATGGTAGGACATGTTCACGACATACACTGCATCAATGGTAGGACATGTTCACGACATACAATGTATCAATGGTAGGACATGTTCACCACATACAATGTATCAATGGTAGGACATGTTCACGACATACAATGTATCAATGGTAGGACATGTTCACGACATACAATGTATCAATGGTAGGACATGTTCACGACATACACTGCATCAATGGTAGGACATGTTCACGACATACAATGTATCAATGGTAGGACATGTTCACGACATACAATGCATCAATGGTAGGACATGTTCACGACATACAATGTATCAATGGTAGGACATGTTCACGACATACAATGTATCAATGTTAGGACATGTTCACGACATACAATGTATCAATGTTAGGACATGTTCACGACATACAATGTATCAATGTTAGGACATGTTCACGACATACAATGTATCAATGGTAGGACATGTTCACGACATACAATGTATCAATGCTAGGACATGTTCACGACATACAATGTATCAATGGTAGGACATGTTCACGACATACAATGTATCAATGGTAGGACATGTTCACGACATACAATGTATCAATGGTAGGACATGTTCACGACATACACTGCATCAATGGTAGGACATGTTCACGACATACAATGTATCAATGGTAGGACATGTTCACCACATACAATGTATCAATGGTAGGACATGTTCACGACATACAATGTATCAATGGTAGGACATGTTCACGACATACAATGTATCAATGGTAGGACATGTTCACGACATACACTGCATCAATGGTAGGACATGTTCACGACATACAATGTATCAATGGTAGGACATGTTCACGACATACAATGCATCAATGGTAGGACATGTTCACGACATACAATGTATCAATGGTAGGACATGTTCACGACATACAATGTATCAATGGTAGGACATGTTCACGACATACAATGTATCAATGGTAGGACATGTTCACGACATACAATGTATCAATGTTAGGACATGTTCACGACATACAATGTATCAATGGTAGGACATGTTCACGACATACAATGTATCAATGTTAGGACATGTTCACGACATACAATGTATCAATGGTAGGACATGTTCACGACATACAATGTATCAATGGTAGGACATGTTCACGACATACAATGTATCAATGTTAGGACATGTTCACGACATACAATGTATCAATGGTAGGACATGTTCACGACATACAATGTATCAATGGTAGGACATGTTCACGACATACAATGTATCAATGGTAGGACATGTTCACGACATACACTGCATCAATGGTAGGACATGTTCACGACATACAATGTATCAATGGTAGGACATGTTCACGACATACACTGCATCAATGGTAGGACATGTTCACGACATACAATGTATCAATGGTAGGACATGTTCACGACATACACTGCATCAATGGTAGGACATGTTCACGACATACAATGTATCAATGGTAGGACATGTTCACGACATACAATGCATCAATGGTAGGACATGTTCACGACATACAATGTATCAATGGTAGGACATGTTCACGACATACAATGTATCAATGGTAGGACATGTTCACGACATACAATGTATCAATGGTAGGACATGTTCACGACATACAATGCATCAATGGTAGGACATGTTCACGACATACAATGTATCAATGGTAGGACATGTTCACGACATACAATGTATCAATGGTAGGACATGTTCACGACATACAATGTATCAATGGTAGGACATGTTCACGACATACAATGCATCAATGGTAGGACATGTTCACGACATACACTGCATCAATGGTAGGACATGTTCACGACATACAATGTATCAATGGTAGGACATGTTCACGACATACAATGTATCAATGGTAGGACAAGTTCACGACATACAATGCATCAATGGTAGGACATGTTCACGACATACAATGTATCAATGGTAGGACATGTTCACGACATACAATGTATCAATGGTAGGACATGTTCACGACATACAATGTATCAATGGTAGGACATGTTCACGACATACAATGTATCAATGGTAGGACATGTTCACGACATACAATGCATCAATGGTAGGATATGTTCACGACATACAATGTATCAATGGTAGGACATGTTCACGACATACAATGTATCAATGGTAGGACATGTTCACGACATACAATGTATCAATGGTAGGACATGTTCACGACATACAATGTATCAATGGTAGGACATGTTCACGACATACAATGTATCAATGGTAGGACATGTTCACGACATACAATGCATCAATGGTAGGACATGTTCACGACATACAATGTATCAATGGTAGGACATGTTCACGACATACAATGTATCAATGGTAGGACATGTTCACGACATACAATGTATCAATGGTAGGACATGTTCACGACATACAATGTATCAATGGTAGGACATGTTCACGACATACAATGCATCAATGGTAGGACATGTTCACGACATACAATGTATCAATGGTAGGACATGTTCACGACATACAATGTATCAATGGTAGGACATGTTCACGACATACAATGTATCAATGGTACGACATGTTCACGACATACAATGCATCAATGGTAGGACATGTTCACGACATACAATGTATCAATGGTAGGACATGTTCACGACATACAATGCATCAATGGTAGGACATGTTCACGACATACAATGTATCAATGGTAGGACATGTTCACGACATACAATGTATCAATGGTAGGACATGTTCACGACATACAATGTATCAATGGTAGGACATGTTCACGACATACAATGTATCAATGGTAGGACATGTTCACGACATACAATGCATCAATGGTAGGACATGTTCACGACATACAATGTATCAATGGTAGGACATGTTCACGACATACAATGTATCAATGGTAGGACATGTTCACGACATACAATGTATCAATGGTAGGACATGTTCACGACATACAATGTATCAATGGTAGGACATGTTCACGACATACAATGCATCAATGGTAGGACATGTTCACGACATACAATGTATCAATGGTAGGACATGTTCACGACATACAATGTATCAATGGTAGGACATGTTCACGACACACAATGTATCAATGGTAGGACATGTTCACGACATACAATGCATCAATGGTAGGACATGTTCACGACATACAATGTATCAATGGTAGGACATGTTCACGACATACAATGTATCAATGTTAGGACATGTTCACGACATACAATGTATCAATGGTAGGACATGTTCACGACATACACTGCATCAATGGTAGGACATGTTCACGACATACAATGTATCAATGGTAGGACATGTTCACCACATACAATGTATCAATGGTAGGACATGTTCACGACATACAATGTATCAATGGTAGGACATGTTCACGACATACAATGTATCAATGGTAGGACATGTTCACGACATACAATGTATCAATGGTAGGACATGTTCACAACATACAATGTATCAATGTTAGGACATGTTCACGACATACAATGTATCAATGGTAGGACATGTTCACGACATACAATGTATCAATGGTAGGACATGTTCACGACATACAATGTATCAATGGTAGGACATGTTCACGACATACAATGTATCAATGGTAGGACATGTTCACGACATACAATGTATCAATGGTAGGACATGTTCACGACATACAATGTATCAATGGTAGGACATGTTCACGACATACAATGTATCAATGGTAGGACATGTTCACGACATACAATGTATCAATGGTAGGACATGTTCACGACATACACTGTATCAATGTTAGGACATGTTCACGACATACAATGTATCAATGGTAGGACATGTTCACGACATACAATGTATCAATGGTAGGACATGTTCACGACATACAATGTATCAATGCTAGGACATGTTCACGACATACAATGTATCAATGGTAGGACATGTTCACGACATACAATGTATCAATGGTAGGACATGTTCACGACATACAATGTATCAATGGTAGGACATGTTCACGACATACACTGCATCAATGGTAGGACATGTTCACGACATACAATGTATCAATGGTAGGACATGTTCACCACATACAATGTATCAATGGTAGGACATGTTCACGACATACAATGTATCAATGGTAGGACATGTTCACGACATACAATGTATCAATGGTAGGACATGTTCACGACATACACTGCATCAATGGTAGGACATGTTCACGACATACAATGTATCAATGGTAGGACATGTTCACGACATACAATGTATCAATGGTAGGACATGTTCACGACATACAATGTATCAATGGTAGGACATGTTCACGACATACAATGTATCAATGGTAGGACATGTTCACGACATACAATGTATCAATGGTAGGACATGTTCACGACATACAATGTATCAATGGTAGGACATGTTCACGACATACACTGCATCAATGGTAGGACATGTTCACGACATACAATGTATCAATGGTAGGACATGTTCACAACATACAATGTATCAATGGTAGGACATGTTCACGACATACAATGTATTAATGGTAGGACATGTTCACGACATACAATGTATCAATGGTAGGACATGTTCACGACATACACTGCATCAATGGTAGGACATGTTCACGACATACAATGTATCAATGGTAGGACATGTTCACGACATACAATGCATCAATGGTAGGACATGTTCACGACATACAATGTATCAATGGTAGGACATGTTCACGACATACAATGTATCAATGGTAGGACATGTTCACGACATACAATGTATCAATGGTAGGACATGTTCACGACATACACTGCATCAATGGTAGGACATGTTCACGACATACAATGTATCAATGGTAGGACATGTTCACGACATACAATGCATCAATGGTAGGACATGTTCACGACATACAATGTATCAATGGTAGGACATGTTCACGACATACAATGTATCAATGGTAGGACATGTTCACGACATACAATGTATCAATGGTAGGACATGTTCACGACATACAATGCATCAATGGTAGGACATGTTCACGACATACAATGTATCAATGGTAGGACATGTTCACGACATACAATGTATCAATGGTAGGACATGTTCACGACATACAATGTATCAATGGTAGGACATGTTCACGACATACAATGCATCAATGGTAGGACATGTTCACGACATACACTGCATCAATGGTAGGACATGTTCACGACATACAATGTATCAATGGTAGGACATGTTCACGACATACAATGTATCAATGGTAGGACATGTTCACGACATACAATGTATCAATGGTAGGACAAGTTCACGACATACAATGCATCAATGGTAGGACATGTTCACGACATACAATGTATCAATGGTAGGACATGTTCACGACATACAATGTATCAATGGTAGGACATGTTCACGACATACAATGTATCAATGGTAGGACATGTTCACGACATACAATGTATCAATGGTAGGACATGTTCACGACATACAATGCATCAATGGTAGGACATGTTCACGACATACAATGTATCAATGGTAGGACATGTTCACGACATACAATGTATCAATGGTAGGACATGTTCACGACATACAATGTATCAATGGTAGGACATGTTCACGACATACAATGTATCAATGGTAGGACATGTTCACGACATACAATGCATCAATGGTAGGACATGTTCACGACATACAATGTATCAATGGTAGGACATGTTCACGACATACAATGTATCAATGTTAGGACATGTTCACGACATACAATGTATCAATGGTAGGACATGTTCACGACATACAATGTATCAATGGTAGGACATGTTCACGACATACAATGTATCAATGTTAGGACATGTTCACGACATACAATGTATCAATGGTAGGACATGTTCACGACATACAATGTATCAATGGTAGGACATGTTCACGACATACAATGTATCAATGGTAGGACATGTTCACGACATACACTGCATCAATGGTAGGACATGTTCACGACATACAATGTATCAATGGTAGGACATGTTCACGACATACAATGTATCAATGTTAGGACATGTTCACGACATACAATGTATCAATGGTAGGACATGTTCACGACATACAATGTATCAATGTTAGGACATGTTCACGACATACAATGTATCAATGGTAGGACATGTTCACGACATACACTGCATCAATGGTAGGACATGTTCACGACATACAATGTATCAATGGTAGGACATGTTCACCACATACAATGTATCAATGGTAGGACATGTTCACGACATACAATGTATCAATGGTAGGACATGTTCACGACATACAATGTATCAATGGTAGGACATGTTCACGACATACACTGCATCAATGGTAGGACATGTTCACGACATACAATGTATCAATGGTAGGACATGTTCACGACATACAATGCATCAATGGTAGGACATGTTCACGACATACAATGTATCAATGGTAGGACATGTTCACGACATACAATGTATCAATGTTAGGACATGTTCACGACATACAATGTATCAATGTTAGGACATGTTCACGACATACAATGTATCAATGGTAGGACTTGTTCACGACATACAATGTATCAATGGTAGGACATGTTCACGACATACAATGTATCAATGCTAGGACATGTTCACGACATACAATGTATCAATGGTAGGACATGTTCACGACATACAATGTATCAATGGTAGGACATGTTCACGACATACAATGTATCAATGGTAGGACATGTTCACGACATACACTGCATCAATGGTAGGACATGTTCACGACATACAATGTATCAATGGTAGGACATGTTCACCACATACAATGTATCAATGGTAGGACATGTTCACGACATACAATGTATCAATGGTAGGACATGTTCACGACATACAATGTATCAATGGTAGGACATGTTCACGACATACACTGCATCAATGGTAGGACATGTTCACGACATACAATGTATCAATGGTAGGACATGTTCACGACATACAATGCATCAATGGTAGGACATGTTCACGACATACAATGTATCAATGGTAGGACATGTTCACGACATACAATGTATCAATGGTAGGACATGTTCACGACATACAATGTATCAATGGTAGGACATGTTCACGACATACAATGTATCAATGTTAGGACATGTTCACGACATACAATGTATCAATGGTAGGACATGTTCACGACATACAATGTATCAATGTTAGGACATGTTCACGACATACAATGTATCAATGGTAGGACATGTTCACGACATACAATGTATCAATGGTAGGACATGTTCACGACATACAATGTATCAATGTTAGGACATGTTCACGACATACAATGTATCAATGGTAGGACATGTTCACGACATACAATGTATCAATGGTAGGACATGTTCACGACATACAATGTATCAATGGTAGGACATGTTCACGACATACACTGCATCAATGGTAGGACATGTTCACGACATACAATGTATCAATGGTAGGACATGTTCACGACATACACTGCATCAATGGTAGGACATGTTCACGACATACAATGTATCAATGGTAGGACATGTTCACGACATACACTGCATCAATGGTAGGACATGTTCACGACATACAATGTATCAATGGTAGGACATGTTCACGACATACAATGCATCAATGGTAGGACATGTTCACGACATACAATGTATCAATGGTAGGACATGTTCACGACATACAATGTATCAATGGTAGGACATGTTCACGACATACAATGTATCAATGGTAGGACATGTTCACGACATACAATGCATCAATGGTAGGACATGTTCACGACATACAATGTATCAATGGTAGGACATGTTCACGACATACAATGTATCAATGGTAGGACATGTTCACGACATACAATGTATCAATGGTAGGACATGTTCACGACATACAATGCATCAATGGTAGGACATGTTCACGACATACACTGCATCAATGGTAGGACATGTTCACGACATACAATGTATCAATGGTAGGACATGTTCACGACATACAATGTATCAATGGTAGGACAAGTTCACGACATACAATGCATCAATGGTAGGACATGTTCACGACATACAATGTATCAATGGTAGGACATGTTCACGACATACAATGTATCAATGGTAGGACATGTTCACGACATACAATGTATCAATGGTAGGACATGTTCACGACATACAATGTATCAATGGTAGGACATGTTCACGACATACAATGCATCAATGGTAGGATATGTTCACGACATACAATGTATCAATGGTAGGACATGTTCACGACATACAATGTATCAATGGTAGGACATGTTCACGACATACAATGCATCAATGGTAGGACATGTTCACGACATACAATGTATCAATGGTAGGACATGTTCACGACATACAATGTATCAATGGTAGGACATGTTCACGACATACAATGTATCAATGGTAGGACATGTTCACGACATACAATGCATCAATGGTAGGACATGTTCACGACATACACTGCATCAATGGTAGGACATGTTCACGACATACAATGTATCAATGGTAGGACATGTTCACGACATACAATGTATCAATGGTAGGACATGTTCACGACATACAATGTATCAATGGTAGGACAAGTTCACGACATACAATGCATCAATGGTAGGACATGTTCACGACATACAATGTATCAATGGTAGGACATGTTCACGACATACAATGTATCAATGGTAGGACATGTTCACGACATACAATGTATCAATGGTAGGACATGTTCACGACATACAATGTATCAATGGTAGGACATGTTCACGACATACAATGCATCAATGGTAGGACATGTTCACGACATACAATGTATCAATGGTAGGACATGTTCACGACATACAATGTATCAATGGTAGGACATGTTCACGACATACAATGTATCAATGGTAGGACATGTTCACGACATACAATGTATCAATGGTAGGACATGTTCACGACATACAATGTATCAATGGTAGGACATGTTCACGACATACAATGCATCAATGGTAGGACATGTTCACGACATACAATGTATCAATGGTAGGACATGTTCACGACATACAATGTATCAATGTTAGGACATGTTCACGACATACAATGTATCAATGGTAGGACATGTTCACGACATACAATGTATCAATGGTAGGACATGTTCACGACATACAATGTATCAATGTTAGGACATGTTCACGACATACAATGTATCAATGGTAGGACATGTTCACGACATACAATGTATCAATGGTAGGACATGTTCACGACATACAATGTATCAATGGTAGGACATGTTCACGACATACACTGCATCAATGGTAGGACATGTTCACGACATACAATGTATCAATGGTAGGACATGTTCACGACATACAATGTATCAATGTTAGGACATGTTCACGACATACAATGTATCAATGGTAGGACATGTTCACGACATACAATGTATCAATGTTAGGACATGTTCACGACATACAATGTATCAATGGTAGGACATGTTCACGACATACACTGCATCAATGGTAGGACATGTTCACGACATACAATGTATCAATGGTAGGACATGTTCACCACATACAATGTATCAATGGTAGGACATGTTCACGACATACAATGTATCAATGGTAGGACATGTTCACGACATACAATGTATCAATGGTAGGACATGTTCACGACATACACTGCATCAATGGTAGGACATGTTCACGACATACAATGTATCAATGGTAGGACATGTTCACGACATACAATGCATCAATGGTAGGACATGTTCACGACATACAATGTATCAATGGTAGGACATGTTCACGACATACAATGTATCAATGTTAGGACATGTTCACGACATACAATGTATCAATGTTAGGACATGTTCACGACATACAATGTATCAATGGTAGGACATGTTCACGACATACAATGTATCAATGGTAGGACATGTTCACGACATACAATGTATCAATGCTAGGACATGTTCACGACATACAATGTATCAATGGTAGGACATGTTCACGACATACAATGTATCAATGGTAGGACATGTTCACGACATACAATGTATCAATGGTAGGACATGTTCACGACATACACTGCATCAATGGTAGGACATGTTCACGACATACAATGTATCAATGGTAGGACATGTTCACCACATACAATGTATCAATGGTAGGACATGTTCACGACATACAATGTATCAATGGTAGGACATGTTCACGACATACAATGTATCAATGGTAGGACATGTTCACGACATACACTGCATCAATGGTAGGACATGTTCACGACATACAATGTATCAATGGTAGGACATGTTCACGACATACAATGCATCAATGGTAGGACATGTTCACGACATACAATGTATCAATGGTAGGACATGTTCACGACATACAATGTATCAATGGTAGGACATGTTCACGACATACAATGTATCAATGGTAGGACATGTTCACGACATACAATGTATCAATGTTAGGACATGTTCACGACATACAATGTATCAATGGTAGGACATGTTCACGACATACAATGTATCAATGTTAGGACATGTTCACGACATACAATGTATCAATGGTAGGACATGTTCACGACATACAATGTATCAATGGTAGGACATGTTCACGACATACAATGTATCAATGTTAGGACATGTTCACGACATACAATGTATCAATGGTAGGACATGTTCACGACATACAATGTATCAATGGTAGGACATGTTCACGACATACAATGTATCAATGGTAGGACATGTTCACGACATACACTGCATCAATGGTAGGACATGTTCACGACATACAATGTATCAATGGTAGGACATGTTCACGACATACACTGCATCAATGGTAGGACATGTTCACGACATACAATGTATCAATGGTAGGACATGTTCACGACATACACTGCATCAATGGTAGGACATGTTCACGACATACAATGTATCAATGGTAGGACATGTTCACGACATACAATGCATCAATGGTAGGACATGTTCACGACATACAATGTATCAATGGTAGGACATGTTCACGACATACAATGTATCAATGGTAGGACATGTTCACGACATACAATGTATCAATGGTAGGACATGTTCACGACATACAATGCATCAATGGTAGGACATGTTCACGACATACAATGTATCAATGGTAGGACATGTTCACGACATACAATGTATCAATGGTAGGACATGTTCACGACATACAATGTATCAATGGTAGGACATGTTCACGACATACAATGCATCAATGGTAGGACATGTTCACGACATACACTGCATCAATGGTAGGACATGTTCACGACATACAATGTATCAATGGTAGGACATGTTCACGACATACAATGTATCAATGGTAGGACAAGTTCACGACATACAATGCATCAATGGTAGGACATGTTCACGACATACAATGTATCAATGGTAGGACATGTTCACGACATACAATGTATCAATGGTAGGACATGTTCACGACATACAATGTATCAATGGTAGGACATGTTCACGACATACAATGTATCAATGGTAGGACATGTTCACGACATACAATGCATCAATGGTAGGATATGTTCACGACATACAATGTATCAATGGTAGGACATGTTCACGACATACAATGTATCAATGGTAGGACATGTTCACGACATACAATGTATCAATGGTAGGACATGTTCACGACATACAATGTATCAATGGTAGGACATGTTCACGACATACAATGTATCAATGGTAGGACATGTTCACGACATACAATGCATCAATGGTAGGACATGTTCACGACATACAATGTATCAATTGTAGGACATGTTCACGACATACAATGTATCAATGGTAGGACATGTTCACGACATACAATGTATCAATGGTAGGACATGTTCACGACATACAATGTATCAATGGTAGGACATGTTCACGACATACAATGCATCAATGGTAGGACATGTTCACGACATACAATGTATCAATGGTAGGACATGTTCACGACATACAATGTATCAATGGTAGGACATGTTCACGACATACAATGTATCAATGGTACGACATGTTCACGACATACAATGCATCAATGGTAGGACATGTTCACGACATACAATGCATCAATGGTAGGACATGTTCACGACATACAATGCATCAATGGTAGGACATGTTCACGACATACAATGTATCAATGGTAGGACATGTTCACGACATACAATGTATCAATGGTAGGACATGTTCACGACATACAATGTATCAATGGTAGGACATGTTCACGACATACAATGTATCAATGGTAGGACATGTTCACGACATACAATGCATCAATGGTAGGACATGTTCACGACATACAATGTATCAATGGTAGGACATGTTCACGACATACAATGTATCAATGGTAGGACATGTTCACGACATACAATGTATCAATGGTAGGACATGTTCACGACATACAATGTATCAATGGTAGGACATGTTCACGACATACAATGCATCAATGGTAGGACATGTTCACGACATACAATGTATCAATGGTAGGACATGTTCACGACATACAATGTATCAATGGTAGGACATGTTCACGACACACAATGTATCAATGGTAGGACATGTTCACGACATACAATGCATCAATGGTAGGACATGTTCACGACATACAATGTATCAATGGTAGGACATGTTCACGACATACAATGTATCAATGGTAGGACATGTTCACGACATACAATGTATCAATGGTAGGACATGTTCACGACATACAATGCATCAATGGTAGGACATGTTCACGACATACAATGTATCAATGGTAGGACATGTTCACGACATACAATGTATCAATGGTAGGACATGTTCACGACATACAATGTATCAATGGTAGGACATGTTCACGACATACAATGTATCAATGGTAGGACATGTTCACGACATACAATGTATCAATGGTAGGACATGTTCACGACATACAATGCATCAATGGTAGGACATGTTCACGACATACAATGCATCAATGGTAGGACATGTTCACGACATACAATGTATCAATGGTAGGACATGTTCACGACATACAATGTATCAATGGTAGGACATGTTCACGACATACAATGTATCAATGGTAGGACATGTTCACGACATACAATGTATCAATGGTAGGACATGTTCACGACATACAATGTATCAATGGTAGGACATGTTCACGACATACAATGCATCAATGGTAGGACATGTTCACGACATACAATGTATCAATGGTAGGACATGTTCACGACATACAATGCATCAATGGTAGGACATGTTCACGACATACAATGCATCAATGGTAGGACATGTTCACGACATACAATGTATCAATGGTAGGACATGTTCACGACATACAATGTATCAATGGTAGGACATGTTCACGACATACACTGCATCAATGGTAGGACATGTTCACGACATACAATGTATCAATGGTAGGACATGTTCACGACATACAATGCATCAATGGTAGGACATGTTCACGACATACAATGTATCAATGGTAGGACATGTTCACGACATACAATGTATCAATGTTAGGACATGTTCACGACATACAATGTATCAATGGTAGGACATGTTCACGACATACAATGCATCAATGGTAGGACATGTTCACGACATACAATGCATCAATGGTAGGACATGTTCACGACATACAATGTATCAATGGTAGGACATGTTCACGACATACAATGTATCAATGGTAGGACATGTTCACGACATACAATGTATCAATGGTAGGACATGTTCACGACATACAATGTATCAATGGTAGGACATGTTCACGACATATAATGTATCAATGGTAGGACATGTTCACGACATACAATGTATCAATGGTAGGACATGTTCACGACATACAATGTATCAATGGTAGGACATGTTCACGACATACAATGTATCAATGATTTCACCACATTTAGCCCGCCAAACATTGTTGATTCTCCAAAGTAAGTAAACACAAGTCTCTATACTCTATCATTTGGTTCTCTCTCCTTCAATTCGTTGACATTCTTGTCAACTCAGACAATCAACAAAGTCCATGTCGACATTGAGATATCACCAACTGTCGTATCTACATTATACACTTGTACTTACTCTTTGTCACCACGTCAGTGCTGTACAACCCATAATAACAGTGTTTTCAAATATTTGTCTGTGACACCCTTCTCCATCGAAGGAGATAAAAATGGCCTCCTCCCCAACCATTTCAAGCAAGATTTATAGTACGTGACAGACAAAGACAACCCAAAGCGTGACATTGCTTGGCATAAGGTG
Organism: Biomphalaria pfeifferi; assembly: GCA_030265305.1. Classification (NCBI taxonomy): domain Eukaryota; kingdom Metazoa; phylum Mollusca; class Gastropoda; family Planorbidae; genus Biomphalaria; species Biomphalaria pfeifferi. The sequence goes on along the minus strand of JASAOG010000143.1, from coordinate 1,565,355 downwards.
ACCGCGAAAATGTCAGGCCACTAGAAGGCAAAGAACATTTAGTCCCAGGTGGAAGAGAACTCAATGAAATAACTTATACATCTCTCTTCACACTCAAAACATATACACGCTGCTGTTTGTTTTAATTGTTTGTTTTTTTTGGTGCTGTCTTCTTCGCTAGTTTTAACAAAATAAATAGCATCCTGGATAAAATCTTCATCAAAATAAAGAAGACTTAAAAAGATAAGAGGTCTGCCATTTACTTGCCAAGGTCCCAGATACTCCTGGTGTCTTAGACATATTTGGAAACTTTGGAAATGATCGACTTAAAAATTCTGTTTCGACGTAGGCGAGGAAAAAAAGAATCCAAAAGAAAAGTGGCATTTGAATAATAGCAATACACCTAGGCCTACACAAAAGTGGCATTTGAATAATAGCAATACAGCTAGGCATACACAAAAATGACATTTGAATAATAGCAATACACCTATGCCTACACAAAAGTGGCATTTGAATAATAGCAATACACCTAGGCCTACACAAAAGTGGCATTTGAATAATAGCAATACACCTAGGCCTACACAAAAGTGGCATTTGAATAATAGCAATACAGCTAGGCATACACAAAAATGACATTTGAATAATAGCAATACACCTATGCCTACACAAAAGTGGCATTTGAATAATAGCAATACAGCTAGGCCTACACAAAAGTGACATTTGAATAATAGCAATACACCTAGGCCTACACAAAAGTGACATTTGAATAATAGCAATACACCTAGGCCTACACAAAAGTGACATTTGAATAATAGCAATACACCTAGGCCTACACAAAAGTGACATTTAAATAATAGCAATACTATTAAACAGTTTAAGTCTCTCTGGTCTCTTATATTTAAATATAAAAATGTAAAGGCAACCCTTTTAGATCCATGGAGGCTAACCTTTTAGATCTAGGGAGGCACCCCTTTCAGATCTATGGAGGCACCCCTTTCAGATCTATGGAGGCTAACCTTTCAGATCTATGGAGGCTAACCTTTCAGATCTATGGAGGCAACTATTCAGATCTATGGAGGCAGGTGATGGTTATATTACAAACTCTAGATAAAATAATGACATGTCACAGTAATAACAAAAACTTGAGATAAAATTAAGACATCTCTTGTCAATCTGTTGGTAAGCTTGACGTCTTCAGGTTGTCCTATAACCTTGAGGTAATTATATCTTCATGACTTTCCATTTGAAAGAATTGACATTAATCTCTGTTGAAACTAGATATTATAAAAACATTTATTCAAAGATAAACTTTATCATGTATTTCCTTTTTCAAACGCCACAGTTATAGTGACATTAAATATAATTCATTAATAATGGCAAAGTCTTCAATTACATAATTCATTCTACACTCATAAATAATATAGTAACAAAGAAACAGCAAGACAGCAAATCACACCCGATCTCCTATTTCATACTTAGGCAGACGACAGATCAATGGCGTCAACAACAACAGACTTTTCTACAACCTAAACTCACCATTTTCCTAATTGACACCCTATGATTTGAGGTTTTAAATCTGAAACTATTAGAAATAGAACATTACTAGCCCATAGTTAGATCTAAAATATTAGAAAATATTGTAACAAACAAGACACTGCTATAACTCAGGAATGTAGATACAGTAATGAATGTTCCTTCTGATATCAACAACTGTATTATTTCACAAAAAGTAGTATTTAAAACTACACAAATTTGGTTTGATCGAACATAATAGAATAGACTCTGTGCATTAGTGGTCTTTCTTTTTTTTATTCGTCGTTGAGGTTCTGGATTTGAATAAAAAATTATTTGATTTTTAAAATAAGTTTAAGTTCCCCTTTTAGACCTTATAGGGCACATTATGTAAAGGTCATCTGTTTCTGTGGCCTACGGTTAACGAGGGTGTCATGTGGCCAGCACAATGACCAACAGCATTTACATTTCTGCAACTAACGTCAGGTACCCGTCTTCGCTGGAATTCGAACCCAGGATCCCCGGTTTGGAAGCAAAGCGCGTTACCGCTCTGCCATAAAACTTTCTGCCCACATGTTTCGAAAATATCTTACAAGACTACACCTCATTTCGACTCTAAAAAAATAATAATCTAATTATACTTCTGACATAGAATACAAGTATATCCCACAGATTCCTTATACAATTTATTTCCTAATTTTTTATGTGTATACATAATTATTGTATTTCTTACTTTCTATTTTGAAACATTGTTGACGGATGAAAACGTGATGTTGGTAAATAGGGTTAAATGGTTCAATCTTCATGAAATAAAAAAAGAAGACATTTTATGAAAAATAAAAACTCTAAACTTAATAAAAGAAATAAATAGATTTTAGTAAACGTTAAAGCTACTCCTGTGCTAATGTAATGCGACACTGAATATCTAAAATCTCATTTGCTGATCTCGACAGATTCTGAAGCGAGGATTTGAACAGGAAGCTCTCACCACTGGACGAAACCGACTGACCCTGTCGGCATCTCTAGAATCTGACCTGAGCGACGCCAGGACATACTATCAGATAGACGAAATCGGCAAGTAAGTTGATTGTTGTCTGGTGGCCTCATTAGTCTGTCTGCAGCCAAGTTTAGCACACTAACAAGTAGCGAGATGGGCGATGAGTTGGCAGCTTGCTGTAGAGTGGGACTCACGGATGAGACGAGCACTTCTTTAAAGACTCAGTCAACCGAGGACTTTGTCGAGTGTACAAATATTTGGTTGACTCTCATTATTTCAAGTTTTTTTTGGTTCTGTTTTGTTTTGGACCCAGTTTTAGGGCGGGCTTCAATTTTTTTTTGTTCAAATAGGACTAAGAAATGAAATCAATGAATGCTTTGTCAATTTGAAAGGTGTTTATTCGAGTGCTAGATGTGATGATGTCTTGATGCGATGATGTCTAGATGTGACGATGTCTTGATGTTATGATGAGATTATGTTGATCAGACAGTGCGTATTCGATGTATTAATTTAGTATAGCTTACTCGTTTAACCAACTGATGATCACTCAAACAATATCGTGATGCCGGGGATTCAAATGTAAACTATAAATTAAAAAACTGAGATCCTTCAACAATAAATACAAAGCTTTAATTCTGGAACTATGAATCACTTTAATAATATACACACTGTACAATACAATTTAATTAAATCAATCTTACTGTCGTCGTTCAAGCTTCCAACTGAATCTCAGACCTTCTCATGCAAACATTCAACCAATTAGTACTTTGTTATTCTAAATGGCCATGCGTTGCTGGAATACAATCTAAAAATAAACTTAAACCAGCAGCTGCTTAATGTCACCTAAAAGATGGGTATAAGGTGAGATTGTAGAATAGCAGACCATTAGGATAGGTGTATGGTCTATCGAGACTATACCTAGATGACTAGAAGAGGCCAGTAGAACTCATCTGTAAACTCTCTGTCCAAAGAAGACTTTGTAGGAATAAATTTAAAAACTGTGTCTTTTGTGCTTGACTACTGTGCTCAGTATACTCGTCACTAGAAATATATTAACTGTCAGCAGAAACCAGAGTTTGTGGATAGAATTTAGAAGAGAAGGTTTGAGCTCATAACAGGAAGTACAGAGAACAACTCACCTTCAATTATGAGATAGGACTGAACAAAGAACAAGCGAAATATGGAAAATAATTTAAAAACAAAGCTTATCAAAGAGGAATAACTGCAACTGACCATTTTGTTTTGTGAGAAAAATAAATAATTGAGCAAAGTTTCAACTTGATTTGTGAATGGATAGTGGGAGAAATAACGTGTTCAAAATTTGTACTAAACAGACAGGCAGAATAAGTTAATATAACAATGGGTACTTGGGAGACAATCTGCAAACATCTTCAAAATAAAAAAACAACTTTAGTTCTTCAATATTGTCTTCATACTTAAAAAATATATCGGTGTATAAAAAATATTTTCATTAATTGTATAATATATAAGTAGATATGTTATTACTGAAGAAACAAACATTAATACTATTATGACTCTACATTGCGCACTGTCATTTGGCGCGACATTGTGTACCAGAGGACACGCTAGTGAACAGAGGAATGAAGATGGCCGATGATATTAGCGATGTAAACAAGAAAGCCAGAGATGTGATTCTAAGTTTGGCTCTAGATGTAGTTTATAATGGATTATTAAACGTTCTGTTTTATATCACTTTCGTTGAGGTTAATTGCTAAGATATAGCAATTGGTGTCGAAATGGGATCTAGGCAGCTCAACGAAAGGAAAGAATGACAACGCTGTAGAAGCTAGACGAGCTGAGCTACAAACAGTTAAAAGAGGAGCTCAGAGTCAGGGAGCTGAGGATCTTCTGTTCCAGTGAAAAGATGAAAGTCTTCGACAAGCCTTGCTGGATGAAGATGAAAATCCGAACACGTATCTGTTCGAAGCACAACCAGATATCAAAGAACTCATGAGTGCCGTGCTGAAATAGGTCAACGAGCAGATCTGTACCATGATTAAACAGATAGGTACCATTACCTCACTGAACAAGACTGATGAATCGTTTGATACCGTGATGAACAAGACCGATGACCAGATAGCTACCATGTCAACAGGTATAAACAATCCGCTACTCAACGGAGACGCCGTTGATGATAGTGTTGTTTATGACTGTAATATCGAGCCGTGCAAGCTTGGCTCCTACGACAAAAATCCTGACATTTGTTGTGACAGCGCTGAGCACAGATCTGATCATGTCATCGTGATTCCTGCCTGCATCCAGACGTACAATAAGAACTGTGCTGACGGGGCCGCCTCAAGGGGAGAGTATGATCACCGGAAGACCTGCCAACAAAGTCTTGACCAAATCGAAGTTTGTCCTGATACCAGTAGCAGCAAGAGAGGCGCTGATGGTGGTGCAGCAGATGGACTTGTGCACATAGGACGTTGTCCAAGTGCCCCACAGACATGTCTTTCGGACACGCTTGAAGATTATGCCGTGGTTTGACAACCTGGCCTCCTGGGGGCCTACGGTGCATCGAGAAAGCGTGCTGGAGCAACGTGTAAAACCAATGGTCTTGATGACCACCGCCATAACATCCACTGCCTCTCTTCCTGCCATGAAGCTGCCCTCGGTGCTGACTGAGAGAAAGGACAGACAACGAAAACGACGCCTCCTTAACCAAAAGCAGATCAATTGGAGCAAAAGTAGAAAGCGGCACCTGCAGAGAGCAATGTGGATTGCTTTGTGGGGAGCACGATCCATGCAATCTGTGATTCCCACCGACCGACCTCCACCTGCACTGACCAACCGTGAACATGTTTCTTTTCGGGACGAAAAGACTAAGGTGGGGGTAGTGTTGTAACCCTGCCTTGCACCAGTGCTTGAGGTGCGCAATAGCGCACTAGTGAACGTAAACAGGAAGACACTAGAAGAGAGAGAATAACAGTGCATCAGGGATTGTGAAGAGTCTGAATGTTTGGGAAACTAAGAGGCACTCATGGAGCGTCTGAAGCAAAGCATCATAGATGATGATCAGGATCCGGACACCTATTTATTCGAAATAGAACCCGATACGGGGGAGATTTGGAAATCGATGAAAGATGACTTAGGTAACAAACTGAGCTCTATGGACTCCGTTGTGTTTGGATTGAAAAAGGACATGGACGTTTACAAACATTTAAGAAATGAGGTCGCTGAATTAAGGTCCCAAATGGTGGAAGATGTTGATTCTAAAATTCAACAATTACGAAATGAAATGAAGGTGGAGCTGCAAAAGAAACAAGATGCGGGTGCCACTGTGACTGAAATGACGGGGAAGATTAAACCACCAGGTGTTTGACGGCTCTGTGTCTTAGTCGGTGTATCGATTACAATTCGAGGCGGCGGCGCAAATCAACAGATGGGTTACCAAGGCAGAGAGGGCAACTGGTCTCATGTTGGCACTCAGAGGCAAGGCAGCCGAATTGTTACAGACTATGACGGATCGGACAGACTACGATGCCATGGTCAAAATAATGGAACTACGATACGGCAATGAACACCTGCAGGAAGTTTTCAGGATGCAATTAAAGCATCGACAACAGAAAAGCGGAGAGACATTACAGGAATTAGCAGCAGACGTAGAACGTCTCGCCCGTCTTGCTTATCCATCGGCAACACAGGAACTTTTGGATGTTCTGGTCACAGATGCCTTTATAGATGGAATGCGAGATTCGGAACTTAAGAAGGCCGTCCGAATAAGCGGAAAACGGAAAATCAACGAAGCCCTCATCTATGCCATGTCCTACGAGGCGGCCGAAGTTTCAGCGAGGAACATACACTATTGTCGGACGTTAAATGTGGCGGAAGAGGAGGATCTGCCGAGGCTGATTCGGAGAATGGTGGAAAAGGCTTTAAATGAACGGGAACATTATCAGACCTCAAGGCGTAGTTGTTGGAATTGTAACACTCCAGGTCATTTACGGAGGAATTGTAACATGTTGTTCCAAGGACAAGGCTGTGCATCAGAACGTCAACCGCTACGATTCTACGGGCTTAGGGAGCAAGAACTGGCAACCCAGAAAATCGAAACTCCGAGAATAAAGACTCCTTTCAGAGTGTTAGAATAAAACAGAACCTTGAGAGTGCAGGGAAAGATTGGCGCTGGTTCTTATAGGTTCCTCTTGGACACAGGGGCTACGCGATCGATAGTTGGACCCAGTCTGATTGGTGATCAGGAAATAATACGAGTGAATGACTACACTCTTAAAACGACAGGTGGCGAACTGTTACCTATACTAGAACAGGTACGGCTTAATTTTGAAATGGAAGTCAACCATTTAGTCATGATTTTCTGATCGCCAATGTTGTCGACGATTGCATCCTTGGTCTGGATTTTATGCAGGAATTCGGTTTATCTCTAAACATTGGAAGTGGAACTGTACAATATGGACAAACAGAGTTCCCATTGCTTGATGATGGTGTGGAAGGCATTCAGGTGAAACGAATCGAACATACGACCATACCAAAATGGTCTAATCTGTCAGTAAACAGGTATCATAAAAGGGACAAACTGAAGTGGAACAAACTGGAAGGCCAGCTACATCCTAGAAGAGCGGAGATTGAAACATCAACCAATCATTGTTGTGGCTATACGGGTAGTTACAAGGAAAGTGTTGGTGGTGGCAGCGCCGTCGATGATCATAATGACAAATCAGATGCGTCTAGCTTTCAAGATAAAGAAAGTGGCAACCTTTTCAACGATAAGCGCAGACCCGAAAAGAAAACGCTAGATGAAGAAACTAGAGGAGTGACCTATAGGCAGAGTGAAACTATTGCTTTCGATGTCCTTGATATGAGTTCTTCATTGGGCATGACCAAATCAGACAACGTTGGGTCTGTGTCCAATACTCCTGTTTGGCTACCAGTACTAACTGCAGACAGAGTGATGATATAAACTGAATTAGTCTCCTTTATAGGTCGTCGTCTAAGTCTTAGTGAACACAAACCTGAAAAATAGGTCGAAACCATAGAAACAATAGATAACTATACAATGTTCCATGTTCATAAGCTATTCGCTAGCAAAGTGGTTACCGTGTTGGCCTGAGCCATGAGTTTCAATTCAGCTCGTTCCCCTTTTTTTATTTGTATAAATGCTTTTTTTATTGTGATTCTAGATCAATTACAAATTTAATGACTCAGCTGATCCAAACTAATTGATACAAATACGCTTAACATAAGCTTTGTTATTGTTTTTGAAAAAAAGAATTTTAAAAATATTTTCTTTCTTAATTAACAGAGTGCTGGACTTCGCCACTCTAATGGCTTATGATATGCACGGTGACTGGGATAGAACCACTGGAGCGCTGCACCATTGCCCGCTAGAACCGGAAATAGTAAGTACATATTACCACAATGGTACATTTCGATGCTCTTCATGCATGACTGAAGACTCTTCCGTGCCTAGGAAGGGAGCTATGCACATTCAAAATACCAACTCCGTGTCTAGGAAGGGAGCTATGCACATTCAAATTGCCATTACAGTTATTTTGTGACATTGATTCAGCGTAATTATATATATCATAAGAGCAGTGCAGAGTGACATTTCTAGGCTCACCCGTTCGTTGCACAAAGTAATTTTTACTATTTAGTTGCCAGCCGTGATGTTTCGATATATTGACATTGTGGATGTTGTCTATTTATTTAAACAATCTCTCCCAATCTGCCATTTTACCTTTTACTTTTCATTAAGTCGTATCCACTTTTGTCCAGTGGCTTCATAGCCGCGACTCTATTTAACTTGTGTTACACTTCATTTGTGTGTTTGGGGTGGACCTGCATCCAATTTTTGACACTGGATCTACAATATCACATGTCATCATTTTTCAAGCTTTTCTTATGCTCTCTAACCTGATCGTATTGTTTCAAAGGACATGTTCTATCTTGGACCTTTAAAAAAGTAGAAACAAAGGGCACACTACTGGGATAGACTTAATTCTAAAAAAAATCGCTGGAAGCGTAATATTGTCGTCAATGCTTCATGTGTACACAGCACAAGCGCATACCACACGACCAGTCAGCCACTCTGCGACACAATTTTCTTGAAGTCTATTTCGTTACATTGCTAAAAAAGTAGAACATATTCGTAACCTTTCGACCCGCTATTCGCGAAAAAAAACCCGCAAGCTCAATTAAAACTTAGCATTTTATTTTCGGTACTTTACACAAGGCAACAGCCTATATAAAACGCATAAGTAGAAATATCTCACAAATGTCGTATTTTTAAAGCATCCCCCCCCCCCCAAGTATACTTATTTTTAATATACCATACGTCATTACCACTTCCTTTAAGACGCGGTCTACATAAAAAACAAAACCAATCCGAATAGCATTAATAAGATAAATGTAGAGTCTGTTGTTTTTTCGAGAGAGAAAGAGAGCAAATAATGGTACTTTGTGTCACACTATCAAGACAACAACAACAACACCAACACCAACACCAACAACAACAACAAAAGTCAAGTTTTGACTTGACTGCTTTGACTTGGCTTATTAGGGGTTACTTAAATAAGAACAACAACAACAACAAGAAATCCCAATAGCTTTAAGAAGTTGAATTTGTATCCATTGTCATATCGCTGCATTCAAAAGAAGTGAGATAAACGATTACAGCTAATAAAACTAAATTGACATTTCTTTTGATTTAGAGAACAAAATAACTGTAGACAGGGGAACGTCAATGTGCCATTCAACTGAGGCCTTCGGAAAATGAATTTTTTTCTCTAGGCCTGAAACTCATTGTTTGAAGAAATGTATTCGGTGTCTAAAGATTAAAGGTTGCAAAAAAATAAAAAAATAAATTAGAAATGGGGGAGGGGGAGGTCACGGTCGACATATAAAGCAGATGGAATTAAGGAGCCGAAGAAAAGTCATAGTAGTGAGGGAATGTGTCGGGGGGGGGGCATATAATGGAGCGAGTGTTTCCAAATTAAGTCAAAAGTCAAGGTCGGAGAAATTACGATGCAAACTGGGGGTTGCAGAGAGCGAAAGGAGAGAAAATGAGAGAGACAGAGACAGACAGACAGAAAAGGAAATAGAGACCGGATCATAAATTTTCAGTTCAACAGATACACTAATTCACGGGCTAAAAAAGCATGTTAGGTTGATCGATAAAATGTGGCCCGTTTATTACAATGAAAAAAAACAAACAATGGGGTTGTTCCGGCCATTAATTATCAATATAAATCCTGGGAACAAAATAACAGACGTAGCCTGTGTGTACTGCTAGTACTGAAATAAATTAAAACTGTTATGAAAGTTTAACATGTTTGTTTTTAAAGTAGTTTACTCCAAAAAAAGTATATTGAAAAAACCTATCCTGTGATTACATAATAGACGTGAGGAAATTAGGAGGGTGTGCAGATTTTCCCCCTCCTAACAAGAACCCTCTACAGAGCTAATTTCCCTTCACTAAACTTATATCGCCCGTTTTCCCATCCACACAGTCTGTAGTTACTAGGACGTCTACATCACTAGGACGTCTAGAGTACAAGGACGTCAGTGCGGTCTATTGCTCCCGTTCTAATATTTCAAAAATGTCTGTAGAGATTTATGGGTGTCAGTGACCCTGGCTGGATTTATAAATGTTTGTTGGTCTCATAGATGCTGTGGCTTGTAAAGGGGTGTAATCAAGTTTAAAATACAAGCCATTAACAAGCAAGGGCATTAATAGACCATTCATTGTGATTCATCTTTTATAATCCTTTTTTTTTTTAAAGTTATGTTACACTCTTCTCCACACTATATATATATATATATATATATATATATATATATATATATATATATATATATATATATATGTAAAGGTCAAGATTGTGACCTTCGATGTGTGTTCCGGTACTGTGCTTTGTTGTGTAATTTTATTTTATTGGAATAAGTTGTGTCAGGGTTCTATTTTGACTTGACTGCTTTGACTTGGCTTATTAAGGGTTACTTAAATAAGAACAATTATTACTTAATATATCGATAATTGCATGTAATACAATTCTGAATGCAAATAATACTTTAATACCCAATAAAAATAATCTATGAAATATAAATACAAAAACACCAGTCGAGGAAGCGACTGTACATTCAGTTCATAACACGTGCAAAACTGTTCACATTCATAACCTGGGAGTACTTAAACAAGGGGATATCACTATCATACCAAAATATCAAAGTAACATATTCACTCTCGCCATACCCCCCTCCCCCTGACAGTTGTAAAATGTAGGGGACAAGCTTTGAGCTGGCTTAACTGTGGCAACGTATCTTTCACGGAGACAAGGGGATAGGTCTCATCCTGCCAAGAGGAACCTCATTCAAAATCTTCAATTCAGAGACAGTGAAAAAAAAACAACTTCAAAACTATAAGAGATTGCTTACCCTCTCAGACACCCTCTCTACTCGTAATGATCGGGCTTCCGTTATGAAAGAGTATATGTTTCAACTCATGCCAAAGTTCAAGCCTAAGCCAATGTTAGTGTATATTAAAGTCAAACTTAAACATTACAGACGTTTCTAGAAGACAACAGTTAATCACGTCATTTCCAAGTGTTAATCTCGTCGCTTATGTTAATTAGAGACTTAAACACTGATTAGTCATTGATCTGCTTGATTGATTCAGGCAACCAGTTCCATGCTCTAATAGCACTAGGAAGAAGGAGCACTTGTCCAAATGGGTGTTATTTTACATACAAATATTACACAGTATAAAATAGAATGGACAATATTGACCAACACGTTTACCATTTATGTGATGATATTAAGTAACATACTTAACGAATGGGATAAGTGAACTCAAAACGGAAGAATTCTTAACATGAATTCAGTTTCCTGGCCAAATGTAACTCTTGACTTGATCCAGACTAGATTGTAAAGAAAATGTATTTTTGGAAATCCACTGAAGCCACGGAGGGTCATTGAGCACAGTAAAATCACTGGTGTCCATTCTGATTGCTAGAGTCTCTGCGCTCAGCTATACGAAGCTGACAAACTAGCACTTCCACTAGAAGCTGTAGCAATGAGCGAATAGATATAAGACACTACCAATGTCCCTATCCTAATTGAGCCAAACAAGAATCGTAGGGATTCGTGACCCAAGATAGGAAGATGTAAGGAATACTCAATTAGCGTCAGGCTGTATTAGAGATACCAGTGTTACATATCACTGTCTCCTATCTGGCACAGCGGTAAGTTACACCGAATGGATTCTAAATCCAGCTTTTCCATTTTGCTTTGAGTTAAAATAGAGCCCGTTCATTTGTTTGCTCTCTTTGTTATATTTACAGTTCTTCCCATCTGGTCATGTATTGCCTCATCTTATTTTAAAGATTCAGAATATAAGAAACCAACTATAGTAAAAAATCGTATGACGTTATAAATGGTTTTATTTTTAAATGACTCAAAGACATTTTATTTTTTACAATTGTTTAAAAGGTGAAATATTAATTTTGTTGGCTGTGTATTTATTTATTCGTTTTATAATAGTTGTAAGCAGGGGCGGATTTAGATTTCTTATTCCCCTAAGCATTTAGAGATAGATGAACCCCCTTATAATTAACATGTTTATTTTTCTGACTTCTTTCTACAAAAAGATGGAACGTTTCTCTGGAAGTGGGGGTCCTCAGCTTAAGCTTGTATTGCTTAGAAGTAATTTCAGCACTGATTGTAACAGCGAAATAGAGGAATAAATCTTGCGAAATACTACAAGATATTTAGGAGAAAAAAAATCTTTCAGAAAATAATAGTCAAGATGTCTAGGATTATTTTTGTTATTTCTCTCGCACCCGTTCTCGGATCAAGTTGAAACCTTAACAAATTATTTATTGTATCCAACAAAACATGAATCAATTAAAAAAATCACCAATTAATAAATTAATTATTGGTAATTCATTATTTGGTTTGATATCGAATGTGGGAAATAACATCTACATTAATGAGAGATATAGTTGTTGGCGAAGTTCTTTCCCTTCGATAACCTTTTTTTTTTAACATTTTTTAAAAATTTTCCTTTTTAGCGGCCCCCGAAAAGGGTAAAGACGCTATTAGTTTTGTGTGGAATGTCTGTCCGTCAATCCGTCCGTCCCGTTTAGATCTCGTAAACTAGAAAAGATAGTGAATATCCGACATTAATTATTTAGTCCATTCAAAGTTCTGATGCAACGGCTACTTTTTTTTTCTGAAAGCGAAAAATCTAACTTGTTAAATCACTTATGCACGCAGTTTTTATCATAAAAATACACCATTTTACAACTATTTACTATTAATAGTAACAAACACTGGAATCTATTTAGTAAGGGAAATTTAGGGACTATTTACCATATTTTTAAAACATTTATGCAAATGATTTTAGATTTTTGTCAAAAATCAAAAAAAAAAAAAAAATCGTAAACATAAGTTATGTAAGTTCTGTCATGCTAACGTCATACCAACTCAAACACAATTATCCTCTGATGATATATCAATAATTCTTTTCTTCCACTGACAGACACGTCAACCCATTCTTCCTCTATTGACACAGCAACCACTCGTATTCTGCTGACACCATAATCACTCATGCTCTGCTAAAACTTCAACCACTTGTCCTCTTCTGACACCGCAACCACTCGTCCTCTGCTGAAACCTCAACCACTCGTCCTCTGCTGACACGTCAACCACTCGTCCTCTGCTGACACGTCAACCACTCGTCCTCTGCTAACAATTCAACCACTCGTCCTCTGCTGACACTTCAACCATTTGTCCTCTGCTAACATTTCAACCACTCGTCCTCTGCTGACACTTATACCACTCGTCCTCTGCTAAAACTTCTACCACTCGTCTTCTACTGACACGTCAACCACTCGTCCTCTACTAACACGTCAACAACTCTTCCTCTACTAACACGTAAACCACTCGTCCTCTACTAACACGTCAACCACTCGTCCTCTACTAACACGTCTACCACTCGTCCTCCACTAACACGTCAACCACTCGTCCTCTACTAACACGTCAACCACTCGTCCCCTACTAACACGTCAACCACTCGTCTTCTACTAACACGTCAACCAATCGTCCTCTACTAACAGGTTAACCACTCGTCCTCCGCTGACACGTCAACCACTCGCCCTCTACTAACACGTCAACCACTCATCCTCTTACACGTCAACCACTCGTCCTCTACTAACACGTCAACCACTCGTCCTCTACTAACACGTCAACCACTCGTTCTCCGCTGACACGTCAACCACTCGCCCTCTACTAACACGTCAACCACTCATCCTCTTACACGTCAACCACTCGTCCTCTACTAAAACGTCAACCACTCATCCTCTTACACGTCAACCACTCGTCCTCTACTAACACGTCAACCACTCGTTTTCTAATACGTCAACCACTCGTCCTCTACTAACACGTCAACCACTCGTCCTCTGCTGACACGTCAACCACTCGCCCTCTACTAACACGTCAAGCACTCGTCCTCTGCTGACACGTCAACCACTCGTCTTCTGCTGACACGTCAAGCACTCGTCTTCTACTAACACGTCAACCACTCGTCCTCTAATACGTCAACCACTCGCCCTCTACTAACACGTCAACCACTCGTCCTCTACTAACCCGTCAACCACTCGTCCTCTGCTGACATGTCAACCACTCGTCCTCTACTGACACGTCAACCACTCGTCCTCTGCTGACATGTAAACCACTCGTCCTCTACTAACACGTCAACCACTCGCCCTCTACTAACACGTCAACCACTCGTCCTCTAATACGTCAAACACTCGTCCTCTAATACGTCAACCACTCGCCCTCTACAAACACGTAAACCACTCGTCCTCTACTAACACGTCAACCACTCGTCCTCTGCTGACACGTCAACCACTTGTCCTCTGCTGACACGTACACCACTCGTCTTCTACTAACACGTCAACCACTCGTCCTCTAATACGTCAACCACTCGCCCTCTACTAACACGTCAACCACTCGTCCTCTACTAACACGTCAATCACTCGTCCTCTGCTGACACGTCAACCCCTCGTCCTCTCCTGACACGTCAACCACTCGTCCTCTGCTGACATGTCAACCACTCGTCCTCTACTAACACGTTACCCATCTCGCCCTCTGCTGACATGTCAACCACTCGTCCTCTGCTGACACGTCAACCACTTGTCCTCTAACACGTCAACCACCCGTCCTGTACTAACACGTCAACCACTCGCCCTCTACTAACACGTCAACCTCTCGCCCTCTGCTGACACGTCAACAACTCGCCCTCTGCTGACACGTCAACAACTCGTCCTCTGCTGACACGTGAACCACTCGTCCTCTGCTGACACGTCAACCACTCGTCCTCTGCTGACACTTTAACTACTCGTCCTCTGCTGACACGTTAACCACTCGTCCTTTGCTGACACGTCAACCACTCGTCCTCTGCTGACACGTCAACCACTCGTCCTCTGCTGACACGTCAACCACTCGTCCTCTGCTGACACGTCAACCACTTGTTCTCTGCTGACACGTCAACCACTCGTCCTCTGCTGACACGTCAACCACTCGTCCTCTACTGACACGTCAACCACTCGTCCTCTGCTGACATGTCAACCACTCGTCCTCTACTGACACGTCAACCTCTGTTCCTCCATGAAACGTTGTTGTCTGGTTAGTTCATTCAAATACAAATGTCTAAAGAAGACATGATTGAAATGCTAAATACTTCGTATTGACCAATGCACCAGCTATCCTGCATGCAAGAGTGAGAGAGAGAGAATATTGATCAATGGTTGGATGTAGTGTGCATCTCTGTTCATTCAGCACTCACATTTTATAATGGAATGCATACACAATGGATTTGACACTTTAAACACTGGGGACATAGTTCAACACTTCACAGTTTGTTTTACTTCTATAAACGAAAGACTGTCCTGGCAGCTCGTTAGTTGATGATGTCAGCAAATTGAACCTGATGACCACTAAACAGTTGTTTGTGTCAGTGGTTCCCCACAATCGTCATCCACTTCTGTAAACTTGCCATACACTTTCCAATTTCCAACACTCATTATTAGATATATCCCCACAATTGTCTTACATTTCCAATTACTTTCATACACATTCACAGTTTCTCACACTGTACACACACGTCCCCACACTTGTCACACATCCCCACACTTGTCACACAGTTCCCCACACTTGTCACACACTTCCGCACTTGTCGCACACTTCCCCGCACTTGTCACACACTTCCCCGCAATTGTCACACACTTCCCCACACTTGTCACAAACTTCCTCACACTTGTCACACACTTCCTCACACACTTCTCCACACTTGTCACACACTTGCTCACACTTGTCACACACTTGCCCACACTTGCCACACACTTCCAAACTTGTCACACACTTCCCCGCACTTGTCACACACACTTCCTCCCACTTGACACACACTTCCCTACACTTCTCACAAACTTTTCCACACTTGTCACACACTTCCTCTCACACTTCCCCACATTTATTTATAGATATAGTTTTTATATTTCATTTTACTTGTAAAATTTTTTATGAAAACAATGTTCAAATAAATTATTTTTTTCATTTAATGTAAGACCATTTATGTAAGAGAGAGAGAGAGAGAGAGGGAGAGACTGAGAGAGAAACTGTGAGATCCCCTGAATGTGGGGGCAAGTTAACTTCTGTACTAATTGCTGTTAACGTCCTCCCCTGTTGGGCTTGTTGCGTGTTGGGTGATCCGACTGATTTAAAAACACAGTTCACTGTTTGGAAGTTAGTGCAGAGACAGAGATGCTGAGAATGGGGGCGGGAGGGGGGAGTTATGTCTGGCCACGGCAGGACCATGGGCGTTTTCCAAGTCTTTAGAATCACACATTTTTGTGTAATGTTAGACAGGGCGTCCCAACGCGTGGGACTAGCACCCTTGTCTTCTTTACTGATTCACACATTTGTGGTACAATACAAATAGTGTTTAGTGACTCATTCTGGAAAAATTATTTTTTTGTTATTTAGATTGGAGGCGCGGTGGCTGAGCGGTTATGCGCTTGGCCACCGAACGGGGGGTAACGGGTTCAAATTCAGATTAAGACTTAGATTTTTAATTTCGGGATATTTGGGCGCCTCTTAGTCCAACCAGATCTAATGGGTACTTGACACTAGTTGGGGAAAAGTAAAGGCGGATGGTCGTTGTGCTGGCCTCATGACACCCTCGTTAACTGTGGGCCACAAAAACAGATAACCTTTACACCATCTACCCTATAGATCGAAAGGTATGAGAGGGGAACTTTATGTCTTTCTTTGATTTAGATTAGAGTTTTTTAATGACATCATGTAATTGTTTTATTGTTGAAATCTCCACCCTTTTCTGTACGCTTCTTGTATTACTTGTAAGGGTAAATGGTGAAGCGGGGCTTTGATTGGTTTTACATTATCTTGTTTGTCATTCACATTTGCTTTACTCTCCATCACTGATATTGTTTTTTGATCTGAAAAAAAAACAACAAGGTTACAAAGACAGTTTGTGTGGAAACACAAACTCAAAATCGGCCCCCGAAGTGGTTCACCCAGGCAGGTAGAAAGGCAGGTTTAAACATTTTCAGAAAGAACATCAGAATGAAATTCTGTCAAAGACGAATGACAGAGAAGAATGGAGAAAGAAGGTTGACAGATCTTGTGTGATGCCCCAGCGGTCCAGCAGACCAAAGAATAGGTGAAAGAGAATGTGAAGTTAGATGTGAACCTTGCTAACTGATGTCTTATAATGAATATCTAATTGATCTAATTGTTTTGTAAAGAGTCAATCTCTTATTTATAGCCTCAAGAAATGAAAAACATTTCCGTAAAAAAAAATAAAAAAAATAGTAAAGCGTACTGTGTTACGTTACATACAATGCAGTTGGTTCACGTATTAATATGAAAAACTACTTATTAATTGTTGTTTTAAATTATGTCCAACTTAAATACTAAATAGATTTTTTCTCTTTAAAAGAAGAGACAACTTTTTTGTTGTAAATGTAGTAATTAGCATGACAGAACTTACATAACTTAGCAATAAAAATTTAATTTAAAAAAATATTTTTTGGACACAAAATCTAAAACCGTTTGCATAAATATGTTAGTGACCTCATTTTTTCTTTGATGGATTGGTACCATGGCCTTTGACTGTTTATGAACTAGGACTCTAAGTGTAAAATCTACTAGGAAAAGTGAATAGATCTTTGCTTTGTCTGTATAACATAAGCCAACACATCTGTTTTATAAAGAAAGTGTGGCTATTTTGAAAAAAAACAACCAACAACTTATTAATGGCATTGTAAAACACATTAAAAATAAAGAGACAAGAAAATGAATCGGTGGTAAAGCTAGCTACAATTTTTTTCACACTGAGCCTAATTCAGGTGCGTAAACATTTGTAAACAATAAAGAATAAACCTACAATATCCCATTAATTAATGTAAGTACTAGATCCACAGCCTTCTAATAAAATAGTTTGAGGTCAATTTCATTTCATTTTTGTACCTCTCCGGTGATATGGCTCGCAACACGAATGTAGAAACTGAAAGTTAAGTTGTGCATCAGTGATTGAAATGAAACCTGGAAGTTGAAGGACATGACTCTGGCATAACCGGAACTACGAACGTGCGTTTGTATGGAGCAGCGTCGCGAGGGTCGGTCTCATCTGGAGCGGTTAGTTCATGATGTCCTCTTCCTATTCATTCATTATTTTTACACATAAATTATGCAGGGAGATAATTACCTAAATTAGGCGTAAGGTTTATTAACTACATGAGCGTCGATTTCATTTCATCAAATGGCACATCTGTGTGAACATACTAGATATGTCATCACTTTGTCAATAGTTCATTAATTTGTCTGATAATAGTCTTGTACAATATTAACTTCATCCAGTGAATCCCCAGCCCCTAAAAATAATTTTCCTAAATATTTTCTTTTCTTAGCAATATATTCTTCTTATCTCCTCTTGTTCTTTTATTTCGTTCTCTTCATGACAGAGAGGATTTGTCCAAGGATGGATACAAGATGGCTTCCCGGCCAACAGACTGGTTCTAGCAGTGCCAGCATTTGGCAGAAGCTTCACTTTGACATCACAGCCTGTAGGAAGTGGAATAGGTCAGGCGGTGTCCGGGGGCGGCACAGCAGGGGCCATGTCCAATGAGTCGGGCTTGTTGGACTACGGTGAGGTAAGCTGGATTAAATGTGTCTTTGTGTGAGCAGGGGCCATGTCCAATGAATCGGGCTTGTTGGACTACGGTGAGGTAAGCTGGATTAAATGTGTCTTTGTGTGAGCAGGGGCCATGTCCAATGAGTCGGGCTTGTTAGACTACGGTGAGGTAAGCTGGGTTGAATGTGTCTTTGTGTGAGCAGTGGTTTGTGAACGAACAATGCTTTTGACTATGATTTATACACATCGCGGGAAACTGAAAATATTTAAAATAATAATAAACACATACGCTACAGCGTCAAGGCATCAAAATAATACAATCAAAAATACAATTTAATGAGGGAAAGATAGATAGATAGATAGATAGATAGATAGAGAGAGAGAGAGAGAGAGAGAGAGAGATCTGGCCTGATTTAGTCAAGAGAATTCCGAAATGAAAATTCTATTTTGGTGACGCTGTGATAGAGATGATACTATAAACAAACCAATTTTCTACTAATCCACTGATAACTCTTTTTGAGTCGACGAAACAGAAATTACAGTGTGTTTTTTTTTTTTGGGGGGGGGGGGGGGGGGAGTGACATTTGCATGCTAGGAAGCTTATGATTTACTTTCTCGTGATTTGTGTATAATTTGAGAAAAGGGTATGTGCATTAAGAGGTTGTGCTGGACACATTATATCCCCTGTGAGCTTTTGTCTGAAAAAGAAGTCTTACTGCTCATCACCTCTCTCGCATATTAGATTGCACATTACATCGCAATAGAGTTGCGTATTAGCACAAAGTACCAATTGAATTTTGTTGAACGAAATGGTTTTTTGTTTATTTACTAAGTTTTCTTTGAACGCCAACATCGTTTATTTTTTTATTTATTTATTATTTAAATTTAAAATTGACAGTCGAGCAGTACAAAACTAATTCCCTTTTTTTTTTCTATGGTTGTATGTCAAACGGAGGAAAATTCCTTTGTGTAGGTCCACGCCTCCTTGTAGGTGCACGCCTCTGTCTCTGCTGGTAAACTTAAGAACGTTAGACTAAGCCAATGATTTATTCATTATGTTTGTCGACTTAAGCCAACAACCTGTCAATATTCATGCAAACTAAGTCTGTGAAACGTTACCGAGAACGTCAAGGTCAGTTCTAATACTATTGTGTCTGAGGTCTTTGTTTCTGCACTGCCAACTACTCTTCAGTTTATAACTTCATCGCACTTTAGGTCACTTATATATTTACTTAGTAAGTATCGTGTAAAGATTTTATATACTGATGAAAGAAAATTACTGGCCTTTCGGTCAAGTAAATGTCGACTGACTAGATGTTCCTTTCTTGTTTACGGAATACCGGATGTCTACAATCCAGTTCATTAAGAGATAAAAAATTTTTTTAAAAAATGTGATCAATAAAATCAATATCAATCAATAAAATAAAATATCACATAACTAAACTCTAACAGAGGACTGGGCTTTTTACTTTGGGGATCTTTAGAGCGCTTCTAAGTCTACCCAGCTCTGATGGGTACCTGACATTAGGTGGGAAAAAGTAATGGCGGTTGGTCGTGCTGGCCACGTGACACCCTCGGTAACGGTGGGCAACAGAAACAGATCACCTTTACACCCCCGCCCCTCTTATAGATCGCAAGGTCTGAAAGTGGATCTTTTTATGTGTTAATAATTTACTTTATTTACTTTCAATAGTGCATATTTGAACTCGGCTTAAACTATAACTTTGAAGTCCAGGTGTGCATGGTAACTTGTATATCACTCCAGATTTGCCCCGTCTGAAGATGAAACCAAAGCCAGTGACTTAGCTGGGCGCATCCAAGATCTTCTTAATTTGCGTATCACTGTCGATATAGTCACTGAGAGTGTTTCGGAAACAATTGAACACAATAATAATGTTATAATAGATAAAGACCTGCTATTATAAGAGTGAATTCAAGGGCTCAAGAAGCTTATTAATTATTGTATGTTCGTATATTTAGTACCCCCATATAGAGCCTCATGTCCAATCATAGTGTGTTTACAAAGCAGTGTGCAAGACTTACGTATAGGACTATTAAAATGTATTTCGCAGCTATAGCGAACGAATGTATGTAAAAATGCTTTAGAAACACAAAATTTGAAGGTTATTTGATTAAAATATGACTTTATTTTGTATGTTCATGTGTTAAAGTATTAAGTAGAATCTTAGAATTAGATCTAGAGTTAGATTTAGATCTAGAATTAGATGTAGGCTTCGATAGATTTTCTTTTTGCGCTTGCGTGGAGTCTTCGATCTGCACATGCGTGACCTTTCTGTCTTCACTAATGAAAGAAGCTCGCGATGAATGGAATATAAAATACGTCAGGATGTCTAAATTCGCAGATATAAGGAACTAATTTATGTAAAAATGCTTTTGCATAGTCTTCGATTCCGAAGATTTACTATAACTGTAGTACTTCTCAGGAGCGCGCTAACCCAGTTGTAACATCAATATTTCGCCACATCTGATGCGGCAAAGCCTCAGTTGTTTCAGTTTTGTTTTATCTTCTGCGCCAGCCTTCGGTCTTCAGCAAGGGCTGTTCTTTGGGTCTCAAATGTGTGTCTAGCGATCTTCCGGAGAGCTCTCCAGCTGCTGTCAGATGCTTTTCTCTATGCCCCAGAGGGCAAAATGGTGCCTTCGGTTATGGAACTAATGAAACGTTAACACCATTTTAGATACAGAAAAAAAATGTCGCCTTGTTTCAATTGAGCAAAGGGAAACAACTTACATTTCTAGTGCTTTTTTAAATCCTCTGAAAAAACGATTTCTCTTTAACCATCTACACTGTTCTGTGACATTAAAAGTAAATGATGTACACAAAATGTGGACATAGAAATACGATCTTATTAGCCTTACACTTTTACTGGCACCCCTCTGGTGTATTATGCTTAAATATAACAAGTTTGTGGTTAGCAGCATTGTGGACACTTTTAAAAACTACGCATCCACTTTTAATCAAGGCTTATAGAAGGTCAGATGACTAACATGTATATTAATAGATCTGTATCTTTTTAAAAAATAAACATTCTCTCACAAGTTTAAAAAATGATCAAGTTTCATTTTTATTAGCGGCCCCCGAAAGGGGAAAGGACGCTATTAGTTTTGTGTGAAATGTCTGTCCGTCTTTCCGTTCGTCCGTCCCGTTTAGATCTCGTAAACTAGAAAAGATAGTGAGAATCATAATATTTTAGTCCATTCAAAGTCCTGATGCAACGGGTACTTTTTTCTTTTCTAAAAGCGAAAAATCTAATTTTTAAAATCACTTATGCAAGCAGTTTTTTCATAAAAATACAACTCTTTTACAACTATTGACTAATAATAGTAACGAACATGGGAGGCTTTTTTCTCTGTCATGTGTTTTTTTATACAATTTAATTCTGATGTTCACTCTGAAAATATTGATACCTGCCTTTTTACCTGTCTGGGTGGACCACTTCGGGGGATGATTTTGAGGTTGTGTTTTCACATAAAGTGTCTTTGTAACCTTGCTTTAGAATGAAATCATTAGACAATTATGAGAATAGCGAATACTTACAAATTATATATATATATATATATATATAAAATCAAGGCTAGAAAGAAAGTTTGTGGGTGGAAACACAAACTCATAATCTGCCCCCATATGTGGTCCATTCAGGGGGTAAAAGACAGGTTTAAAGATTTTAAGCTTGATTATTAGAATCGATGAACTGCAAATATCAACAGTCACAATAATATCTCCTGCAATGCAAAAGAAAGTCCTTTTGCCGATAATAGTGTATTGTTAGGCCCACTAAGGACATGCTACCACAGGACACGGAGGACATTATACCCCAGAATACGGAGATATAGGCCTATGAATGTTATTATTATTACATTTTTATTATTCATAAGAAACAATGGGCTAATTTATAAAATATGGATAAATGTAATCATGGCCTAACTGATGTTATTGAATAATTATGTAATTGTTTTTTTGTTTTTTTTTTTGAAGGGCTAATTTCTCATTAAAGGCATCATGGAAGAAATTCCAAATTTGATATTAATATTGCACACTTCATATGTCACGTATATAGTATGAAACAACTTATTTAAATTATATGGTTTAATAAAAATACTAAATAGATTCTTTCTATTTTAAAACAAAAGTAAACACTTTATTAAAAGTGTAGTAGCATTTATATAAAAGAAAACACTTAATTTAGTTCCCCTTTCAGACCTTGTGGTCTATAGGTCATTAGGTCGGATAATGTAAAGGTCATCTGCGAGACATTGAAAGTGATGATCAATGAGTAAATAATCATCAGGGCCAAGAAGTTTATATTTTAGATTATATTCTTATTATAAATTCTATTATTACTACCTTTGAACCTTTGTGTAGTGTCAAAAGAAGTGGCCGAAGCTATTCAATGCTGTTGAGACTTGATTCTGAAGAAAGAATTCATCACAGTGGCCAGAAATGAGAGATCGGAAGTTCACCAGTCCCTCTGATCGAAGGTTCATCATCAACTAAACATCTGAATATATAATTCTCTACGTCGCCCAACCATGCGGGATAACTTACAAGCACGCAGACTCTCTAGCCCTACTCCCGATGTAAACACACTATAATAGGATAGGCTACATGTGGCTCTATATGGGGGATATTAAATATACTCTTATCTTATATAATACAGACGTTACTTCAAAAAAGAAGATGATTACGTCCTACGCGTCATGCATTTAGTCATGCATATTAACCAATGACTTAAATTCTGCCAAGTCACTGGTTTTCCTGGCTAGCTCAGGCAACCCATTTCATGCTCTAATAGCACTAGTGAAGAAGGAGTATTTGTACAAATTTGTCCTAGCATATGGGATGAGGAATGTGCCTCTATCTTTGTGTCTTTCAGAGTATTTTATTAAATTTTGTTTTTGTATTTGAAGATTATGGTTCAGTGTTTTATGTATAATTGCTACTTTACTTTTGAGTCTTCTGTCCAGAAGGCTTTCTAAATTTAGTGATTTTACAATAGGTGTTACTCTAGTCAAATGTGAATATTCATTTGTTATGAATCTCACTGCTCTATTTTGTGTCTGTTCCGGTTTCTTAATGTTTTCTTGAGTTGAGGGGTCCCAAACGGAGGATGTATATTCTATTATTGGCCTAACCAAGGTTAAATAACATTTTAGTTTTATGTTCTTATTTGATTTATAGAAATTTCTTTTAATAAACCCTAATGCTTTGTTGGATTTTTTTGTAGTTTCATCAATATGGGGATTCCATGACAGTTTTTCATTTATTATAACACCTAGGTATTTTGCGTTTTTAGTCTGTGTTACTGGTTTGCCATGAATAAGATAAGTAAAATTAATTTGTTTTAGTTTTTTTGTTACTCTTAACAACTGACATTTTTCTGGGTGGAAAGACATGCTCTAATTTGATTCCCATTTCTGTAATTCATCTAATTCTCTTTGTAAAATATCTGTGTCTTGTGTTGTTTTTATTGTTCTATATATTATGCAATCGTCTGCAAATAATCTGACTTTTGTTCCTGAAGTAATGCAATTTGGTAAATTATTTATGTAAATTAAAAATAGTAGTGGACCCAAGACTGTTCCTTGAGGTACACCTGAGTTTACTTTTATCGGTGTTGATTTAGAGCCATTTATTATTACAGTTTGTTCTCTCCCTATCAGAAAATCTTTAACCCACTGATGCAGTGGACCATTAATGCCAAAATATTTTAATTTTTTAAGCAAACTATGGTGGTGAACTTTGTCAAAAGCCTTAGAAAAATCTAGTAAGATAGCATCTATTTGTTCCCTATTATCTAAAACTTTTGAAAAATCATCAATTAGTCCTATTAGTTGTGTTTCACATGATCTATATTTCCTAAAGCCATGTTGGTATGGTGTAAGGACATTTTGTTTGTCTAAGTGGTTTATGATGTTGCTAAATATTATGTGTTCTAGGATTTTACATGTGATGCTGGTAAGTGATACTGGTCTGTAGTTTCCTGGGTCAGATTTTTCTCCTTTTTTAAATAGGGGGGTGACATTAGCTTCTTTGCAGTCCTTTGGTACTCTGCCCTGGTTAAGTGAAGCCTGAAAGAGTATTTTGAACACTGGGGCTAGCTCATTGCTTAGTTCTTTGAGTAATCTAGCTGGAATACCATCAGGTCCAGACGCTTTATTTGGTTTGGTGTTGGCTAATTAATAGTTTTTGAATTCCATTTTCTTGTACTACTATATCTTCTATGTTGTCTACTTGGTTCAAATTCAGTAATATGTCTTAGTCTCCTGGGGCTGAGAATGCTGATGCAAAGTATTTGTTTAGGATGTTTGCTTTAGTTTCATTATCATTATGTATTATGTTATGTTCATCTTTTAATGGCGCTATGCCTGTTGTTTCTATTTTCTTAGAGTTAATGTATGACCATAGGTTTTTGTTGTTATCTTTAGATATTACATTGTTTATGTATTCACTCTGCAGCTGTCTGCTTACTTTTTGGGTTAAGTGTTTAATTTTTATATACTTTTTGTAAACTCTTTCTGCCTTAGTTTCTTTTAATTTTCTATATAGGTTTTCCTTCTGTTTACAAAGCTTCTTTAGTCTATTATTAAACTAGCATTTATTTATTTTGTTTAGTGTGTATTCAGCTGGTATATGATTTTCTATAATGCTTTTAAGATGGTTTTTAATGAACTTCCAGAGGTCATCGACTGGTTGGTTAATGTCTTTTTCTAATTAGAATGTTTGCTGAAAGTTTAATGCAGCTTGGTGTAGTTGTGTTAGGTTACATTTATTCCAGAGTAAGATTTTTCTTTTGGGTTTTGAATTGGCTACTGCTTTTATCTGACTGTGTATTTTTATGATCTCATGGTCTGATAGACCAGAGATAATATCATAATCAACTACTAATCCAGGTCTGTTGGTTAAGAAGAGATCTAATGTGTTGTTTAATCTAGTTGGCTTTTTAATGATTTGATCTAAATTTAGGTTGTGTAAAGTTTCTATGAAAAGCTCATTTATGTCCTTAAGGTTTTGTTGTTTATCTATGTTAGTGTTTTCCAATTTATATCAGGTAGGTTGAAATCACCCATAATTCAAAAAACTGCATTTTTATTTGTCTCTTTAAGTGTAGTAATCTGATTACATAGTTCCTGCATGTATTCTAAACTGGAATTTGGTGGTCTGTAAATACTGTCTATTATTAGGGATGTTGAGGTGGTATTAATTTTAAAAAAATAGTGTGAATGGAGCTACAATAATACAATAATTACTATGCTTCTTGAGCCCTTGAATTCACTCTTATAATACTAGGTCTACATCTATTATAATAATATCTAGACTCTAGATCTAGATCTAATACATGTAGGCATACAAGCAAATGTTTTTATTAAAAAAAATGGATTTAGATCGATTGGCTTATTTGATAGCTCCATTCATACTATTTTTTAATATCACGCATTCGCTTTCTTATAACATTATTATTTCGTTTCATTGTTTCCAAAACACTCTCAGTGACTATATCGACAGTGATACGAAAATTAAGACCAGCATGTATCGGGTAATATATAGCTAGTTTATTGATATTTGTTTAGCATGATCATGGGTCTTTGAGCAACTTCCAGGCTACCCCTGCCTTTGGGACTTTAGCGAGTACTGCATATTCTTTTACTGTACCGCCACAAGGTCGTTGGATGCGACACCATGAGTAACGTCATAGAGAATGGTACAGGGCTTTGTAAGCCTTTCTTTTTACCCTCACCAAGAGCAATGTACTATAAGTGTGGCATTTAGGTCTACTCCCTTTGCAGAGTCTCTTGTAAGTAAAGAGGCCAATCCTAGACACACATCTACGGACAAAAGTTGAGCATTTTGTAATCACCAGATGCTGCATTTTCACCTTTCTTTCTACTTCTGATGTGTGCATACACTGGAATCGAAGACCGTTCCTTTAAGCTTGCTCACCATGTGGGATCTATCCAGTGCATTATTTTCTCAACTGTTCGTGTATACCCTAAAAGTGGGCGACCGGGAAACTTACAGGACCCCCCCCCCCCCCATGATTTCTTCCTTGTTCACATAGCCTTTCGTCTCTTCTGGTAGTTTCCATGAGAGGGCCCCCACGTTGACGGCCCTAGGCACTTTGGATTCAGTTTGTCCTGCTGCTGTTACATAACGAAGAAAAGATGATCTCTACCTTGATTTTAGAAAGGCAACGTTAAAAAGGTGACTCCTTATAGTTTTTCTTGTCATAGCCTAAAGTATGGTGTGGCTATCATTGATTCAACCTTGAAACTTGATTTAAATTTCTTTAAAAAAGAAACAGGGAGATAACTCAAGACAAGGGGAATAACTTAGAGTACACCCCACGTATTCAATATTTTTAAAAATCCCCTTATTAGAAAAAAAAAAGATTATCATATTGGGTTTTAGATTTCTTTCTTAAAAGTTCCCGA
This sequence comes from Biomphalaria pfeifferi, assembly GCA_030265305.1. Classification (NCBI taxonomy): domain Eukaryota; kingdom Metazoa; phylum Mollusca; class Gastropoda; family Planorbidae; genus Biomphalaria; species Biomphalaria pfeifferi. Next base: position 1,538,230 of record JASAOG010000143.1, on the reverse strand, counting down.
AATTCCAAATTTCAAAATGAAACAAAAAAAGGTTAATAGTGTTGTAAAAAAAAATATTAAAAAGTAGTTCCAGTATGTCAGCTTGACATAATGATACATCGTGACTTTAACATTTTTACATTATGTTGTAATTCTGGTTAAAAAGTCCAATCTTATAAAAATCAACAATATTAAACTACAAGTTGTGATTTCTTTTGTCTATAATTTTATTAGATTATCATATTTCTTTCGTATTATCTACGTTCAAGTATTTCATTGCTTCTCTTTTTACATTTCTCATCGTTCTATCTTATTGTCTCATACATCCAGACGTTCCTTCCGTCTAGTTCAAAAGCTCGACCTGCTGGGTGTGTGTCCACGAAGTGGTCAAGGTAGAAAATAATGTCCAAGAGACGATGAAGGGTTGTAGGGTTGTAGCGACATTCATCTTCAGGATGTCAGGTCTTTGTCTTCCAATTCTTATACACACACACACACTATGTCCTTCTTTTCTGTTGAGTAAGAAAATAGCATCAAGTCCGAGATGATAAGATCAGTATCATGTCCTGAGTACAGCATTGTATAGCTTTATATAGCAATGTATAGCTTTATATAGCAATATAGAGCTTAATAGCAATGTAGAACTTTATATAGCAATGTCAAACTTTATATAGCAATGTTGAGCTTTATATAGCAATGTTGAGTTTTATATAGCAATGTAGAGCTTTATATAGCAATGTAGAGATTTGTATAGCAATGTAGAGGTTTGTATAGCAATGAAGAGCATTATATAGCAATGTAGAGCTTTGTATAGCAATATAGAAATGTCTATAGCAGTGTATAATATTAGCATGCACTGAAAAATGTAAATAATAATAAGCATGTGTTCCATGCTCCAATGTAGTGCAAATAATGAGAGACTAGGACTTCCATTCACGTCTTTTCTAAATGTTTCTTGTTTAAACTAGAATCTAATGATCCAGTGTTATAATGAAGAAATTACGTTTTTACAAAGCTTATATTAAATTACTCTGTATGTCTGCCTGGTACAAATATGTGTGCATAGTATTTCTCCCACTTCCCATTCTAGGACCAAGTTTAAAATTTGCACAATTATTCTTTTGCTCCTAAGACATGAATGAATGAAAAAATTGACGACTTATTTTATCAATTAGTCGTAGTTAACTAATTTTGTGTTATATAGAAATAGTACTAGTTAAGGTGAGATAAGCCTTGCGTAGAGACTTAGGTCGTCGCCTACAAATGTGAAAACTAACAATAGATTACTGTAAACCTTCTACTTTTATATGCACATCGATACCAAAGTAGGTCCATTGGCATGTATCACCAAGGAGACTTGAGCCCTCAAATGCAAATTCAAGTCGAGTAAATATTTTCTTAAATTGCTTTGGAAAAGCCAGCTCGGATACCCCCACCCCCATCATATCACCATAGCTCATGGAGCATGCTATAAATATGACATTGCGCTAAAATAAGCAATTTTTAAAAAATATTATTTTATTAAAAATTATTATTGTTATTCTAGGCCTATTACATGATTTAATATTGAGTCAAAATAATTAAAATTACTTTTAATATAAGCTTGATTTTTTTAAAGTACTTTTATATTGTACTTATTTCAATTAAAAATAGAATCGTAATATTTCATGGACTACAAATGTTCCATAGATCTAATTCCTGCATGGACATTCCCCAACCCTTACTAATAGTCACAATTTTGACTCTTTTACGAAATAGAGTGGTGCTGTAAAAATTGATAGATTGTTAAAAATTAAAAGATTTCAATAACATACTTTTTCTTTGCCCGCCGTGTAAGATCCCTTTATCTTAATAGCCTCACAATCAATGTCTATCCTAGAAACACAATGTCCTGTCATAGAGACACAAGGTACTAGCATTCAAACACAATGTCCTTTAATGTAAACTAATGTCCTGTCATAGAGACACAAGGTACTAGCATTCAAACACAATGTCCTTTAATGTAAACTAATGTCCTAGAATACAAACACAATGTTTTAACATATAAATAAATGTCCCAGTCTATATACAAAATGTCGGATTCTACTTACACGAAAACAGAAACCAAAAAAAAATACAAAACAAACCAAACAACTAAACATTGATATATATTATATTTAAAAAAAAATAAAAATATTCCCACTTGGTTCTTATCCTGATTTATTCTTATTCTAATTTATTCTTATCCTGATTTATTTTTATCCAGATTTATTCTTATCCTAATTTGTTATTATTCTGATTTATTCTTATAATGATTTGTTTTTATCCTGATTTATTTTTATAATGATTTGTTTTTATCCTGATTAGCCCTTATTCTGATTTGTTCTTGACATTCATTACAACGACAAAGCGAGTCCAAGAGTAGATTCTGTTACGTAAAGAGATCAATACCTTAATGACGACGTCCATAGCGCAACTTAAGCGACACAAATCTCTAAGTAAATGATTTATTAATTGTCCCCCGTATGACGTCAACAGACAGTTTCTCGAATGTCTTTCAAGATGTGCAGGTCATTAAATAATCGAATTCTTTCAGAGCCATTTTCACAATTACTTTTTCCTTCCTAAAGAATTCGGTGTGAAGGCCATTTCAATTGGTGTGGCTGGGTCACTACATTTCTGATTTGATGTGGGTTTGTTTTATACTTTTATCTAGTCTTCTACTCTTCATCTCCACAGAACTAGATCTGATAAGGTTGTCTTCTCTTGTCCTGTCTCATTTTACGAATCTCGAATATCTGTTTGAAATCATTTTTTATTCAGCATCTGGCCTCTTAAAATCGTAATGGGTCGTCTCTAGGGGGACCGCTTCGAACCTGATGAAAGATGGTTGAGTTAAAATATTCCATTGGACACAAATGTAACGCAGCTGCATGTTAATTATAGGAATTGATTGATATATATATATATATATATATATATATATATATATATATATATATATACATAAAACTTGTTTTTAAATCATGAAATAGACTCTCGTAACTCAACATCACAAAGTTCTTATTTTATCTTATATAATACAGACGTTACTTCAAAAAAGAAGATGATTACGTCCTACGCGTCATGCATTTAGTCATGCATATTAACCAATGACTTAAATTCTGCCAAGTCACTGGTTTTTCTGGCTAGCTCAGGCAACCCATTCCATGTTAATCGTTAAAACTATATATTATTGTTTAAATGAAAGGCCCATAACTGTGATATCGTCTTGAACGTGCATTATTTCCCCTTAATAGGGTGGACCTTAACACCACGTAACTATAGACCGAAATATCTTACATCTAGACTGGACATGTAGAATTTTTTAACACTACAAAAAATGTCGTGAACATTTATTAAAAAATTTAAACAAGGCGTTGTTTTGTAAAGTAGTTATAAGAAGCGAAGTTGTTTTTTTTTCAACCCTATGTAACATATCATTTAATGTTTAGATCTAGATCTAGTAATTGATCATCAAAAATTAAAAGTACTCTTGTCTGATAATTATTATTTTGCAATTTCCAAATTCGCAATATAGAAAGATCTAGGTAATCAATATATTTAAATGTACATATGGTGATTAAAATCAACATACATGATTTTTGAAACATTATCTCAATGGAAACTAACAGGAAATGCTTTTGTTTCATATATTTCCGTGAATATATAGTTCTGGGATTAATAACCTATTCAACAAAAAAAAAAATTCGAGAAATCATTTTGTATTATTTCTAAACTTTGAAAACTAAAGATCATTACTTTTCTAAGACAGAAAAGATTTATTTTCCTAGATTTGGGGGCGACTTTCTTTACAGATTGAAAAAGAGCTACGTACATAAAAATCTCTCTCTCTCTCTCTCTCTCTCTCTATGTACATATCATTTTCAATATATATATAGGAATGTGAAATTATCAATCGTGGATAAGAATTTGTTTCCGATTTCCAGTCTAGATATAATATTATGTCTATGCACGTAACTTTGGTCATTTTCACTTTCTCAAAGTCTTGTTAAATGTAATAATTTGGTAAGCTCAGATGTTTCTGCGCCTTGACTCGGTCTAGTACGAAAAAAGTAAACAGGAGATGTAGATGTGGTGATTTGGTTTTCAAGTCGCTACTCTTTAGAGACACAAGCGAACCACTTACAGGGATGATACCACACAACTCTTTACGACACTAATGGTTAAATCACTATGTCTAAGTAAAATTTTTGAGATACAATTTGATAAAACAAAATGATTACGGTACAAGAAGCTCATTACTGGGACAAAGCAACGAAAACATCAGGTACAATTTGTTCTGTAATACTCAAGAGTGGACAGACTACCAACTTTTTAAAATATTACTAACATTGTGATTTGTTGAAGATTTAGGGTTCTATGGCTGAGAGGCCATGCTTCTTCGATGAGATCAATGGGGGTCTCTTTGTCAAGACGTATTAGGTTTCAATTTGTAATAACCCAATAAGTCTCTTTTAGTAAAAACCAAATAGGTATCACTTGGTAGGGCTTAGTAGGTCTCTATAGGTAAGACCAACATGTCTCTCTTCGTTAGACTAGGACTGCTTTATTGATCCTTATATGGTATTTGTTGGATTTAAAAGACTCTCTTTTTAAAAAAATAAGACCAAAAAGGTCTCTATTCGTAAGACCAAAAAGTCTTTGTAAAACTAAATAGGTCTTCTGTATAACGATCTTTTAAAATTAAAACTTCAGCATAAAAGTAAAAAAAAAAAAGTGACTATTTTATTGATGTTTTTGCAATGACTTTGGATCCGCCCATGTTGGTAACTTTGCAATGACTTTGGATCCACCCATGTTGGTAACTTTGCAATGACTTTGGATCCACCCATGTTTGCAATATTATTAAATCTCAACGTGTTTTTCAGGTTTGCTCCAACATAGCCAGAGATGGCTGGACAAGGATCTGGTTAACGGACAGAGCTGCGCCAGTAGCTTACGGGAACACCAGCGAAGGTTGGCAGTGGGTGGGCTATGATGACCCACAGAGCCTGGTCGGAAAGGTTTGTATTGCCTCTTATCTTAGTTGTTTGCTTTAGACTTTAGACCTTGTAAAGACCATATCTTGGGCTTTGTTTTAGACTTAGTGGTAGCACATTGTGATTAGTAGTTTTGATGAACGAAAGGTATCACCTGTCATTTCGAAAAGGAATTAAAGAACTCTCTTATTCTAAGGGTCAAAATTTCGTTACCATGTTCTTCTTTCATGTACTACTTATAGTTATCCTTAAGCTGGTACTAAATTCACTTTGCAATTTTTAGGATCATTTAAACGGGTACTCTCTGAATTTCTCATGTCAACAGTGGCCAAGACTTCGGTCATCAGACTTAGCTTGTATTTAAATAGGCGATTTACATGATGTTTAGTGACCCTGTATTTGCAGCTGATGTACTGTAGTCTTTTAATGCCCAGGTGATTGCCGGTGATAGGAATGTAACATCCTTACCCAATACTTTTTTAAAAATCGCACACCCTTATGAAACTGTAAACCATATCATCTTTGAATACCCCTTCCTAATCCACCTTAGGCAGACCCTACCACCTATATAGCCCAAATAACCAACACCCTGTACGGCAGTGCTGAACAACTGAAGAGAACAGCACACTATTTTTCCTTGGCACAGCCTGCAAAAGATTTCACAGCTCAGCAGCAAAAAGCTGGCAAGAAGAAGAAGTACCCACTACTATGTAGTAAAGAGAGAATCATTATGTACACTTTGGCATGATTCTATTACCTGAATGTGTTGTTTGTAAAACAAAAGGGGAAGTTAGAGAAATGCATAATGTCTAGTTCAGTGCAAGATTTGAAAGGTCCAATCAGATTTCTTAACAACATTTCATTGCAGGCAGCGTTCATCAGGAGTCAGGGATTGGCCGGAGTGGCTCTCTGGTCACTTGAGCATGACGACTTTAGCAATTTGTGCCAGAATGGGACATGGCCACTTTTGAGAACTTTGGCCAGGGAACTGCCCGTAAACAGGTTAGAATATGCAGACCATTAAATAACTTGTGTGGTTATTTTGCATAGGTCCTAAAATAACGTGTTGCATCCTTTTGTATAGGCCATCAATACTTTGAGTTATTTGGTGTGTCTGTGTGTATTCAATTCAACAACTTATTTATGTAAACCTTGACCAATGTTTTTATAAATGTTATGCACAAACATTTGAGTCGTTTATTTTTCTCACGTTTAACCTCTATAGCCTTTTTTCCGAGCTAAGGCGCTAGGATGAACAAGGGCGTGTGGGATGACAGAAACATGTATTTTGAACTTTCAACTTAAGATTTGCATTTCGTAGTCTATTAAAATTTAAATCAGTAGTCTATCAACATTTAAATCAGTAGTCTATTAACATTTAAATCAGCAGTCTATTAACATTTAAATCAGTAGTCTATTAAAATTTAAATCAGTAGTCTATTAACATTTAAATCAGTAGTCTATTAAAATTTAAATCAGTAGTCTATTGACATTTAAATCAGTAGTCTATTAAAATTTAAATCAGTAGTCTATTAAAATTTAAATCAGTAGTCTATTAACGTTTAAATCGGTAGTCTATTAAAATTTAAATCATTAGTCTATTAAAATTTAAATCAGTAGTCTATTAACATTTAAATCAGTAGTCTATTAACATTTAAATCAGCAGTCTATTAACATTTAAATCAGTAGTCTATTAACATTTAAATCAGTAGTCTATTAACATTTAAATCAGTAGTCTATTAACATTTAAATCAGTAGTCTATTAACATTTAAATCAGTAGTCTATTAACATTTAAATCAGTAGTCTATTGACATTTAAATCAGTAGTCTATTAAAATTTAAATCAGTAGTCTATTAAAATTTAAATCAGTAGTCTATTAACGTTTAAATCGGTAGTCTATTAAAATTTAAATCATTAGTCTATTAAAATTTAAATCGGTAGTCTATTAAAATTTAAATCAGTAGTTTATCAAAATTTAAATCAGTAGTCTATTAAAATTTAAATCAGTAGTCTATTAAAATTTAAATCAGTAGTCTATTAACATTTAAATCAGTAGTCTATTAACATTTAAATCAGCAGTCTATTAACATTTAAATCAGTAGTCTATTAACATTTAAATCAGTAGTCTATTAACATTTAAATCAGTAGTCTATTAACATTTAAATCAGTAGTCTATTAACATTTAAATCAGTAGTCTATTAACATTTAAATCAGTAGTCTATTAAAATTTAAATCAGTAGTCTATTAAAATTTAAATCAGTAGTCTATTAAAATTTAAATCAGTAGTCTATTAAAATTTAAATCAGTAGTCTATTAAAATTTAAATCAGTAGTCTATTAAAATTTAAATCAGTGGTCTATTAAAATTTAAATCAGTAGTCTATTAAAATTTAAATCAGTAGTCTATTAAAATTTAAATCAGTAGTCTATTAAAATTTAAATCAGTAGTCTATTAACATTTAAATCAGTAGTCTATTAAAATTTAAATCAGTAGTCTATTAACATTTAAATCGGTAGTCTATTGAAAATTAAATCAGTAGTCTATTAAAATTTAAATCAGTAGTCTATTAAAATTTAAATCAGTAGTCTATTAGAATTTAAATCGGTAGTCTATTAAAATTTAAATCAGTAGTCTATTAAAATTTAAATCAGTAGTCTATTAAAATTTAAATCAGTAGTCTATTAAAATTTAAATCGGTAGTCTATTAACATTTAAATCAGTAGTCTATTAAAATTTAAATCAGTAGTCTATTAACATTTAAATCAGTAGTCTATTAACATTTAAATCAGTAGTCTATTAACATTTAAATCAGTAGTCTATTAAAATTTAAATCAGTAGTCTATTAAAATTTAAATCAGTAGTCTATTAACATTTAAATCAGTAGTCTATTAACATTTAAATCAGTAGTCTATTAAAATTTAAATCAGTAGTCTATTAACATTTAAATCAGTAGTTTATTAAAATTTAAATCAGTAGTCTATTAAAATTTAAATCGGTAGTCTATTAAAATTTAAATCAGTAGTCTATTAAAAATTTAAATCAGTAGTCTATTAAAATTTAAATCAGTAGTCTATTAAAATTTAAATCAGTAGTCTATTAAAATTTAAATCAGTAGTCTATTAAAATTTAAATCAGTAGTCTATTAAAATTTAAATCAGTAGTCTATTAAAATTTAAATCGGTAGTCTATTAAAATTTAAATCAGTAGTCTATTAAAATTTAAATCAGTAGTCTATTAACATTTAAATCAGTAGTCTATTAACATTTAAATCAGTAGTCTATTAACATTTAAATCGGTAGTCTATTAACATTTAAATCGGTAGTCTATTAACATTTAAATCAGTAGTCTATTAACATTTAAATCGGTAGTCTATTAACATTTAAATCAGTAGTCTATTAACATTTAAATCAGTAGTCTATTAACATTTAAATCGGTAGTCTATTAACATTTAAATCAGTAGTCTATTAACATTTAAATCGGTAGTCTATTAACATTTAAATCAGTAGTCTATTAACATTTAAATCAGTAGTCTATTAACATTTAAATCAGTAGTCTATTAACATTTAAATCAGTAGTCTATTAACATTTAAATCAGTAGTCTATTAACATTTAAATCAGTAGTCTATTAACATTTAAATCAGTAGTCTATTAACATTTAAATCAGTAGTCTATTAACATTTAAATCAGTAGTCTATTAACATTTAAATCAGTAGTCTATTAACATTTAAATCAGTAGTCTATTAACATTTAAATCAGTAGTCTATTAACATTTAAATCAGTAGTCTATTAACATTTAAATCAGTAGTCTATTAACATTTAAATCAGTAGTCTATTAACATTTAAATCAGTAGTCTATTAACATTTAAATCAGTAGTCTATTAACATTTTAAATCAGTAGTCTATTAACATTTTAAATCAGTAGTCTATTAGCATTTAAATCAGTAGTCTATTAGCATTTAAATCAGTAGTCTATTAACATTTAAATCAGTAGTCTATTAACATTTAAATCAGTAGTCTATTAACATTTAAATCAGTAGTCTATTAACATTTAAATCAGTAGTCTATTAACATTTAAATCAGTAGTCTATTAACATTTAAATCAGTAGTCTATTAACATTTAAATCAGTAGTCTATTAACATTTAAATCAGTAGTCTATTAAAATTTAAATCAGTAGTCTATTAACATTTAAATCAGTAGTTTATTAACATTTAAATCAGTAGTCTATTAAAATTTAAATCGGTAGTCTATTAACATTTAAATCAGTAGTCTATTAAAATTTAAATCAGTAGTCTATTAAAATTTAAATCAGTAGTCTATTAAAATTTAAATCAGTAGTCTATTAAAATTTAAATCGGTAGTCTATTAAAATTTAAATCAGTAGTCTATTAAAATTTAAATCAGAAGTCTATTAAAATTTAAATCAGTAGTCTATTAGAATTTAAATCGGTAGTCTATTAAAATTTAAATCGGTAGTCTATTGACATTTAAATCAGTAGTCTATTAAAATTTAAATCAGTAGTCTATTAACATTTAAATCAGTAGTCTATTAAAATTTGAATCAGTAGTCTTTTAAAATTTAAATCAGTAGTCTATTGACATTTAAATCAGTAGTCTATTAAAATTTAAATCAGTAGTCTATTAACATTAAAATCACTAGTCTATTAAAATTTAAATCAGTAGTCCATTAACATTTAAATCAGTAGTCTATTAAAATTTAAATCAGTAGTCTATTAAAATTTAAATCGGTAGTCTATTAACATTTAAATCAGTAGTCTATTAACATTTAAATCAGTAGTCTATTAACATTTAAATCAGTAGTCTATTAACATTTAAATCAGTAGTCTATTAACATTTAAATCAGTAGTCTATTAACATTTAAATCAGTAGTCTATTAACATTTAAATCAGTAGTCTATTAACATTTAAATCAGTAGTCTATTAACATTTAAATCAGTAGTCTATTAACATTTAAATCAGTAGTCTATTAACATTTAAATCAGTAGTCTATTAACATTTAAATCAGTAGTCTATTAACATTTAAATCAGTAGTCTATTAACATTTAAATCGGTAGTCTATTAACATTTAAATCAGTAGTCTATTAACATTTAAATCAGTAGTCTATTAACATTTAAATCAGTAGTCTATTAACATTTAAATCAGTAGTCTATTAACATTTAAATCAGTAGTCTATTAACATTTAAATCAGTAGTCTATTAACATTTAAATCAGTAGTCTATTAACATTTAAATCAGTAGTCTATTAACATTTAAATCAGTAGTCTATTAACATTTAAATCAGTAGTCTATTAACATTTAAATCAGTAGTCTATTAACATTTAAATCAGTAGTCTATTAACATTTAAATCAGTAGTCTATTAACATTTAAATCAGTAGTCTATTAACATTTAAATCAGTAGTCTATTAACATTTAAATCAGTAGTCTATTAACATTTAAATCAGTAGTCTATTAACATTTAAATCAGTAGTCTATTAACATTTAAATCAGTAGTCTATTAACATTTAAATCAGTAGTCTATTAACATTTAAATCAGTAGTCTATTAACGTTTAAATCAGTAGTCTATTAACATTTAAATCAGTAGTCTATTAACATTTAAATCAGTAGTCTATTAACATTTAAATCAGTAGTCTATTAACATTTAAATCAGTAGTCTATTAACGTTTAAATCAGTAGTCTATTAACATTTAAATCAGTAGTCTATTAACATTTAAATCAGTAGTCTATTAACATTTAAATCAGTAGTCTATTAACATTTAAATCGGTAGTCTATAAACATTTAAATCAGTATTCTATTAACATTTAAATCAGTAGTCTATTAACATTTAAATCAGTAGTCTATTAACATTTAAATCAGTAGTCTATTAACATTTAAATCAGTAGTCTATTAACATTTAAATCAGTAGTCTATTAACATTTAAATCAGTAGTCGATTAACATTTAAATCAGTAGTCTATTAACATTTAAATCAGTAGTCTATTAACATTTAAATCAGTAGTCTATTAACATTTAAATCAGTAGTCTATTAACATTTAAATCAGTAGTCTATTAACATTTAAATCAGTAGTCTATTAACATTTAAATCAGTAGTCTATTAACATTTAAATCAGTAGTCTATTAGCATTTAAATCAGTAGTCTATTAACATTTAAATCAGTAGTCTATTAACATTTAAATCAGTAGTCTATTAACATTTAAATCAGTAGTCTATTAGCATTTAAATCAGTAGTCTATTAACATTTAAATCAGTAGTCTATTAGCATTTAAATCAGTAGTCTATTAGCATTTAAATCAGTAGTCTATTAGCATTTAAATCAGTAGTCTATTAGCATTTAAATCAGTAGTCTATTAGCATTTAAATCAGTAGTCTATTAGCATTTAAATCAGTAGTCTATTAACATTTAAATCAGTAGTCTATTAGCATTTAAATCAGTAGTCTATTAACATTTAAATCAGTAGTCTATTAACATTTAAATCAGTAGTCTATTAACATTTAAATCAGTAGTCTATTAACATTTAAATCTGTAGTCTATTAACATTTAAATCTGTAGTCTATTAACATTTAAATCAGTAGTCTATTAACATTTAAATCAGTAGTCTATTAACATTTAAATCTGTAGTCTATTAACATTTAAATCAGTAGTCTATTAACATTTAAATCAGTAGTCTATTAACATTTAAATCAGTAGTCTATTAACATTTAAATCAGTAGTCTATTAACATTTAAATCAGTAGTCTATTAACATTTAAATCAGTAGTCTATTAACATTTAAATCTGTAGTCTATTAACATTTAAATCTGTAGTTTATTAACATTTAAATCAGTAGTCTATTAACATTTAAATCAGTAGTCTATTAACATTTAAATCAGTAGTCTATTAACATTTAAATCTGTAGTCTATTAACATTTAAATCTGTAGTCTATTAACATTTAAATCAGTAGTCTATTAACATTTAAATCTGTAGTCTATTAACATTTAAATCTGTAGTCTATTAACATTTAAATCTGTAGTCTATTAACATTTAAATCTGTAGTCTATTAACATTTAAATCTGTAGTCTATTAGCATTTAAATCAGTAGTCTATTAGCATTTAAATCAGTAGTCTATAGCATTTAAATCAGTAGTCTATTAACATTTAAATCAGTAGTCTATTAACATTTAAATCTGTAGTCTATTAACGTTTAAATCTGTAGTCTCTTAACATTTAAATCAGTAGTCTATTAGCATTTAAATCAGTAGTCTATTAGCATTTAAATCAGTAGTCTATTAACATTTAAATCAGTAGTCTATTAACATTTAAATCTGTAGTCTATTAACATTTAAATCTGTAGTCTATTAACATTTAAATCTGTAGTCTATTAACATTTAAATCAGTAGTCTATTAACATTTAAATCTGTAGTCTATTAACATTTAAATCAGTAGTCTATTAACATTTAAATCAGTAGTCTATTAACATTTAAATCTGTAGTCTATTAACATTTAAATCTGTAGTCTATTAACATTTAAATCAGTAGTCTATTAACATTTAAATCTGTAGTCTATTAACATTTAAATCAGTAGTCTATTAACATTTAAATCAGTAGTCTATTAACATTTAAATCTGTAGTCTATTAACATTTAAATCTGTAGTCTATTAACATTTAAATCAGTAGTCTATTAACATTTAAATCTGTAGTCTATTAACATTTAAATCAGTAGTCTATTAACATTTAAATCAGTAGTCTATTAACATTTAAATCAGTAGTCTATTAACATTTAAATCAGTAGTCTATTAACATTTAAATCTGTAGTCTATTAACATTTAAATCAGTAGTCTATTAACATTTAAATCAGTAGTCTATTAACATTTAAATCTGTAGTCTATTAACATTTAAATCTGTAGTCTATTAACATTTAAATCTGTAGTCTATTAACATTTAAATCTGTAGTCTATTAACATTTAAATCTGTAGTCTATTAACATTTAAATCTGTAGTCTATTAACATTTAAATCTGTAGTCTATTAACATTTAAATCTGTAGTCTATTAACATTTAAATCTGTAGTCTATTAACATTTAAATCTGTAGTCTATTAACATTTAAATCTGTAGTCTATTAACATTTAAATCTGTAGTCTATTAACATTTAAATCTGTAGTCTATTAACATTTAAATCTGTAGTCTATTAACATTTAAATCTGTAGTCTATTAACATTTAAATCTGTAGTCTATTAACATTTAAATCTGTAGTCTATTAACATTTAAATCTGTAGTCTATTAACATTTAAATCTGTAGTCTATTAACATTTAAATCAGTAGTCTATTAACATTTAAATCTGTAGTCTATTAACATTTAAATCTGTAGTCTATTAACATTTAAATCTGTAGTCTATTAACATTTAAATCAGTAGTCTATTAACATTTAAATCTGTAGTCTATTAACATTTAAATCTGTAGTCTATTAACATTTAAATCTGTAGTCTATTAACATTTAAATCTGTAGTCTATTAACATTTAAATCTGTAGTCTATTAACATTTAAATCTGTAGTCTATTAACATTTAAATCTGTAGTCTATTAACATTTAAATCTGTAGTCTATTAACATTTAAATCTGTAGTCTATTAACATTTAAATCTGTAGTCTATTAACATTTAAATCTGTAGTCTATTAACATTTAAATCTGTAGTCTATTAACATTTAAATCTGTAGTCTATTAACATTTAAATCTGTAGTCTATTAACATTTAAATCTGTAGTCTATTAACATTTAAATCTGTAGTCTATTAACATTTAAATCTGTAGTCTATTAACATTTAAATCTGTAGTCTATTAACATTTAAATCTGTAGTCTATTAACATTTAAATCTGTAGTCTATTAACATTTAAATCTGTAGTCTATTAACATTTAAATCTGTAGTCTATTAACATTTAAATCTGTAGTCTATTAACATTTAAATCTATAGTCTATTAACATTTAAATCTGTAGTCTATTAACATTTAAATCTGTAGTCTATTAACATTTAAATCTGTAGTCTATTAACATTTAAATCTGTAGTCTATTAACATTTAAATCTGTAGTCTATTAACATTTAAATCTGTAGTCTATTAACATTTAAATCTGTAGTCTATTAACATTTAAATCTGTAGTCTATTAACATTTAAATCTGTAGTCTATTAACATTTAAATCTGTAGTCTATTAACATTTAAATCTGTAGTCTATTAACATTTAAATCTGTAGTCTATTAACATTTAAATCTGTAGTCTATTAACATTTAAATCTGTAGTCTATTAACATTTAAATCTGTAGTCTATTAACATTTAAATCTGTAGTCTATTAACATTTAAATCTGTAGTCTATTAACATTTAAATCTGTAGTCTATTAACATTTAAATCTGTAGTCTATTAACATTTAAATCTGTAGTCTATTAACATTTAAATCTGTAGTCTATTAACATTTAAATCTGTAGTCTATTAACATTTAAATCTGTAGTCTATTAACATTTAAATCTGTAGTCTATTAACATTTAAATCTGTAGTCTATTAACATTTAAATCTGTAGTCTATTAACATTTAAATCTGTAGTCTATTAACATTTAAATCTGTAGTCTATTAACATTTAAATCTGTAGTCTATTAACATTTAAATCTGTAGTCTATTAACATTTAAATCTGTAGTCTATTAACATTTAAATCTGTAGTCTATTAACATTTAAATCTGTAGTCTATTAACATTTAAATCTGTAGTCTATTAACATTTAAATCTGTAGTCTATTAACATTTAAATCTGTAGTCTATTAACATTTAAATCTGTAGTCTATTAACATTTAAATCTGTAGTCTATTAACATTTAAATCTGTAGTCTATTAACATTTAAATCTGTAGTCTATTAACATTTAAATCAACATCTAGAAGAATCGAAAAAGAGAAAAAAAAAAAAAAAAAAGGTGATTTTGTTTCTTTAGATTCAGAGATTCAGTCGCTGTATTTTGTTGTTGTTCTGTGTGCGCGCCGGTCAAGGGCACACATATTCCAAGCTAGAGCAAAGAACGGTAACCTCAAGTGTTTAGGGTCATTTCTACATATTCCCTTTGCAATAAACATTCTCAAATTCTCTTTCTCAAACATGAGAAATCAAACATCTCTCTCTGTCTCTGTTTCTCTCTCTCTCTCTCTCTCTCTATATATATATATATATATATGAAATACTGCACTCATCATTAATCTTCAAACTTAGAGACGAGTCATATATATCTTCGCGAAGATAAGAGGAGTGCAGTATTTCAAATAACTACACAGCCACATTTGCGATTCACATATTTTGCCTAGCCAGCGCAGATGTAACCGTTTCTCTTTCCGCCACTTACGTCTGTCCTCGGCAGTAGATTTTCTTTTGGTCTCAAATGTGTATCCCGCGGCCTTTGTAAGTGATCTCCATCTGTCTCGTTCCAATACCGCCTCCAACTTCTATGTTAGTTAAAGCAAATTAGCACTTAACTGGTCTCCGTGGGGCACCTTTGTTACGCAGAAATAAAAGACTGCCTTTGTAAGACGTTCGTCCCCCCATCGGGATACATAGTCCTTCCCAACTGTGTAACTGTCAGACTATATTTACAACGAACAAATACAAGATATGAATGCAATAGTCATTCACTTTATTTCCACATATCTCCTACAATAAGCTCTGGTACTGAATACAGTTATAAGGAGAATAACTTTGGATTGAAATGATGTTGCCCAGGAAGTAATTCTCTGGTTTCGAATGTGTTGGGTTCACGTGAACTTGAGACAACTCTGTTGTTCTGTTACTTACATTACGTGGTTATCGTTCGTTGGCATGACATGAATTCAAGGCAGTCAGGGTCAGCATGTCTGGGATTGACAAATTAGGGTTCATAAATACGTCTTTAGATCCGCGGACAGTAGATAGATTGCGAAGAGAGCAGGGGACGGTTTACAAGTTTGTCATATTGTGCAATAACGGTGGAATACATTTTTTTTTTAAATCTTGGGGCCGAAGAGATTATTGACACGCTTAACACGGACCGCAGACCTTCAGATGGCCTCCTTCAGTCGTAGAGCGACTATGGTTCATCTCGAACACTTTTTCATATGACTCTCCCTATTTTGGAGAGACACTCCCGTCTACAAGTATCGCAGGTTAAGGTGGCTTTTGCTTTGGTGGTAGAGGAGCTGGCACGCTTTTCTTCCAGAGCTAAGGCCCATGTTCTTTCGCTGCCATAACTTTCTTGGTCACCGTCTCTCTTCAACTATTGCAGTCTAGGGCTATGTCTTCCCAATGGCCAAAATCAATGTTCACTGATTTGAGGTCCCGTTTTATTACACCCTTATTGACACGCTTAACTCCGACCGTAGACGCTCTCGACAGGCGTAACACTCGGCGTTATACGTTATTGGCATGGTTGTCACGGGCCGTATAACCACGTATCAAGTCTACAAGAGACGTGTCGCTGCAGCTTCATTATGCACTATGGACTGAAGTTTTGAGGGACTGGATAGCACCACGTTACGGGCCTAATATGAACCACTGGCCGTTGGGTAGGTATCCCAGTGAATTGATGGTAATAGATAAGTTTATAGTGTAATAAAAAGAGGTTTTTGGAAAGTTGTATTAATATTTTAAAGATAAGCCTAGTACATTTCATATGAAGACGAAGATAAGGTTAGTATATTTCATATAAACACGAAGATAAGCCAAGTACATTTCAGATGAACATTAGGATAGGCCCAGTACATTTTCATGAACAAGAAGATAATCCCAGTATATTTCCTATGAACACAGAGATAGATGTGGAGACGAATTGAGTCAGATTTGGAAAGTCACCCACATTGTGGGAAGCGTGGTCGAGATGCTAAACAACGCTTGAACTTGGCTTGGCTACCTAGAAGGGGTCTCGAGGTTCGACACCCGACTGAGCGCCTAAAGGCAGCACGGAAAACCAACTCCTAGATACCCTCTCCCCCCCCCCCCCAACGGGCCAAAAATGAGATTGGACCAAAAGCTCTCTGAGCATGCTATAAGCATGAAAGTAGCGCTATATAAAAGCTATAATAATAATAATAATAAAGTCTATTTAACTGAATACCTTGGGCACGTAGTCTGGTCTGCATTAAGTGTACAGTTTAGTTTTCTTTTTTTCTCTTGCTGTAATCTTCCATTTATTATTCCCCGTAAGGGGAAAATATAAACACGACGCTATTAGTTTTGTGTGGCCTGTCTGTCTGTCCGTCCGTCTATCCCATTTAGATCTCAGAAACTAGACGAGAAAATAAAAATCGGACATCATGATATCTTAGATCATTCAACGGGTACCTTTTTCTTTTCTGTAACCGAAAAATCTAATTTTTTAAAATCAATTATCAATCAATTAATCATTTTTTTCATAAAAATACACCATTTTTTACAACTATTCACTATTAAGAGAAACAAACACGAGAGGCTTTTTTTAGTAAGGGAAATTTTACTTTACCATTTTTTAACACATTTATGTAACTGGTTTTAGATTTTTGATCAAAAAATATTATTTTTTTACGATTGTATTGCTAAGTTCTGTCAGTTCTGTCATACTAAATGCTACATTGGGCGTTTTTTTCTTGAGGAATAAGAGATTGACCCTCTACAATACAATTAGATCAATTAGATACTCATTATGAGACATCAGTTAGGCTAGGCTCACAACTTACTTCACATTCACTTTCACCTATCCTTTGGTCTGCTGGACCTTTGAGGCACCACACAGGATCTGTCAACCTTCTTTCTCCATTCTTCTCTGTCATTTGTCTTTAATAGAATTTCATTATGATATTCTTTCTGAAAATATTGAAACCTGCCTTTTTTTCCTGCCTGGGTGGACCACTTCGGGGCCGATTTTGAATTTGTGTTTCTACACAAACTGTCTTTGTAACCTTGTTTCCTCTACATTTCTTACATTGCGGAGCCGTTAGTTTGTCTTTCACTTTTATTGTGTGCGTATTTGTGTGTTAGCGTGTATAAGTACTTTAAATAACATTCTTTTTTATCGTTTTGTAGAATTTCATTCCCTACACAATATCACGCGATCATTTCATTCCCTACACAATATCACGTGATCATTTCATTCCCTACACAATATCACGTGATCATTTCGTTCCCTACACAATATCACGTGATCATTTCGTTCCCTACACAATATCACGTGATCATTTCATTCCATACACAATATCACGTGATCATTTCATTCCCTACACAATATCACGTGATCATTTCATTCCCTACACAATATCACGTGATCATTTCATTCCCCACACAATATCACGTGATCATTTCATTCTCTACACAATATCACGTGATCATTTCATTCCCTACACAATATCACGTGATCATTTCATTCCCTACACAATATCACGTGATCATTTCATTCCCTACACAATATCACGTGATCATTTCATTCCCTACACAATATCACGTGATCATTTCATTCCCTACACAATATCACGTGATCATTTCATTCCCTACACAATATCACGTGATCATTTCATTCCCTACACAATATCACGATAATTTAATTTTCAAACAACGAACAAAAAATGTATAAATAAGAAACACATTTAATTTTCAACAAAAATCACTTTTTTTTTTAGGTTTTATGATACAAAAAACTATTTTATTTTGTAATGATTTTTTTTTATTTGACATTTACAGTGTATTTGACCTGATTTTCAACTTATTATTATTGTTTTTATTGAAATATCTGGCCGACATAAAATGAGACCTTATGATACTCGCAACTTGCATCTGTGGAAAAATAAATTGGTACATAGTGATCTAATTGTACAACGATAGTTATGTTGTGGTGGGGATATTGTATGTTGTATATGTAGATGTAACTGTAATTTGAAAATAACTCACACTAAGGCCTTGCGGTTCGCTACCACTCACCACACATACAATAAAATGACTTGATAAAACCTGTTCCACTTAACATATAACTTGCATGCATAAAAAGGGGCTCGGTCCATTGTCATCAATTACGAATCAAAACAACGTCTTGCCTCAGAAAGTCCGTCTCCACTGGCCGTTACTATCCCAGAACTACTTCCATCCAAAATAATGTGCAATTAAAAGTCGCGTCGCTTAAAGGAAATTCCCGATTAAACTAATCCCGTCCTTAAACTATAACAATAGTTAAACAATATATTGATTTATTGGTGACATATTAGGCCATCGACTGCCAACTACTTTCCGCTTTCTAGTGATGGCAAATTGGCATCTGAGTTGATCTTTACTATTTGTATTAAATAATAGAATTAAATGTATTTGTCAACTCTCGCCAAGGACCACCGCTCTGCTAAGTTCTAACAGTGTATGTGAGACTTCTTTAGTTAATACACTTACACGTTTATAGTGTTTGTCCCTATCAAATCATTTGTTTAGTTCTGAGAAGAGAAATTATATAACGATTTAAGCTCTTTGAAATTGCTTTTATCAGTATTAGTAATATGCGAGCATCTTCGCTCACTGAAACACTTACAAAGTGAAAACCTAAATATAGATGCGAGAACCACTGGTCTTAGTCTTCCAATCCTTTAGACCCCGTACCGTGTCGAGGTGGCAGTGACCTGGGATGATGGAATGGAACAACACGTGATTTCAATGAAACTTAGCCGTGGTCAGATGTTTGGTCGTGTCACTTAAAACTCAGTGACCGCAAGTCCTTCTGAAATGGAGGCACGTACAGATGTTACAGTCACACTTAGTTTCCTTTAAATCTTCAAAAGTTCAGGAAAATATTTATTTCATACACAACAAATCCGGCCAAGATGAAGATTTAATTATCTATTTTTTTTTAAATTTATATTTCTTTCTACCCTCTGTGCTTTTTTAACCTCCTCCCCCCCCCCCCCCCCCTCTTATGTTTCGTTGTCTCTGTCAAGACATTGTTCACTGAATAATAAAAAAAAAAGGTGTGCGGTTAGATTAGAAGCTATTCTTAGCTTTATGCGTGTGACGTCAATCAGAAGTGCGTATTAAAGTGCGGGTATTCCCAGAAGACGTCAGGGACCATTCCATTAATGCACGACGCTGAGGACACACATCATCTTGTCATCACAGTGTCCAGCTAATAGCCTCTCACCACCATGATACAATTCTAATAACCTCCACTTTTTGACCGCACACACTCTAAACAGAAAATGACCAGGTCTCGTTCAGAAGAAACTCCTCAAATGTTTGTAACGATTACCATGTTCTGAAATATTTCCAAATTACTGAGAATGTTTACTGAGGGTTCGAACCTGACAGTGTCGTAGCTAAGCAGGGGAGAGTCCACGAAGCCTGAAAATGTTGCTGTTTGGTGTTTTTGTAGCTTGTGGTTTTTCTACAGGGTACAGTAGCTAGCCCTACACCAATATGAACATTAATTTAATCCTAAATATATGGTGTAAATAAAAGGGAATTAAACACTTAATGAAGTTGATATAATATTAAAATATAGTCTTTTACTAATTATATTGAGAAAGCCTCTGTGACTATTAACGGAACAGTTCTTTATGGTCCAATTATCATCCAAGATATTAATCAACCAGTTCTTTATGATCCGTTGTATTAATGAACCCATTCTTTATGATGCTTTATATTTATGTTATATTAATAGACCATTTTCTTTGTTATACATTGCAATTTTTACAATGTTGTCCTGGCTTCATAAAACATTGAATCACAAGTCTCTGAAATACACAGATTTTTGTGATTCGCTACGAGCGAGTAGTTGAGATTGAATCCATTAGAGCAAGTTTCATAGTGAGGCTTTCTAACACCTAACAGAGACTAAACTTTGTTTGCTCAAGTCTCTCTCTCTCTCTCTTTCTCTCTTTCTCCAAATCTCTCTCGTCTGCGTTCCCAAAATAGAAGATGCGACCATGTAGCAGTCTTCACTTGCTAAAGGTCAACGACCCCAGCTTCTTCCTGCCGGACATATCATGAAGAATGCATCTCACGTGACCACCAAATTTGTTGACAGAAGGACATTGATACAGAATTTAAAGACAGAGACAAACATTTCTCTCATGGACTTATGTACAACCTGCATGCTTTGGAGTCATAAAACTGGATAGAAATAGCAATGAATTCTTACAGTAAGATCAAATCTTATTTGATTGATAGCGCAAAGGTCCGGACATCACCCCCTCTCCCCTCAAGGTATTAGGTTATGATTTCTGATATCATCTTATCTGTTCCTTAGTCTGTCGAACCGTTCGGGCACCACTCAAGATTTGTCGACCGTCTTTCACCATTTCTCTCTGTCTTTTGGCTTGGTGAGAACCTTTTTCAATTCTTTTATCCTCTCTGCCCATCGCTTTCTCTGACTGCATCTTCTTATTTTTCCTGGTACTGTTTACTGTAGGAAGGCCTTTGCGAGCCCTGAAGACCTTGTAATATGGCCATAGAGTTTTAGTTGTTTTGTTTTTTTACAATAGCTAGCACTAGCAGGTCATATATTGCCAACTAATTGTCTTACAGCTATGTCAGATACAAACTTGCAGACATTTTTATTATTATAGCCATCCTTTGTAAACAGAGGCACGTCTTACTATTCAACAAAATGTCCTAGAGGTAGGCTGCATAAGATCTAGGAATGATATGTGGATGAGTCTAAGACAGTTGGGATTGTTTACCTTATCGCCAGAAGGAAAGTTAACCATGTAGATATTATTGTCCTACATTGCTCTTTGCCTCTAAAACAGGGGTGGGCAACCTTTTTCAACCGAGGGCCGCATTAACAAAATTTAGGGCCTGGAAGGGCCGCATATATATATATGAGTTAGCATTTTTTAAAACTAATTTTACGAATTATTATTTATAAATTTTGCTATTGTCTATTTACATCCAACATTTCACCACGATGGATAGTAGTACTTGACGTATATAACTGTTTACTCTCGTGCATAATGTTCCGGAACTATGGAACTAGCTTACTAGTTGTTTTCTTGTGACTACTGTCAAATTACCTTAAATAAGCATCGACCTATTCTAACACTTGATAATTTTAAAACAAAAAGAAAATGTTGTTCAAAAATGAATGTGGTTCCATTAAATGTGAAAGTATAAGTTTCACATAGTGTGGCTATGCAGCTTCTGGCACCCATGAAGCTCCCGCGAAGGAACTGACGGAAACTTCTATTTCAGGTCATAATTTGCTTGGAGGTATGCCATCTGGAGCTATATCAGCTTCTGCATTAAATGGTAAGCTGAGGGTATTGAAAACTGGTTTCCGAGTTCTTGACGTCTTAAAATTTGCTTTAAAATTCCACAATCAAGGAATCCAAATAAGTCTTGTACTTTTCAACGATTTCCCTAGAAATAGTTTCACCTTTCAGCTAATGTAAAATGATAAGGCCTTAATTTCGCTTGCTTGTCTCAAGAAATGGAATATCTTTGTTTAAAAAATTTAAGATGCACATACATTTCATGTGCAAGCAATAAATTGCAATGCTTCCGTGGCCACACCTACATCACGCACTCTTTTGTGCTGAAGAAAGAAGAGCCCCCACTTTGTGAGTATTGTGACTCTCGCCTCACCGTGGAACATATCCTCATCGACTGCCCCAGATACCAGGATGTCAGGGAAAAATATTTTAGAGCCACTAATTTAAAAACACTATTCAATAATGTCGACCCTGGGAAGGTACTGGGCTTTATCCGGGAAGTGGGGTTGTCTACGAAGATCTGATTTATGAATTCTGTACTATTTACTTTAGATTTTTACCAAATTATTAAATTTTTACTACCTCTACTATTTTAACTGTGAATAGACCTTGATTTTAATGATTTGACTGTATGGAATTTGGCTTTTGCTGTGTGGAGGGAGAGTGGCCCTTGAGGGACTGCAGGCACGACATGGCCTAAATTGAGCCGATGTGCCCAAAATCACAAATCACAAATCCGATGATAAACATGAAGTCTTTCGTCAACTATTCATTAGAAATATTAGGAAAGGGTCACAGTCCATCAAGGAACCTAACAATTTCTTCCTTGTTATTCCATATTGATTTAATGATTGGCCAGAGGATACTACTGTGTTACCGAACATCGGGATGTTTTAATTCCAAATCTTCACGTACTTTTCTGGACTGCCAGTTGAGGCCAGCCTTGGATAATTGGAGGCCATAGGCGAAGTGTTTTTGGTGACCCCGAATAAAATAGAAAAATACAAAATAAGGTGACAAAACTAAAATTATGGAATTAAAGGCCTAGTGTACTTCGAATACTAACATGGAGTTCAAGTTTCGCTATTCCTTCTGTATAATATTAAATTGTATATTCTGTGTGATGCCCCCAGCAATCATGGACCTGGGAAGCTGCATGCTTGGTCTATGACGGCCCTATGCCTACATATGACTGAATATAGAGATTCTCCATAATTTGTATGATTTCAATGTAGCGTTGTGTAAACTTTCCAGTTACTAGTTTATGGTTGGGATATTTTCTTTATTTTATTAAAAAGGCTGTTTTTCTCAGTCAAAGCTCCATCATTTGTTACCCTTTCCATATTGTACAAGCCAACCCAACTTTTTCAACACAATTCTTCAAAGCATTGAATAAATACTGGCCTGGGCCTATGTCTTTTACTGAATTTATCGAAATATTGCTATTAAGTATAATCTTCGTTTACTTTAAACTTTTTAGAAGGACGTTTAGAGGCAATGTTTCTTTAGCCTCTTCATTATAAGTGATAAGAATCAAAAGTTTCTACAATTTCTATAAATATTTACAATTATTTATTTTTAATACATTTGTATTTTTATATGTATAATGTGTGGGCATACATGATTTATTTAGGTTTTCGCGGGCCGCATTCAAAACCACGGCGGTCCGTAATTTGCCCACCCCTGCTCTAAAACGTAGACTGTGTACAGAAAACAATCAAAGAAACTGAACCACTTCCACATGACATGTCTAAGAAAAATACTGAATGTCAAATAGCAAGACAAAATTCCCAGATACTGAAGTCCTTCAAATAGCGGGTCTGCAAAGCATATGCACAATCCTGATGCTTTCTCAACTGCAATGGGAAGGACACGTCTGCAGAATTGAAGACCGCCGCATCCTTAAACGACTCCGTATGGCCAATTAAGAGAAGGAAAGCTCTCACAAGGTGGACAAAGAAAACGCTTTCTGAAGGCGTTCAGCCTAAGCCAAAGACACCTGGGAGACAGAAGCACATGACAGAGCATCATGGCGTCGCGCTGTGAAAACTTACGCACAGGTTGCTGAGGAAAAGAGAACAGCGCTCTCAGAAGAAAAGCACCAGAGAAGAAAAGCAAGGCCAATGACACTAGCTCCAGCTGGAATAACCTGCTCAGTGTGCAGCTGAACATTCCGGGCTCACCAGCTACACGAGGAGGCACAAAACCCCAGTGCAAAGCCCTCAGCCCCCTGGATGACAAAAGTGGTCAACATCGAACCACGATAATATATATATTGTTGGATATATGTCTGGATTAAATGCAAGGTGAAGCTTATAAGCTCGGTTTTAGTTTTGTTAAAATATTGTAAATGTTCTGTTAATATATTTCAGAGTTCTGTTACTTCACTTTTACACATCTGTTAGAGGTATATGGGTAACACCATATTCTGGTCAGAACAAGACCTGTACCCACCACATGCATCAAATTCTGATTTTTAAATTGGCCTGATATCATTAACTTTAATAGAGGCACCTGTAATGAAATTAAAAGAGTTAAATAGTATTTTAAATATTGGTGAGACTCTCTCCCCTTCCTGTTTGAGTTTTGCTCTGTGTATGTATATGTATCTATAAATAAATGTTTACATCAGTGAGATTATGTGGTCTTTTAGGGTGTGTTCGAATGTGTGTGTGTGTGTTATGAAGTGTTTGTTTGTGTATGTGTTTCATGGTGTCGGTGAAAAGAAGCTAGCGATTGGTTGGTGGCTATGCGGTGTGAATGATGCAAGATGAGCGGCATTGCCGTAAGCTGTCCTTGGGTAAGTCAGAGGCATCCAGAATGCCAGAGTGAAAATATGTATTTTTTTTAGTGAGATTTTGTTCAAAATACCATTTTATATTATTACATATGACTACTACATTCATTTCATTTCATCTTAAGTTAAATTTGCCTATATTGTAATAAAAGTTATATATGGTTTTGCGCACAAAAAAATATTCAAGTTATTTCAATTTATAACTTAAGATATAACTTAAGATATAATACGCCTCTAGTTGTCTAAAAGCATTTTGGCGCTACAAGTCAACAAAAGTGTGTACGTGATGTGTGTGTCAGACAGTGTGTGTGCGTGTTTGAGAATGCATGTATTTGCGAGTTGTCACTATTACATCCGTAGAAAAACAGTGTCATTACAGGTGCACTCCAGTCGTTATCAGAGATCAAACAGATTTAGGAGCGTTAGGAGGGCACTGATAAACGTGATATTCAACTTGTGTATCGATTAAATCGTCTATTGGTAGAATAGCATGTGATGTAAACTTGGCCAGAGTTGGCCATTGCAAGGCGGCCCCCAAACTTGAAAGGTAGGCACTCCTATACACTTGAAAGTTAGGCACTCCTGTACACTTGAAAGTTAGGCACTCCTGTACACTTGAAAGTTAGTCTCTCCTGTACACTTGAAAGTTAGTCTCTCCTGTACACTTGAAAGTTAGTCTCTCCTGTACACTTGAAAGTTAGTCTCTCCTGTACACTTGAAAGTTAGTCTCTCCTGTACACTTGAAAGCTAGTCTCTCCTTTACACTTGAAAGTTAGTCTCTCCTGTACACTTGAAAGTTAGTCTCTCCTGTACACTTGAAAGTTAGTCTCTCCTGTACACTTGAAAGTTAGTCTCTCCTTTACACATAATAGTTAGTCTCTCCTGTACACTTGAAAGTTAATCCCTCCTTAATTACTTGAAAGTTTGTCTCTCCTTTATACTCGAAAAATAGTCTCTCCTTTATACTTGATAGTTAGTCTCTCCTTTACACATAATAGTTAATCTCTCCTGTACACTTGATAGTTAGTCCTACCTTTACACTTGAAAGTTAGTCTCTCCTTTATACTTAAAAGTTAGTCTCTACTGTACACTTGAAAGTTAGTCTCTCCTTTACACATAATTGTTAGTCTCTCCTGTACACTTGAAAGTTAATCTCTCCTTTACACTTGAAAGTTAGTCTCTCCTGTACACTTGAAAGTTAGTCTCTCCTGTACACTTGAAAGTTAGTCTCTCCTGTACACTTGAAAGTTAGTCTCTCCTGTACACTTGAAAGTTAGACTCTCCTGTACACTTGAAAGTTAGTCACTCCTATACACTTGATAAACAAAGAATGGTAGTGGACTACAGCCAAACTGTTAATCGGTTCACACTTCGGGATGTTTTTTTAGCACCCTTGACTTTCGCAACACATACCATCAGATCCCTCTAAGGAAGACTGATCATAGAACAAGAGTCACTGGAGGGTACATATGCTTATATTGACAACAACACCATTTGTGGTAAGGACACAGAAGAGCATGATAAAAATCTGCTTAAATTTCTTGGGGCTATAAAAAAAATATGGACTAAATCTTGATGAATAAAAGTGTGCAAACTCTTCTTCAAGATTACTAGGGTATGAAGTCTCCCATAATGAGATGAAGCCAGACCTCGACAGACTACTGCCCTTGCGTCAAATTCCGCCACCCGAGAATCTAAACGCACAAAGGCGAGCTGTAGGTCTATTCTCCTCCTTAGCCCTTGCGTCAAATTCCGCCACCCGAGAATCTAAACGCACAAAGGCGAGCTGTAGATCTATTTTCCTACTTAGCCAATTAGATAGAAAGTTTCTCAGATAGATCCATCCTTTAGTACACAACAAACACACCATGACTTTGATGGATTGTTAACAATAGGCCGAAAAGTCTCAGGTTAAAAATGAGAAATATTATTTTTATGTTATTTTTTTAAAATTATATTGTGAAAAAAAATCAGATTAAGAAGATGGTCGATAATTTTTCACTAAATGCATTAAAAAAGCTTATCTAAGGCATAGAACTCTAAATTAATTTACCTTACTGGTATCAAACAAAATAATTAATTACCAGTAATTAGTTGACAAATTGATTTTTTTTTATTCGTGTCTTGTCTATGCCATAAAAAATTATTCAAAGCTTCAACTTGATCCTAGAAGGGGTGAGGGAGAAATGACCTGTACACACTTTTTACCAGATAGACAGACAGACAGATATGGTGCATAAAATTATTATATCGTCTTATAACACAAAATGAAATAAAAAAGAAATAAGTAAATGTTTTGTGTTCTTTGTCCCTAGTTTTAAAATCTGAGCAACACTTATTCACAAAGAGTCCTCACTTTCATGACCTGCCCCTATCTATCTATCTATCTATCTATCTATCTATCTATCTATCTATCTATCTATCTATCTATCTATCTATCTATCTATCTATCTATCTATCTATCTATCTATCTGTCCGTCTGTCTGTCTATCTGTCTGTCTATCTGTCTGTCTATCTATCTATCTGTCTGTCTGTCTGTCATCTAATCTCAGATTGAAGAACGTCATTACAATGATTATGAACGAGTCATAAACAGTATTAGGCCAGTGGCAGTATGGATACATCTGGCACGCGAAGCTGCATTTATTCACCGGAGGTTTGAAAGTGGACCCCTGTAGAAAACAATTAAAGAAAGCCATGTGTCCTCCAGGCCTTGGTCTGCGTGCTCCAACTTTTCTCTGACACACGCACATGTCCTAATACTTGAAAGATGTAACACTCATGGGCGGAGCATAATTTTTATTTACACTATGAGGGGGATGAGGAAATACTTTTCAGTTTTTTATTCTTTTACACTACAAAACTTGACAAACAGTCTTATTAACAATGAAGTAATTACAGTTCAAAGTCTGTGGTGCGCTGAAGTAACGGAATTAATTTTTTTTTTACAACTTTTTTTCATGCCACAGTTTTCAAGGTTACCAGATGTTCGGTTAAAAGAGAACTGGCATGGAGTGTGAGTGAGTGTGTGTGTGTGTGTGTGTTACTATGGTGAGTGAGAAGAAGCTAGCGATTGGTTGGTGGCTAAGCAGGTTGAATGATGCAAGATAAACGGCACTGGCGTAAGCTGTCTAGGGTTCCCTAGATTACTCCAGATTGCCAGAGTGTAAGGACGTTGTTTTTGTAGTGAGTTAGATTTCGTTCCAAATACCATTTATATATTATTACTAAAGTCTACTACACTTATTGGGATAAAGGTTATATTTAGAATTGTTAACAAAGAAGCTATTCAAGTTATTTCAAGTTTTTTAAACTAAGATATAATGCGCCATCAGCTGTTGCTGTCTCCCAGCAGTTTGTAGCTACAAGTCAATGACTGGCAAGAACAATGACACAATCTCCTTTTTTTGGAGTCACGTGTTCTCATCCAACTAACATTGACCTGATTAGTGAAAATGTCCGCCTTACATTCGTTGGTTTAATACAAGGGTTATATCCTATAATTCTTGTTACTTACGAAATAGGATAATTTTTTTTATTGAAGTTATATATTATTGGATTTAAGAGTGTGTAGTTGTGTTTCCAAGGATAATTATGCGTAGGATAATTTTTTTTATTGAAGTTATATATTATTGGATTTAAGAGTGTGTAGTTGTGTTTCCAAGGATAATTATGCGTATGTATAAAAGCAACAACCAATTGTTATACCAAATCAGTAACATCTTCTATTTCTTGTGCGTCTTATAAAACATGTCGATATGAGAGTCTTACAATAACATTCGATATCATGGTAGGATGTTTAAATCTCTATATTATATTTAAAACAAACAAACATTGATAAGCACAAATGTTTGACCCCCTCTGTCTGGCACTTTCTCAAATTATGTCCACTTTGTTTAGGAACTCAAACAGCAGTCTCTCTGTTTGTCTGTTTCTGTTTGTTTTTCCCTTTCACTTTCGTCTCACTTTCTCACGTGATGACCTTATCTCTGCGACCTTGACATCTAGGTTCATTGACTTTATCCTCAAACACACACACACACACACACAAAAGCTTTGGAGATATTGAAGCGACACGATGCTCTTGTGAACTAGTTTGACTGTCTAGTTTCTAGCAAATACTATCCAAATATTAACGCTCTTTTATATGTATGAGATACAATAAGTCAAGTCTCTCTAGAATGTTCTAGATTTAAGTGCTTTATGTAAGAGATACAATAAGTCAAATCTCACTAGAATGTTCTAGATTGAAGTGCTTAAAAGCAAACAAATTATTGTTTCATTGACAACTGTAGAGTTTGATAGTTGGAACACATCTAATTGATTTGGTCATGATTTAGAATAGAACATGCTCATTATGTTAGCTTGTTTTTTAAGTCTTTACCAAACATCTTTTGCTGATAGTCAATAGTTGATTTTAACCCGTCACAGATCTCCTTTTGTATGTCCAGGGACATAAGAATGATATTACCTCTTCTTTGAAATATTTTACCATGGGAAGAAATAAAAGAAAATAAACATTCAAGATTTTTTGTTGGTTCTATTACCTCCACACTAACACCTGGCTCAAATCAATCAGTTTGGTCTCTACCCTTTTAGTGTATGCCATTGTCTCGTCTGAAGATTGCATAAAGTATTTCTGTCCTTAAAAAAAAAAAGTCCGTCACTTGTCGAGGCCTCTGCCCCCCCCCCCCCCCCCCTTCAAACTTCCCAAACCAATCGATTCCTTTTAACAGTGTCAATGTTTGTGTGTCCATATCAGGGCTGGACTATTAGACCAAGTGACGAAGCAGTTCTATAACTTCCCATTCCAGATAAAACATGCGGGCAACAGAGTTTCAAATGTATATGCTATTAAGAAACAAGTACAATAAAAAAAAAAATTTCAAAACAAGAAAATACATTTGTAAAAAAAAAACAAAAAAAAACAAAGCTTATATTAAGTTTGATTGTATCAATTAGTTTGGATCAGTCATGTAATTGTATGTAATATTGATCTAGAAATAATAAATCTGTGCGATTAGAAATATTTGTACCAGTTATTTTTGTTCAGCTTTTCAGCTCCAAGTGATAGGATCCTATCTGAACCAGCTGTGAAAGGGGTAGGGAAGAAGGGGGGTATCTTGGTGAATGTTTACATGATGGTTATTTAAATGCATAAAAAATGTTCACTCAGACCTCGAGTCCTCAAAGGGACTAATTCAACTAATACCATCACAAAGTTGTCAGGTAAAAGATATAATTGTTCAAAATTTTAGCGTTCAAACATTTTGTTATACAGACAGAATGAGTTGATGTAAGCTTTGTAAAAAAAAAGAAAGCTTACCTGAGGGAAAGAACTGCACCTTTGCGCCATATATATCAACACTGTAAGATTTTTTTTTTTTACCATTTTCTATATAAACAAACTTAAATAATAACCACTGATAAATAGTTTGTATTGATTCACGTGATGTAACTGACAATGAATGTTTCAACTCGATCCGAGAATGGAAAGTGGGAGAAAAATCTTGTAAACCAATCCAGACAGACAGACCGACAGACAGAGTGATTTAATATAAGCTTTGTAACTAGTAAAATTTAAAAAAAACACACACTTTTAAAATAGCTTATCTAATGGGAAGAACTCCACATTAACTGACATACATCTCAGCTTTATAAGATTTCTTACCCTTTATTGATACTAAACACAATTAATTAATTAGCATTATTTAATTAACTAATTGGTTAATTTTTTTTATTGGTTCATGAATAATTGTGCAAAGTTTCAACTTGATTCGAGAGTGGAAAGTGAAAGAAATAATGTGTTTAAAATCTGTATCAGACAGACAGACAAAGTGAGTTGATATAATCTTTGTAAAATATGGCAATGCTCTATAGATCACGTGATCTCAAAACAAGTCTGTGACAGCAATGTGTGTATTAGAATTAAGACTCGGTAATTATTTAGTGTTACGTTTAAAAAAAAAGAACAGGCCATGAACTATCATAATTTATCTGTTTTCTTAAATTAGCCCTACATACTGAAAGTGACTTGAGTTGACCCATTACCCGCACAAGGTGTTTACTTTCCTAAACAATTATTCCAGACATAAATAATAAAATTGAGGCTTGTCTTCGAGTCCGAAGATTAATGAGGAGTGCAGTATTGCACATGGCTACGCAGCCCCAGCAGCTGCCTACATATTTTGCCACATCCAATGCAGACATAACCATTGTCCTTTAATAACTGAAAAATTGTTAGAATGATATATTGCTTGTCTGCTACTGATTACTTGGATTGTTTTACTTAATACATGGACTTTTGTGTGGCCTGTCTGTCCGTCCGTCTATCCGTCCGTCCGTCCAGTTTAGATCTCAGAAACTAGAAGAGAAAATGAACATCGAACATCATGATATTTTAGATCATTCAAAGTTCTGATGCAACGGCTACTTTTTCTTTTCCGAAAGTGAACCATCTATTTTTTTAAAATTATCTGTACAAGCAGATTTAAAAAAAAAAAATTACACCACTTGTCAATGAAAAACTTCAGGGGAGGTAACTCCTATTCCTTCCTTCTCTAACTTCATCTCCTTTCTTCTCGTCTCCCTACCTCTTTCACTCCTTATTCTCTCTTTCACTCTCTCCCTACCTCTACTCCTCTTCTGGTAACTTAGAGGTTAAGCGGTTCCCGGTCATTTCATCCCCTGGTCACTTCATCCCCTGGTCACTTCATCCCCGGGAATGAAGTGACCGGTCACCGGTTAAGCATATTCAGAAGTTGACTCTTTTTGCCAAATTGGCACATTTCTTGGCACAGTTCGAAGTCTCAGTAAAGTATGTGCGTGCGAACGCGTGTGAGAGCGCCAGTCCACTATCTAGGGTGCTAGTTTGTTGACTAACTGGTCACTCGGACACTACAAGACGTGCTCCAGTCAAAAGATCTCGGCGTCTAGGTGCTGCTGGACTGGGCACGTTGCAGCTTTCAACTCCTGGCTTCCTCTCTGTCATGTCAATACCTCTGTGGAAGGATTGCCATTAAATCTACAAACTAGAGAAACATGAAAGACAAGAGGGACAACTGTGTGTATACAATATTGCACGACTCCACGATCGATAACCTAATGACGACCAGTGACCTAATCTTAATGTAAACTAGGCCTACAAGGGCACAGTTTTGACGAACTAAAGTTTTGTGATGGAGTGTAATCAGTTATGTCCCTTATTTATTTTACAGCATGGCCTTAGTGTGCAATGTTCCTCCCTTTGTTTGAAGCACTAATTAATATTTAATATTTAAAATACTCTTTAAAAATTGTCAACAGAGCATTACGGTATTTAGACAACAGTTCATTTTACTTAAGTCTTTATGTAAGTGGCAATTACGATATTTAGACAACAGTTCATTTTACTATAGTCTTGATGTGAGTGGCAATTACGATATTTAGACAACAGTTCATTTTACTATAGTCTTGATGTAAGTGGAAATTACGATATTTAGACAACAGTTCATTTTACTATAGTCTTGATGTGAGTGGCAAGGAATGACTTGTGTAAATGTGGAGGCCAATATCAAAGCTATTGGATGTATGTTTTCTATGTCTGTACTTGTTGGTGTAGATAAATAGTATTTAGATTGAAATGTTTCAGACTTTCCTATAATGAAGACTATTACGTCCTATCTCAAACCTCCAGGCAGGCTTTGAGATCAGGTGGACGGTGGTTTAGATAGCGCAGATAACGAATACCGGAAGAGACTAAATCCTCCCCGTTTAACACTGGCACAAGTACAACTATTTTTCTTCCGTTAAACTTCAATCCCCACTCAACTCCAACTCTGCTAAGCTCCAACTCCGTAAGACTCTTTCAGACTACAACTACACTTAATTCGTTAAACCACAACTCTGGTGAATTGCAACTCAGCTAAGCTCCAACTCCGCAAGATTTTAACTCTGTTAGACTTCACTCCGCTTGACTCCAAGTCCATTAAACCAAAACTCCGATGAATCGCAGCTTTGTTAAGCTCCAACTGCGCTAAACTCCAACTCTGTTATGCTTGTCAAAAGTCCCATAATTCATTTCTTTGTTCAGATGTCTCATTTAATTTATGTCTTGAAGTATCTGAGACAAATAGAACCTTATACTTTCTTAATAGTTCCAACAGTCAGAGGCTTGCTCGTCGTTTGAACTAGAGCAGTAAGTGAATAAACATTTTTTTTAACTACCTAGGTCAACGTCCGAGACGCGTGCATGTCAGAAAAACAAAACTCTGTTTTCAAAGCGAAAAATTCCACTCCTTTTGCGTAGTCACAATGGCGTCTGTCTCGCTTCCGTTATAAATAGTAGCTTCGAATCTGTGTGGAGTATCAAAATAAGTGTTGGTGTGTGTGTGCGTAAGAGCGCGTGTTCCAGTTTCCATAGTATTCAACAGACTAGATTTTTTGTTATCTCAGTAAGACGTTGATCTTAAGCAGGGGGTGGGGAATGGTCTATATGTACCCCTTGGGGCACCTCCAGACAGACATAGAAAGCTTTTGTCATAAAATGTAAATGTTTATAGCACGAGCAGGAAAGGGAGGTAAGAGACGGACTTTGGAATCAAAAAGTTTTGGAAAGCTCTCTAGTTAGATATGAGGTGCCGGAGTGAGAAGTAGACATTCGTTAGCATGGTGTGAGACCTATTGCAACTTATATCTTTACTGCACAATACTACCTTTTTCACTTCTCTGCTTTACGCGTTAGATTTTCCTTTAGGTGGTCACCGAAATCGTTAATGAAATGTCAATAGAGAGATCACAACTATCATTTGTACAAAGCTTATACCAACTCTCTCTGTCTTTCTGTCTGTTTCTCTGTCTGTCTAGTAAAAAGTTTGTTCACGTTATTTCTCCAATACCCAATATCGCTTTAAAAAGTAAGTTTGAATCAAAGGATCTTTACGATCTTCTATTTTCATTCGCACTTCACTAGCAGAGAGGTTATATGGCGACTTGAGGAGCCTTGAGCCATGAGTTCGAATTCAGGTCGTTCCCCTTTTTTTACGGTAAAAATCCCACGAATATCCCAATCTTAAATATTTAACACACCGTATTGCGAAAGCTAAAAGCATGGAATAGCGCAAAACAAAAATAATTGGTAAAAATATTTCTAATCGTACAGATTTATAGTTGTTGGTCTAGATGTTTTACAAACTGAATGACATGGCTGATCCAAGCTAACTGAGACAATTACACTTCGTATAAGCTTTGTTTTTAAAAAAGTATTTTTATATGTTGTTCTTGTTAAAATTGAGTAGAATCTAGAATCTGGATCAACCCAACTGTATTTCTGAGGGTCCTAGTGGCTTGAAGTGTATTCAAGGATCAAGCAGGTCATTGTCTCATAAAATACATTAAGAAAAATGCACCCCTTCCCCATACCCACGCATTTTTTCAGTACTGGTCAATACTGACTGGGTTCAGAGAACTTTGGGCTTAGATTTCTTTTTAAATAAATAATGTAGAAAACAGGAAGATTAAAATAAATAAGTACATAAAAATAATAGCAAAAAAATAATATTTTAAATATATTAAACTTGCTGATCTTAGTACAACTTGCAATACATTCACTGTAGGATGTTTTCTTGTATTCTTAAAGCTAAGTATTAAAAAAAAGGTATATGATTTTTTTTTTTTTTTGGTAAAATTTTAGCACTTCTATTTCTCCATATCGCGTCATCTTCTTGTCGATGTTACAGTAACTATATTGTTTTGCTCAAAGAATGTCAACGGGAACTTAAAATCAAAGCATTACAAGAAGGAACAAATGTATCGTGAAAATACACAATATTGAAGATAAAAATATTTATTTCATTTTTTTTACTTACAGATTTCATCTTTTTTATGTGTGTGTATATATGTGTGTGTATGTCTACCAGTGTGCTGGCTTTTGAAATTAGATTATGTCGTCAATAGTGCAACCATGAATGTAGACAAAAGGTCATAAGAATGGATTGTCGTAGGTCCGATACCACAAATAGGGTCATCATAAGGTACATTTCTTATTTCATATGCTAGGACTAATCCGTGCACTAGCCTAGAGTCCAATAGTGCAAGTACTACTTAAAGTATTGAGCCCAATAATACCACAACTTAGAGCCTTGAGTCCAATAATACCACTACTTAGATTAGAGCCTTGAGTCCAATAATACCATTACTTAAAGCCTTGAGTCCAAAAATACCACTACTTAGAGCCCTAAGTCCAATAATACCACAACTTAGAGCCTTAAGTCCAATAATACCACTACTTAGAGCCATGAGTCCAATAATACTACTACTTAGAGCCTTGAGTCCAATAATACCACTACTTAGAACCTTAAGTCCAATAATACCACTACTTAGAGCCTTGAGTCCATTAATACCACTACTTAGAGCCTTGAGTCCATTAGAAACAGTAAACGTTTGCAAGTTGATGTAACCTTCTACGCCAATGCAGCCAGGTATTTTAAAAGGTTGAGAATCGTTGACTCACGGTTTGCTCTAAGTGAAAGAAAAAGGGAGCTAATTAGAAATTGTAGCTTTTTTTTAAGGATTATTATCCACCTGATAATTTGAAACTCTTATAATCATGTCAAACTCTGCGATAAATAAATAAAACAGTTTGTGCACTGGCTGCAAACAAATAATTGGAAACACTATAGACACGTCGTAGATTGTTTTGTCTAATTGATGCGTTGAACTGGTGTAACTCGGTCAAGAAGGAAATATAATTAAGGCTCTCACCTTCTCTCTCTCTCTCTCTCTCTCTCTCTCTCTCTCTCTCCTTGACACTTCTTTATGTTGCCTGCTTTAACAGAATATAATGTTCCTTAAACTCTTGTTCTTGTCTGATTCATGACGAGGCTACTAGTTGGTATATTCAATTATATGTCTATATACTGCACACTTACAAAACATATCACATAGTGACACATTGTGCATAGATCTTACAATCTCAATTTGAAGTACATCACGCGCATTAATCTTACACTTCTATCAATCAGGAAAATCTCAATGAAAACACTTTTCCTCCTATTATAACATGGAGGTGGCAATCATGGCAATGTATACAAGTTCTTTTCAATACCTAATTACAATGTAACAATTTTTATAGTTTGACCTCACCATCACCTAACCCTTAGACTGTTGGACCTTTGGGGCACCACACAAGATCTGTAAACCGTCTTTCTCTATTCCTCTTTCTCCTTTGCCTTGGGTAGATTTTCATTCACTGAAAGGCCCGTCCATTCTTTGATGTTGTCTTCCCATCGCTTTCTCAGTCTTCTTCTTCATCAACTTCCTGGTAGTGTACCCTGAAGTAAGGTCTTTGCGAGACCCGAGGACCTTCTGAAGTAACCATAGAGTTTGAGTTTATGCTTGTTGACAGTGGTCAGCAGGTCATCGCTTAACCAGCAAGACCTATTGAAAAGTTGTTAGCTGGTTCAACGAGTGCAAGTCAATTGATTTCTCTCTTTATTCTATCAATTCAAAGTCTTTATTTACAACTGTGTTTACAAATATGTACTTTCCAATTACTTCAGTGGTTCCATTTTTTTCCCTATTAAAATTGTTAGCTTCAACGGCAGTTGCTGGATAATCTTTATAGGGGCATTTTTTATTGTCTTTTTTTGAGGAAAACAATATGCCCTGCATACAATACACTTTGAAGTCAACTCTTCTCTGTTAGGAAAGCTCTGAGGAGTGTGTGTTGCTTATCGACATTTTCCCGTGAGTCTTCCCCTAAAAGTCTTCTATCTAGTGTCACAAAGCAGGCGACATTTTCCCGTAAGTCTTCCCATAAAAGTCTTCTGTCTAGTGTCACTAAGCAGGCGACATTTTCCCGTAAGTCTTCCCATAAAAGTTTTCTGTCTAGTGTCACTAAGCAGGCGACATTTTCCCGCAAGTCTTCCCATAAAAGTCTTCTGTCTAGTTTCACTAAGCAGGCGACATTTTCCCGTAAGTCTTCCCATAAAAGTCTTCTGTCTAGTGTCACTAAGCAGGCGACATTTTCCCGTAAGTCTTCCCATAAAAGTTTTCTGTCTAGTGTCACTAAGCAGGCGACATTTTCCCGCAAGTCTTCCCATAAAAGTCTTCTGTCTAGTGTCACAAAGCAGGCGACACAAAAGAAAAGAGCAGGGATTCGTTTGTCAAGCACAATGTTTCTCTAGGTATATTATTAATATTATCTTACCGTAGAAACAACAGACTTCCTTCTTACCAGAAGATAACAACGATACGCCTGTCCATGTGTCGTGCAGGTCAGAGACTTACGCTCTTATAAGCTGTTGGTTTTCTTAGCTGCTTCAGGCAACATCTTCCATGATCTAATGGCACTCATTCTAGAGAATTGTGTCAGGCCTAACAGTAAGAATCTCGATAGTCTCTAACTTGAGACCTGACCCACTCAGTCTCCGATCTACTGAGGACCAGCAAGAAAATAACCAATGCAGTGATAGGCAGGAGGCTTAATAAACTACTCATGCAAAAGTACACTGTTGTTTTTTTTTTTCGCATTAGTATGCAATTGGCACATCATTTTAAATGTTTAAATATTTATTTTCGCTAATAACAGAAGCACCCACAGACAACATCTCGTTTAAACAACATCTCGTTTAGACAACATCTGATTTAGACAACATCTTGTTCAGACAACATCTTGCTTTTTAGACAACATCTTGCTTAGACAACATCTTGTTCAGACAACATCTTGTTTAGACAACATCTTGTTCAGACAACATCTTGTTTAGACAACATCTTGTTTAGACAACATCTTGCTTATTAGACAACATCTGATTTAGACAACATCTTGCTTATTAGACAACATCTGATTTAGACAACATCTTGTTCAGACAACATCTTATTCAGACATCTTGCTTTTTAGACAACATCTTGTTAGACAACATCTTGCTTATTAGACAACTTCTGATTTAGACAACATCTTGTTCAGACAACATCTTGATTAGACAACATTTTGTTCAGAGTCGCTATGTTCAACAGCATTACACTAGAGAGATGTACTTACAAATTGACATTAGAAATGAAGCCATCTATTTGCACTCACATCTCCAGACACTCTTTAGTAGTGAAGAGTTTTTTTTTTTTTTTAATTTATGGGATAAGAACATTACGTTTGTAAAAAAGTTTCTTCTTTTTTTAAAAAAAAATATGTTTTGTTTTTTTATAATCATTCTCTTCTTAGATATAATTTTAGTTTTTTAAGCTTATCGTAAAAAAAGCTGTCAGGTTTCTTGAAGTAATCTTCTGGTGTAATCCTAAGACTTCAATTTCTCATATTTATGTCTGCGTTTTGAATTCAAGTGTCTGGAGTGAATGTCAGATGTAGGAATTGACTCTTTCATAAAGGAAATTACTTGTTACATTTCTTTACATCTCCCTCTTTCAATTGGTGTCTTTTACTTTTTGAACCTTGAACATTCGTCATCTATTGTTTCATTAGGATTAGAATTGGAAAACGCTCTTTGTTGAGACATATTTGTAGAAGGCGTCTATTTAGATTCGAACGGTAAAACAGATTGAAAGAATTGATAAATATGAGACATTAGATGAGGTTAAACGAAGTCCAGACTTTTAAAAAAATGTTAAATAGGTTCTGATTTTGAAATATGTTCAGATAGGTTTAATCATTCAGAAATAGTGAGACATCGAAATAGGTTCGGACATTAAAGTAATTTCAGAAATTTAAGTAGGTTTAGAAATTAAAAATTTTTTACACATTAAAATAGGTTCATATATTGACGATGGTTTTTATGCATTGATGTATACTCAAATATTGACGCAGGTTCAGACATTAAAGTAGGTTCAGACATTCAACGTAGTTTCTACATTAAAGTTGGTTTCAAGTAGATTCACACATTGAAGTTGGTTCAGTCATTTATGTAGATTCAGTCATTCGTGCAGCATTGAAAAAGTTTCAGATATTTTAGCAGGTTCAGATATTAAAGCAGGTTCAGATATTAAAGTAGGTTCAAACATTCCTATTGGTTCAAACGTTGCAAGTAAGTTCAGATTTGAAAGTAGGTCAGATAGTAAAATTAGATTGACAAAATGAAACAAACTTTAGGCATGAATAAATTGAAAGTTGAACTAGTATGAGACATTGAACGTGGGCACTGGATCTTGTTGAAACATTCAGCAAGACTTTTTGAGTAGGTTTGAACACAACATATACATTTCAATTTGGCACTGTGTCTATGAACTAGATTGGGTCATCAAGCTAGGTTTAGATAGCGAACTAGCTTGTAACATCATAGTAGGATGAAACATTGCATTAGCTTGTAACATCATAGTACGTTGAAACATTGCATAGGTTGAGACATTGGGCTAGCCGAAGACATCTATAAATCCCTGAAAACCTTAATAAAGTACTTCATAATATTCCCTTCTAGGCGGACAAAGACAGACATCAATGCAGACACAT
The DNA here is from genome assembly GCA_030265305.1 of Biomphalaria pfeifferi. Lineage (NCBI taxonomy): Eukaryota > Metazoa > Mollusca > Gastropoda > Planorbidae > Biomphalaria > Biomphalaria pfeifferi. The sequence continues at coordinate 1,498,800 of JASAOG010000143.1, read as the reverse complement.
TATCCAACGGCGAGTCTGGTGTCCAGAAACACAAAGAAAAAGGCGCCCTTGGGCGTCCAATATTTAATACTTTTGTTGCAAACCAGCTAATTCAAAATGTTTTGTAGAACTACTGGTGGCTGGGTTGAAGGGGGGGGGGGGGGGGCTACTGGAGAACAGAACGTAGTGTCGTATTTCTTCACTCCCCTAACGAACAATTCATTTTTTCCCTCCGCTCTAACGGATCAATATGTCGTCTGACCTTGAGTTTAAGGAGGCCGAGATACAACAAAACAAGAAGTCGACTGACTCGGTCAATTGTGTTTGTGGGGTTTTTTTTTTTTTTTTTTGGTTACAATTTAAAGTAAAAATAAACTACGGTAGTGACTGGCTGGCACTATCAACTTGTAATCAACATCCAGAGCGCGAGAAACCGTAGAGTCATGCTCCATACTGGGTCGTTTAGCCAGACATTGAGAAGAGGTCAGGATAAGAAGAACTTTTACAACTGACTGTACAACCTTGACGTATCCAAAGTTCAGAGGGTATGCAGAGAGGAACAGGGAGAAAACTCAGCAAGACTTGTCGCAATAACTCTGTATTGAATACCTAACTGAAAGAACTACAGACAAGATCTAGATCTAGTTACAGAGTCAGGGATAGAGAGACAGAGAAAAAGTATAAAACAAGAAAAACATTTTAAAATAATTTTAAAAAACATAGCTTATGCGAAGTAAATGTATCAATTAGTTTGAATCAGTCATGTAATTAAATTTGTAATAGATCTAAACTTATACCAATAAATCTGTGCGATTAGAAATATTTTTACCAATTGATTTTATTTAACAATATTACATGCTTTTAGCTTTCTCCATTCGCTATGATCTATTTTATCCGATTTTGACAAAAGCTCCCTGAACCCATTGAGTATTGACCAGTACTGAAAAAAAGCGGGGGATGGGGGGGGGGGGAATTTTTTATTAATGTATTTTATGAGACAATGACATGTAGGCCGATGCTTGATCTTTGAATACACTTCAAACCAATAATGACCCTCAGAAGTATGTTTTGTTGGTGTAAACTCTAGATTTATATTAGTTTAAAACAAAAAAAGAATAAAAAAAATAATATAAAAAAACAAGCTTACACGAAGTGTAAATGTACCAGTGAATTTGGATCAGTTATGTAATTGGATTTTTAATAGATCAAGACCAACAAAAATAAATCTGTGCGATTAGAAATAGTTTTACCAATTGTTTTTGTTTAGCGCTATTTCATGCTTTTAGCTTTCTCCATACGCTACGATCCGCTTGATGTCCAAGGGCTGAGCCGAAGGCTCTTCGAGCCCTAAATTTGAAAAAAAAACAACCTGTTTGGACGCCAAACAGTAAAAAAAAAACAAATCTGTGTGAACACAGTTCTGTTTGAGAGAGACCCGAGTCAATGCCTATGTAAAGGATTGCTGTTTCCAAAGCCTTTGGCCCCCGACGCATGCTTGGCTGCACATGGCCGAAGGCCGAGGACACCGGGAGCCTCCGCCATTTTCCTTCGTTGTACCAAGCTAACTGTGCGGGACCCGCCATTTATGTAACGGTCCCTTTGAGGAACAGCGCATGGATGTGGGACGTGTTCGTGGGGACTTTTTTACAACCCCGCCCGTGCAAGGGGTAAACTCTCGTCTACCCGTGGGCATCCCCACGGGAGTAATGTTTCGACATTCATTTAGCCTAGCTACCTCTCAAGTAGCCGTTTCCACCCAGGTGCCACGATGAGGCAGAACAGCGTACCCGGGTACGCTACGATCCTATCACTTGTCTGGGCCAGTTAGGAAAATGGGGGGGGGGGGGGGGGGGGAGGAAGAAAGAAAGGGGGGGGTGTATCTTAGTGGATTTGAAATTGGTTTTATAAGCATTTACAAAAAAAAAATGTTGCACACGCCTTATATCAGCCGACGTGCTAACCATTATGCTAGTTAGGTACTTATGGGTAGAGCAGATTGTTTACTTATATTGTTTCAGTTTAGAGCGACGACCTATAAAGAAACTAATTCAGCTTTTACCATCACTTCAGTCAAGTACTATTTCTTCCCTAATTAACTAATTGGTTAGTTTTTTTAAATTGATTCTTACTTTATCAGGTAAATGAAATAATTTAGCAAAATTTCAGCTTGATCCGAGATAGAGTGTCGGAGAAATAACAAACTGTACAAACATTTTACCAGACAGGCAGACAGATAGACACGCAGACAGACATACCGAGTAAGTTGATATAAGCTTTGTAAAAAAAGAACAACACTGTTACTTAACTTGAACAATGTGACTAATTTATAATCCGAAAACCAGGTTGTTTCCCAAAACTGTTACACCAGAACTGGCTGGTGAATAGGTTGATGACGCAATGTCTGAGGGAGATCCTTTTATTCATGATAAAATAACATATTTGCTCTTTTCAAATTATTTTTTTTTAGAAAACTAGATGATAATTAGATGATTTTAGATAATAGATAACAATACAACCTTTCATGTTCATAGGCTCTCCACTGACAGAGTGGTTACCGTTTACCGTGTTGGCTTGAGAAGGCTTAAGCCATGAGTTTGTATTCGTGTCGTTCCTTCATTTGTATATATATATATATATTAAATAAATGATTTTTTGTTGTTAGCATTAGAGAGAGAGAGAAAGACAGACAGACAGCTAGATAGACAGACAGACAGACAGATAGATAGATAGATAGATAGATAGATAGATAGATAGTTAGATAGATAGATAGATAGATTAAGTAGGGTTTGGGTTAGGGTTGACACTTCATTAAGAAGGAATTCTAATACACTGACCACATTAATGTGTTACTATGGAACATGAGTATGAGGAACACAAAAAATGTCTCTCTCTTTTGAACTTCAAAATACATGCATGTGGTTTATGATTTATCATTGTCTTACTTTATATCACTAGGTAGTAACTTTTCACCAGTCCCGTATTAAGCTCCGCCTCTGGTGGCCAGTATCGATATTGAATCCTTAGACAGGCATAAAGTACATTGATTTGTTGAACAGTTCGTGCAGGCGTACAACTAAACCAAGACGATAAATCTAGACAATAAAAACCTGGACCTCGTTATCTCAAACCATCACAGGCTGAACAACACCCAGATCTTTGTTTTATTATACCGAGAAAAAAACAACATTTTATTTAAACCTAAATATGAGATTTTCATACGTGGCGGCAAATTCAGAACCAGCAAGCTTTTTGGCGTATCGGTGTTCTGAAGTTTTGTTATATTGTTAAGCGATGAATTATAACAAACCCTTAATAAATTTGTGAGCACTTTTCGGCAAATTCAGAACCAGCAAGCTTTTTGGCGTATCGGTGTTCAGAAGTTTTGTTATATTGTTAAGCGATGAATTATAACAAACCCTTAATAAATTTGTGAGCACTTTTCGACACTGTACAATCAAATTTATAAGCAATTTTACATGAATCCCTCCATCCATCCCAGTGGCGCTACAGCCATGGAGGGCTATGGCCAGCTTCAACACATCCCTCCATTCAGATCTCTCCTGGGCTTTTCGTCTCCACGCCCTAACCCCAAGCTGTAGCAGATCTGCCTCCACATCATCAATCCATCGCATTCGGGGTCTGCCTTTTGGTTTTTGCTTGTATACAATTTCACTTGAATCACTCACAGACATTGTATTTAGTTGGTGTTGGTTTGTAACACCGTCAAGAGTATAGCTAAACCAATATGGAGGCGTAGTACAGTCTCAATGTACATCTTTCAAAAACAAAATCTGAATAGTGTGACAAGTCAAAAGCCTGCTGTCAGAGTCACTCTATTTTATCACAGCATTAATTATTATTTATCATTATTTATTTATTTTATTTTAATTATTTCCCCATCCTATCCCCAATTTCTTCACCCGCCCCACCTTTTCCTCGTCTCACTAGACTGAGTCCACCACCTTGGCGGCTTTTCACTTATCTTTCCTTGACCGGGCTAAAGATAAACACAGTCTCTTTGATCTTACCGGCCGGATGTCTGACGGGCGCAGTTGACACCACCTTGGGTGGAATGCAAGTCACCTTCCCCCCCCCTTTCTCCCACGTCTCTCTTTGATCTATGAGGCAAATTAACTCAAACAGACCCGCTTATTTCTCAATCGCTGTCAATCGAGTCTGGACTACTTCATTTATTCTTACTCTTACAGGAATACCTGGTGGTAAGCCGAACTTAATCACAAGTTCCATCTTAATTACTCTGTGTATATTTCTCAATGGATACTATCATGTGTATTTTATTATTTCATTTATATTTAACTAGTGCATTGTGTATTTCTCACTGTCGTAAGTAGAAAACATAAACATGGCATATGTATTTATTTATGTATTGCATTAATCTATTAATGCCACGTTGCTCAATTGATCGTTGATGCAACCATGTATATATTCATACATCTTATTTTATTTCCTTTATCTCGGCTGACCGCCTTGATAATCTCACTAGCGCACTGATACTGCGTTTAGAAAAGAGATATGAATTATCTCCCCTTTAGTCTTTCTACTTAGACGAGAGTTGCGCCCCTTGGGCGCACACTCTCCATTCAAGCGCACTCCATTGTTCTCGGCCGACGGTCGTATGTAAACAAACCGTCATGGTCGCTGACCACCGCCCATCCCCCCTTCTCTCTTCTCTCTTACAACATGTGTTGTTTTATTGAGATTATTATTTTCCCTTTTATGTACATTTTTATTTTGCTACTATCTGCCATCTATTTTTCCATATCCCATTTGTCATCATCTCCCCATTGTGCTCTAAAGCAATTTCACCAATCTGACGAATGCACCTCAGTCGAGGGCATCGATAAGATGCATGAGAGACATGTCCTAACTTGTCTTTGTTTATCCGCAGCCTCCCTCAGGTGTCTGCCTATTTGCTGTTTAGTGTCTACTCGACACTATTCAACTATTTACTATTTGTTGGGATCACCTATTGCCTATTTACCTGCCTATTCATTTGGCATTATCTGCCTATTTATCGGATCACTTGCTATTGGGTATCCTCTACTGCCTACGTGGATCTACTCAACTCTACTACTAGGCGCTATCGGATCTACTTGCCCGCCTATTCGACAGCCCACCTGTCAACTTATTAGGTGCGACGTCCCTATAGACCCAGATCTGTGCGAGACGTCATAGCTACGCCAAACCCTCTGCAACTCACTGGACTTATCCTGTCGACTACGCTGCCCACGGCAGATCAGCTCTGCCCGCAGTAACCTTGTGCCCACAGTAGCCGGCCACCCGCCCTACTGTGCCCACTACAGATATCAGAACTTTGGATTGAGACTCCACAAGAACTGTATCACCTCTATCCGCTAGAGCGCCACCTCTAGCTGCAGAACCTCAAGCCAAGACACAGCCAGCTGCGACATCAACAAGACAACCAGCTAAGTTCAGAAGACAAAGTGACATACTCTCTTATTAAGTGCAAGAGTGATGATTAAATATGGTATCGACTAGAGATAGATGCAAACCCTCCCCCATTTTATTCTTATATGTAAATTTATTTATGTAAATAAATATTCTTCAATTCTTAACTTTGTATCTCTCTTTCATTGCTTGTCTCGTTGCGTGCCTGCTCCCGATTTATATGCTGACTGGTTGGTGTGTGGTAGCTTTAAAAATAATCATCCCCTAGACATTAAACGCGCCAAACACACATCACTTTCCCCAATCACAAATAGAACTTGTATATATTTGTATATATATATATATATATATATTTATATATATATACACACACATCTATATTTAAGACTTCTTTATATTTATATATGCAAGTTCTATTCAGTTTTTGTTTTTGAAAGATCTATGTATATTTATATATAAAGCTAAGAAAAATTCGCTAGCTAACTACGTATATTGTCTTTCAATTCAGAATTTTAGTAATGGTCATATCCAATCACAGCTTTTCATCATAATTGCACACATACATTTGTACCTAATACGAAGTATTTAACTGTCTAAACTCGTACATTATGTTACAGAACTTTGGATCCAGCTTACTAAATGTTTTCATTGTGACTGCTGTCAAATTACAGCCAGTAACTATCGACCTATTCTTACACTTGTTTATTTTCAAACAAAAAAATTACTTGTTCACTGATCTATGTGGACCCAAATAATGTAAAGGTTTAGCATCTAAGTTTTTTTAAGTGTGGAAGTACAGCTTCTGGCACCCATAAAACTATTGCGAAAGAACTGACTGAAGCTTGTTTTTAGGTCATACTTTGCTTTGAAGTATATCCTGTAATTGAAAAAGTTTCTGCACTAAATGGTGATCATGATTGAAAACTGATGACTTAAAAGCTGCTTTCAAATCCCAAATCAAGGAATCCAAATAAGTCTGAACTTTTCAACCCTTTCATTAGAAATAGTTTCACCTGTCAGTTTTCACAAAGGAAAAACACAAACGTGTTTTCACTTGATTGTCTGGAGAAATGGAAATGGGAAAGCTTTGTTTCAACATGCTCATACATTTCTTGTCCAAACAACCCCTTGAACTGGATTACGATGAAAACCATGAAGTCTTGTTTTCCCACTCTTTATTAGAAATATTAGTAACAGTCACAGTCAATGTCTTTTAAGGAACATAATGTATTCCTTGAAATCTCCTATTCTTCTCAATACCTTGTCCATGCTAAATCAGCTGATACTACTCTGATACTGAGCATCTAAGGTTTTATTTTCAAATCTTCAAGTACTTCTCTGCCTGTGGTTAAGATCCCAAACTCTGATAGGTTTAATTGCTAAGATTATCTAGTCAATAATATGTTTAATATTCAATGCAAATTTGTGCAAACTTTCTCGTGTAGACTTTATGGTTGGGATATTATTCTATAATTTAATAAAAAACAACTATTTTTCTCAGTCAAAGCACGGGCTCCTTCAGTTGTTATACTCACCATCTTGTTCCATGCCAAGGCAACTCTTTCAAAACAGTTCTTCCTAGCACTGAATAAATACTGACGAGTTAACGTTATTTGTGTGAAATTAATCATCGTTTACTTTACACTCTTTAGAATGACAATGTTTCTTTAGCCTCTTAACCATAAGTGATAAGAATCAAGTTTCAATAATTTATATAGATATTTAAAAGTATTTATTTGTATAATATTTGCATTTTTTAGATATATAATCTGTGGGCGCTCCTGATTTCTGTAGGTGTCTGGGGGCCGCATAAAACACTCCGGTGGGCCGCATGTGGCCCGCGGATCGTAATTTGCCCACCCCTGGCATTGAAACACAAGTGAAGTGATAACTCTCAACAAGACACAGCTAACTCTCTTAAACAAGAAAAGTCTGTTCTGTTTCTCACGTCTCTCGCTTGTCCTCCTCTTCAACTTCCAGACCAGTATTCTATGAACTTGAACTACGACAGACCACCTCGTTGTTTCATCAGATTCCATTCAGCCTCAACCACCTTTTCTCATAGTTACATCAGAAACTCATAATAATGGCAATGTCTTCGAATTCGAAGATTAAGAATAAATGCAGTGTTTCATATGACTACGCAAAATCAATCTGCATATTTGTTCGCATCTCGTGCAGACAAAACCGTTGTCCGCCGGCGGTCTTTTAAAGTTTTCTTTCCGTCTTTAACAAGTACTTTTCTTTCCGTCTTTAACAAATACTTTTCTTTGGGTCTCAAAAGTGTGTCCCGCAGCCTTTGTGAGGACCTTCCTATTGTCTCTTTTATGGGACATCTGCTGCCAGATACTTCCCTCTATGCCATACAGGACGAAATGCCGCATGAGTTGATCTTTATAGAATGTACCTGGTAACGGTTCCGCCAGGCTCAGTTTAGGTCAAGTGGTCAACAACATTAAGGAGATGGCTATTCACTTCGGTTAGTAGAGCTGAATTAGTTGGCAACAGTAATCCTACAATACAGAGTTTATTTTGTTTATTTATTTCAACATCTCAAGCAATATTTCTCTTTCTGTTTTCTTAATTGTTGTCTCTCAGTTACATGATGCAGCTATTGTGGCTGATTCAGTTGTCCAGCTTCAGTCCCTGGCTGACAAACTATCTGCTGCTTGCCAGAGAAGTTCGGCTTAAATAGTAGTCAAAGCAAGACTAAGATACTAGTTCACAACACAAATACTGCACCTCAAGTAAACATTAATGACCAAGCACTAGAAATTGTTGATCACTTTTGCTATCTTGGCTCCATCATGTCCAACAATGCTGTACTGGATAATGACATTAACAATAGGATAGCCAAAGCAATGAGCACCATGGCACGGTTGCAGAAAAGAGTGTGGGACAACATATTGCTGACTAACAATACAGTCTACCGGACCAGTGTGATGAGCACTTTGCTATATGGAAGTGAAACATGGTCAACCTACTCATGATAGGAAAATAAGCTGAATGTCTTCCACCTCCGATGACTAAGGCGGATCTTTAAAATAAGGTGGCAGGATAAGATAATCAATGAGGAAGTTCTACGAAGAGCAGGGTGCCAGGACATCCGCTCTGTTATCAGCAGCAGATGCCTTGGCTGGTTTGGCCACGTTCGTAGAATGCCAGTAGGTCGACTTCCACAAGACATTCTGTATAGTGATCTAATAGAAGGCAGGAGAGCCCCGTTTCGCCACTTTTACGGTATACGGATGTATGCAAACGCGACCTGAAGCTCTTCAAAATCGACACTAGTAGCTGGGAAAAAGCATCACTGGATAGATCCATATGGAGAGAGAGCATAAAGGAAGGGTCTCGGATTGCAATTGCCATAAACAACAGAAGCAGAAAAAAGTGTGAAAATGCAACGGCGCCTGGTGATTACAGATGCCCAACCTGCGACCGCAGCTGTGTATCAAGGATTTGTCTCTTTAGTCACTCAAGAAGTTGCAAAGGGAAAACATATTCCCTAGAGACGTCAAATGCCAGTCTCTCTCAGCTCCATTACATCGCCGTAACATTTTTTCACATTGATATTCCTTCCATTTCTCTCTTATTGTACTTTATTGCTTTATAAGCCTAAGACAGGATCACTAGAAGATATGATACTTTGATCTAGTGGAAAATACACAACAAAAGAAACCCTGGCCACAAAAGGCTTTCAAGTCACGTAAAAGTTAAAAGGCTGATCGAAGACAAGATCCGGTGCACCTGTCCGATACTTGACCTGACTGTGTGGGATAATGAATGTACTGGCTGACAGGTCAGGTTGACACAACCACTCTCAACAGAAAGCAGCCTTATTAAATATCGGCAATATATTATTTCATTATATATGTCTGATTACAATATGTTTTATAAAAACGAACAATACAAAGAATATGTTCAGCGCACACAAAAAGCAACACAATAAAAAATAAAAAAAAAAAGACTCAGAGAAAATGAGCGAAACAAAACAAGATTACTCTTATGTTTGTTCTCTTCTTATTGTTTCACAGTGGATGTATTTCTATCTCTCGTCTAGTTCAGATGTAACTATTTGAGTTGAATGTCAGCACTTTGTAGTTGAATAACGTGTCTGGTGTAATGGTGGAAATAGGGTGGAAAAATCAATGGGTTTCATCATCTTCACCTTCATCTATCCATTTAGTCTGTTGGACCGTTGGGGCACCACGCAAGATTAGTCGACCGTATTTCTCCATTCCTCTCTGTCTTTTGCTTAGGATAGAACCTCTTTTAAATGTCAGGCCCGCCCATTCTTTGATCTTGTATTCCCATCACTTTCTCTGTCTGCCTCTTCTTCTTATTCCTGGTACTGTTCCCTGAAGGAAGGTCTTTGCGACCCAAATGACTTTGTAAAGTTTTAGTTTGCGTTTTTAACGATAGTTCGCAGGTCATCGTTGGATCCAATCGCTGCACTAAACCTGTCTCTAATCTTTTCGTTTGTGATCTTTAAATATGATACTTATCTTTCTGTAGCATCTCAGTTGCATTGCTAGGATCCCTCTCTCTAGCTCTGCAGTCAACGTCGAAGACTCACAAGCATATAAGAGTGTGGCCATAAACAGGCAGCGTATCAGTCTGATTTTGGTGCCGAGGACTATGACTATGTTTTCCATATTTTTTTAAAGTTTTGAAAGTGCTGCTGTGGACTGTGTATTCGGACTGGTAGCTCAGGTTTCGTTCTCTCATCTGAGACGTTGTGAAACACTCTTCTAATGATGTTGATGCAATGCTACATGTTTAAGTCTCTTCTTTTTCTGACAATGTTTCAAGAGTAGACGTAGAGACATTGATCTGTAACAATAACTCTTCACCACGTTTGATAATCAAGTTTATCAAAGAAGATCTTCTGATGTTTGCCTTATATGCTATATCATTGTGTGTATCTCCTACAAATGAGGAAATTCTTAACAAGATCCCAAAGATTACAAAGGCACTTTGGCCATAAGACCAAAAAAAAAAAAGGCGCAAGCTAAGAGGGAATGGTTTCAATATGAGAAACACAAGGCTCGGACATTCTACAAGGAACAGTGGCATGGAAATAAAAGAGAGGCAGACATACGAAGAGACTAGAAGACAACATCAAAGAATGTACGGGCCTGTTGATGGAAGTAGTTATAATCCTGGTAAAACACAGAGATGAATGGAGTGAGATCGTCAACAGGTATCATGCGGTGCCCCAACGGTCCAAGAGATTAAGGGATGGTGAAGTGGCGAAGTGAAGAAAATCGCAGAAATGTAACTGTACATTTGAACTCTGACACAAACTATAGGAAGAAGAAGGTTTAGAAACATTGGAAAGCACGGCTTGTCGCTGTGCTGGTCAAGTTACTGAAGATCAATTCTGATCCATATTTGTGTGAAAGTCCGGTAATTTAATTCAATGGGTTTCTGTATGTAGATGTAGAAACAGGTAGTAAACAACTGAAGACATACTAGCGGACTCACATGCCGACTCACATCCAGATACATTGGTGCATGAGGACAAAACATCAGATATTATGAATAAAAAAAGAGGGACTATTTTCTTCAAGTTTTCTAAATTACGATTTCTGTTGAATGACTTGAACTTAAACAATGCTTCTATTCTCTTTATCAGAATGAACCTTTGGTTAATGGGAAAAGCTAGTGCTATTTTTGTTGTTCTGTTCTTCTTGTAATACTTTAATATTGCAGTAAGTCTTTCTCTGTCAAGTCTTTCTCTGTCAAGTCTTTCTCTGTCAAGTCTTTCTCTGTCAAGTCTTTCTCTGTCAAGTCTTTCTCTGTCAAGTCTTTCTCTGTCAAGTCTTTCTCTGTCAAGTCTTTCTCTGTCAAGTCTTTCTCTGTCAAGTCTTTCTCTGTCAAGTCTTTCTCTGTCAAGTCTTTCTCTGTCAAGTCTTTCTCTGTCAAGTCTTTCTCTGTCAAGTCTTTCTCTGTCAAGTCTTTCTCTGTCAAGTCTTTCTCTGTCAATTAACCGTTCAATTAATGATTATCTTATATACTGTGGCTCCCAGAAGCTGTAGCATGCGCAGCGGCCACACCCCGGAAACGGCTTTGACTGGCCGGCTAAACCAGGTAGAGGGTATCTGACGTGTCCATGTCACTCAGTACACTGAGGTTCTGTCAAACCTAGCATGTGAAGTCTGGACTTGGCGGCCTGTGCGTAACGTCACAAAACTTGACTAATCGGACAGAATGGCAAGTACCAGCACAGTGCTGTGGAGCACTCAAGAGCAGGACAAGACGCACAGAAAGTCTCTGGTCATCCACTGCACCCAAACTTGTCCCCGGACGTCTTGACCAAATCTTGCTTCCGGAAAAGGACGGGCTTTAGGGCGAGAGAGTGAGGTCGACGTGTTGCGCGAATCCTCCTCACTTTAATCCAAATTCCAGAGCAAGTCACTTGTCATCCCCCCCCCCCCTCAAACTTCTCTGAAGGCGTTCAGCATAGACCCAGGCACCTGGTAGACAGAGGCACATGACAGAACATCATGGCGTCACGCTGTGAAAACTGGCGCACAGGTTGCTGAGGAAAAAAGAACAACGCTGGCAGAAGACAAACGCCAGAAAAGAAAAGCAAAGCAAACGACTCTAGCTCCAGCTGGAATAACCTGCCCAGTGTGCGTCCGAACATTCCGGGCTCACATAGGTCTCACCAGCTACACGAGGAGGCATAAAACCCCAGTGCAAAGCCCTCAGCCCCCTGGATGACAAAGTGGTCATCATCGAACCACGATGGACGCACTAGATGTAGATCTTATCTAGTACAGACATTACTTCAAAAAAATCAAAGAAGATAATTACGTCCTACGCATTTCTTGTGTCGATCAAGTCATGCATGGTAACAAATGACTAAAACTAAGCTAAGTCGTTGGTTTTCTATGCTAATTCAGGCAACCCATTCTGTAGGTGACCCGACAAAATAGCGCAAACAAAATTGCGCGGACAAAAAAGCGCGAAATTTCCAGTCAAAATAGCGCAAGACAAAATAGCGCGTACTAAAATAAGATGTGTATAAAAGTAATGGGTTTTAGTAAGTGAAGGTCCTGGGCAGCATTTTTTGTTGCGGTCTCTATCTTCTTCACTATTATTAGATCTAAAAGTAATTTTAAGTCTGCCATATTTACAGAGAAAGAGAGTACTTTAAAAATTATATCTCATTCTCCTTTTCACCAATATTTAAAATGCATAACTTGCTAAAAATATGATTTTGAAAAGTGAGGACCCTGTTCAAGGACTAGGTCTATGATGATGTTGTTGTTTTACAGGTGTGTGTGTTATAATCAGAAATCTTGTTCATCTGAGGCATCTCTCTTTGATCAAATCAGGGCGTCTTTTGCTGCAACATTGACAAATTAGGTGTGTCTGAATTAGAGTAATAAGAGTAATGACTTAACTAATGGTGTTTTTGCAATCAAATTTGAGTACTCTTTTGTTATAAATCTCACTGTCCTATTGTGTATTTAAAACTACAAGGGAATATGAGCTTGAAGTGGACATAAGACGGTGTGCAAAATGTTCTTGTATTTTATTTATCTCTCTACTGGATACAAACAACAAAAACAACATTTGATCTGTGAACAGTAAATCCCTCAGAGGTCGTTTAAAAATATCCGTAAGCCAAATTTGATTTTGCGATGGTTAGTTTTCACTTTAAATTTGTTGTCCTGAATATATACATAAAGTGTCGACTTTCTTGAAAAATCGTTGGAGCCGTTTTCGAACTAGACCGTCCATCCAGTTTCCGACCGCCACCCATGAAGAGAATACAAGAGAATAGTAGGAAGAAGGAGAAGAGAATAGTAGGAAGAAGGAGAAGAGAATAGTAGGAAGAAGGAGAAGAGAAGAGAATAGTAGGAAGAAGGAGAAGAGAATAGTAGGAAGAAGGAGAAGAGAAGAGAATAGTAGGAAGAAGGAGAAGAGAATAGTAGGAAGAAGGAGAAGAGAATAGTAGGAAGAAGGAGAAGAGAATAGTTGGAAGAAGGAGAAGAGAAGAGAATAGTAGGAAGAAGGAGAAGAGAATAGTAGGAAGAAGGAGAAGAGAATAGTAGGAAGAAGGAGAAGAGAATAGTAGGAAGAAGGAGAAGAGAATAGTAGGAAGAAGGAGAAGAGAATAGTAGGAAGAAGGAGAAGAGAATAGTTGGAAGAAGGAGAAGAGAATAGTAGGAAGAAGGAGAAGAGAATAGTAGGAAGAAGGAGAAGAGAATAGTAGGAAGAAGGAGAAGAGAATAGTAGGAAGAAGGAGAAGAGAATAGTAGGAAGAAGGAGAAGAGAATAGTAGGAAGAAGGAGAAGAGAATAGTTGGAAGAAGGAGAAGAGAATAGTAGGAAGAAGGAGAAGAGAAGAGAATAGTAGGAAGAAGGAGAAGAGAATAGTAGGAAGAAGGAGAAGAGAATAGTAGGAAGAAGGAGAAGAGAATAGTTGGAAGAAGGAGAAGAGAATAGTAGGAAGAAGGAGAAGAGAAGAGAATAGTAGGAAGAAGGAGAAGAGAATAGTAGGAAGAAGGAGAAGAGAAGAGAATAGTAGGAAGAAGGAGAAGAGAATAGTAGGAAGAAGGAGAAGAGAATAGTAGGAAGAAGGAGAAGAGAATAGTAGGAAGAAGGAGAAGAGAATAGTAGGAAGAAGGAGAAGAGAATAGTAGGAAGAAGGAGAAGAGAATAGTAGGAAGAAGGAGAAGAGAATAGTAGGAAGAAGGAGAAGAGAATAGTAGGAAGAAGGAGAAGAGAATAGTAGGAAGAAGGAGAAGAGAAGAGAATAGTAGGAAGAAGGAGAAGAGAATAGTAGGAAGAAGGAGAAGAGAATAGTAGGAAGAAGGAGAAGAGAATAGTAGGAAGAAGGAGAAGAGAATAGTAGGAAGAAGGAGAAGAGAATAGTAGGAAGAAGGAGAAGAGAATAGTAGGAAGAAGGAGAAGAGAAGAGAATAGTAGGAAGAAGGAGAAGAGAATAGTAGGAAGAAGGAGAAGAGAATAGTAGGAAGAAGGAGAAGAGAATAGTAGGAAGAAGGAGAAGAGAATAGTAGGAAGAAGGAGAAGAGAATAGTAGGAAGAAGGAGAAGAGAATAGTAGGAAGAAGGAGAAGAGAATAGTAGGAAGAAGGAGAAGAGAATAGTTGGAAGAAGGAGAAGAGAATAGTAGGAAGAAGGAGAAGAGAATAGTAGGAAGAAGGAGAAGAGAATAGTTGGAAGAAGGAGAAGAGAATAGTAGGAAGAAGGAGAAGAGAAGAGAATAGTAGGAAGAAGGAGAAGAGAATAGTAGGAAGAAGGAGAAGAGAATAGTTGGAAGAAGGAGAAGAGAATAGTAGGAAGAAGGAGAAGAGAATAGTTGGAAGAAGGAGAAGAGAATAGTTGGAAGAAGGAGAAGAGAATAGTAGGAAGAAGGAGAAGAGAATAGTTGGAAGAAGGAGAAGAGAATAGTAGGAAGAAGGAGAAGAGAAGAGAATAGTAGGAAGAAGGAGAAGAGAATAGTTGGAAGAAGGAGAAGAGAATAGTTGGAAGAAGGAGATAAGAATAGTAGGAAGAAGGAGAAGAGAAGAGAATAGTAGGAAGAAGGAGAAGAGAATAGTTGGAAGAAGGAGAAGAGAATAGTAGGAAGAAGGAGAAGAGAATAGTTGGAAGAAGGAGAAGAGAATAGTAGGAAGAAGGAGAAGAGAAGAGAATAGTAGGAAGAAGGAGAAGAGAATAGTAGGAAGAAGGAGAAGAGAAGAGAATAGTAGGAAGAAGGAGAAGAGAATAGTAGGAAGAAGGAGAAGAGAATAGTTGGAAGAAGGAGAAGAGAATAGTTGGAAGAAGGAGAAGTGAATAGTAGGAAGAAGGAGAAGAGAATAGGAAGAAGGAGAAAAGAATAGTTGGAAGAAGGAGAAGAGAATAGTAGGAAGAAGGAGAAGAGAAGAGAATAGTAGGAAGAAGGAGAAGAGAATAGTTGGAAGAAGGAGAAGAGAATAGTAGGAAGAAGGAGAAGAGAATAGTTGGAAGAAGGAGAAGAGAATAGTAGGAAGAAGGAGAAGAGAATAGTAGGAAGAAGAAGAAGAGAATAGTAGGAAGAAGAAGAAGAGAAGAGAATAGTAGGAAGAAGGAGAAGAGAATAGTAGGAAGAAGGAGAAGAGAATAGTAGGAAGAAGGAGAAGAGAAGAGAATAGTAGGAAGAAGGAGAAGAGAATAGTAGGAAGAAGGAGAAGAGAAGAGAATAGTAGGAAGAAGGAGAAGAGAATAGTAGGAAGAAGGAGAAGAGAAGAGAATAGTAGGAAGAAGGAGAAGAGAATAGTAGGAAGAAGGAGAAGAGAATAGTAGGAAGAAGGAGAAGAGAATAGTAGGAAGAAGGAGAAGAGAATAGTAGGAAGAAGGAGAAGAGAATAGTAGGAAGAAGGAGAAGAGAATAGTAGGAAGAAGGAGAAGAGAATAGTAGGAAGAAGGAGAAGAGAATAGTAGGAAGAAGGAGAAGAGAATAGTAGGAAGAAGGAGAAGAGAATAGTAGGAAGAAGGAGAAGAGAATAGTAGGAAGAAGGAGAAGAGAATAGTAGGAAGAAGGAGAAGAGAATAGTAGGAAGAAGGAGAAGAGAATAGTAGGAAGAAGGAGAAGAGAATAGTAGGAAGAAGGAGAAGAGAATAGTAGGAAGAAGGAGAAGAGAATAGTAGGAAGAAGGAGAAGAGAATAGTTGGAAGAAGGAGAAGAGAATAGTAGGAAGAAGGAGAAGAGAATAGTAGGAAGTAGGAGAAGAGAAGAGAATAGTAGGAAGAAGGAGAAGAGAAGAGAATAGTAGGAAGAAGGAGAAGAGAATAGTAGGAAGAAGGAGAAGAGAATAGTAGGAAGAAGGAGAAGAGAATAGTAGGAAGAAGGAGAAGAGAATAGTAGGAAGAAGGAGAAGAGAAGAGAATAGTAGAAAGAAAGAGAAGAGAATAGTAGGAAGAATGAGAAGAGAATAGTAGGAAGAAGGAGAAGAGAATAGTAGGAAGAAGGAGAAGAGAAGAGAATAGTAGGAAGAAGGAGAAGAGAATAGTAGGAAGAAGGAGAAGAGAATAGTAGGAAGAAGGAGAAGAGAATAGTTGGAAGAAGGAGAAGAGAATAGTTGGAAGAAGGAGAAGAGAAGAGAATAGTAGGAAGAAGGAGAAGAGAATAGTTGGAAGAAGGAGAAGAGAATAGTAGGAAGAAGGAGAAGAGAATAGTAGGAAGAAGGAGAAGAGAATAGTAGGAAGAAGGAGAAGAGAATAGTAGGAAGAAGGAGAAGAGAATAGTTGGAAGAAGGAGAAGAGAATAGTAGGAAGAAGGAGAAGAGAATAGTAGGAAGAAGGAGAAGAGAATAGTAGGAAGAAGGAGAAGAGAATAGTTGGAAGAAGGAGAAGAGAATAGTTGGAAGAAGGAGAAGAGAATAGTAGGAAGAAGGAGAAGAGAATAGTTGGAAGAAGGAGAAGAGAAGAGAATAGTAGGAAGAAGGAGAAGAGAATAGTTGGAAGAAGGAGAAGAGAATAGTAGGAAGAAGGAGAAGAGAATAGTAGGAAGAAGGAGAAGAGAATAGTAGGAAGAAGGAGAAGAGAATAGTTGGAAGAAGGAGAAGAGAATAGTAGGAAGAAGGAGAAGAGAAGAGAATAGTAGGAAGAAGGAGAAGAGAATAGTTGGAAGAAGGAGAAGAGAATAGTAGGAAGAAGGAGAAGAGAATAGTAGGAAGAAGGAGAAGAGAAGAGAATAGTAGGAAGAAGGAGAAGAGAATAGTTGGAAGAAGGAGAAGAGAATAGTAGGAAGAAGGAGAAGAGCATAGTAGGAAGAAGGAGAAGAGAAGAGAATAGTAGGAAGAAGGAGAAGAGAAGAGAATAGTTGGAAGAAGGAGAAGAGAAGAGAATAGTAGGAAGAAGGAGAAGAGAATAGTAGGAAGAAGGAGAAGAGAATAGTAGGAAGAAGGAGAAGAGAATAGTTGGAAGAAGGAGAAGAGAATAGTAGGAAGAAGGAGAAGAGAATAGTAGGAAGAAGGAGAAGAGAATAGTTGGAAGAAGGAGAAGAGAAGAGATTAGTAGGAAGAAGGAGAAGAGAATAGTTGGAAGAAGGAGAAGAGAATAGTAGGAAGAAGGACAAGAGAATAGTAGGAAGAAGGAGAAGAGAATAGTTGGAAGAAGGAGAAGAGAAGAGAATAGTAGGAAGAAGGAGAAGAGAATAGTTGGAAGAAGGAGAAGAGAATAGTAGGAAGAAGGAGAAGAGAATAGTAGGAAGAAGGAGAAGAGAAGAGAATAGTAGGAAGAAGGAGAAGAGAATAGTAGGAAGAAGGAGAAGAGAATAGTAGGAAGAAGGAGAAGAGAATAGTAGGAAGAAGGAGAAGAGAATAGTAGGAAGAAGGAGAACAGAAGAGAATAGTAGGAAGAAGGAGAAGAGAATAGTAGGAAGAAGGAGAAGAGAAGAGAATAGTAGGAAGAAGGAGAAGAGAATAGTAGGAAGAAGGAGAAGAGAATAGTAGGAAGAAGGAGAAGAGAATAGTAGGAAGAAGGAGAAGAGAATAGTAGGAAGAAGGAGAAGAGAATAGTTGGAAGAAGGAGAAGAGAATAGTAGGAAGAAGGAGAAGAGAATAGTAGGAAGAAGGAGAAGAGAATAGTAGGAAGAAGGAGAAGAGAATAGTAGGAAGAAGGAGAAGAGAATAGTAGGAAGAAAGAAAGAGAATATTTGGAAGAAGGAGAAGAGAATAGTAGGAAGAAGGAGAAGAGAATAGTAGGAAGAAGGAGAAGAGAATAGTTGGAAGAAGGAGAAGAGAATAGTAGGAAGAAGGAGAAGAGAATAGTAGGAAGAAGGAGAAGAGAATAGTAGGAAGAAGGAGAAGAGAATAGTAGGAAGAAGGAGAAGAGAATAGTAGGAAGAAGGAGAAGAGAATAGTAGGAAGAAGGAGAAGAGAATAGTTGGAAGAAGGAGAAGAGAATAGTAGGAAGAAGGAGAAGAGAATAGTAGGAAGAAGGAGAAGAGAATAGTAGGAAGAAGGAGAAGAGAAGAGAATAGTAGGAAGAAGGAGAAGAGAATAGTTGGAAGAAGGAGAAGAGAATAGTAGGAAGAAGGAGAAGAGAATAGTAGGAAGAAGGAGAAGAGAATAGTAGGAAGAAGGAGAAGAGAATAGTTGGAAGAAGGAGAAGAGAATAGTAGGAAGAAGGAGAAGAGAAGAGAATAGTAGGAAGAAGGAGAAGAGAATAGTTGGAAGAAGGAGAAGAGAATAGTAGGAAGAAGGAGAAGAGAATAGTAGGAAGAAGGAGAAGAGAAGAGAATAGTAGGAAGAAGGAGAAGAGAATAGTTGGAAGAAGGAGAAGAGAATAGTAGGAAGAAGGAGAAGAGAATAGTAGGAAGAAGGAGAAGAGAATAGTAGGAAGAAGGAGAAGAGAATAGTAGGAAGAAGGAGAAGAGAATAGTAGGAAGAAGGAGAAGAGAATAGTAGGAAGAAGGAGAAGAGAATAGTAGGAAGAAGGAGAAGAGAAGAGAATAGTAGGAAGAAGGAGAAGAGAATAGTTGGAAGAAGGAGAAGAGAATAGTTGGAAGAAGGAGAAGAGAATAGTAGGAAGAAGGAGAAGAGAATAGTAGGAAGAAGGAGAAGAGAATAGTAGGAAGAAGGAGAAGAGAATAGTAGGAAGAAGGAGAAGAGAAGAGAATAGTAGGAAGAAGGAGAAGAGAATAGTTGGAAGAAGGAGAAGAGAATAGTAGGAAGAAGGAGAAGAGAATAGTAGGAAGAAGGAGAAGAGAATAGTAGGAAGAAGGAGAAGAGAATAGTAGGAAGAAGGAGAAGAGAATAGTAGGAAGAAGGAGAAGAGAATAGTAGGAAGAAGGAGAAGAGAATAGTTGGAAGAAGGAGAAGAGAATAGTAGGAAGAAGGAGAAGAGAAGAGAATAGTAGGAAGAAGGAGAAGAGAAGAGAATAGTAGGAAGAAGGAGAAGAGAAGAGAATAGTAGGAAGAAGGAGAAGAGAAGAGAATAGTAGGAAGAAGGAGAAGAGAAGAGAATAGTAGGAAGAAGGAGAAGAGAAGAGAATAGTAGGAAGAAGAAGAAGAGAAGAGAATAGTAGGAAGAAGGAGAAGAGAAGAGAATAGTAGGAAGAAGGAGAAGAGAATAGTAGGAAGAAGGAGAAGAGAAGAGAATAGTAGGAAGAAGGAGAAGAGAAGAGAATAGTAGGAAGAAGGAGAAGAGAAGAGAATAGTAGGAAGAAGGAGAAGAGAATAGTAGGAAGAAAGAGAAGAGAATAGTAGGAAGAAGGAGAAGAGAAGAGAATAGTAGGAAGAAGGAGAAGAGAATAGTAGGAAGAAGGAGAAGAGAATAGTAGGAAGAAGGAGAAGAGAATAGTAGGAAGAAGGAGAAGAGAATAGTAGGAAGAAGGAGAAGAGAAGAGAATAGTAGGAAGAAGGAGAAGAGAATAGTAGGAAGAAGGAGAAGAGAAGAGAATAGTAGGAAGAAGGAGAAGAAAATAGTAGGAAGAAGGAGAAGAGAAGAGAATAGTAGGAAGAAGGAGAAGAGAATAGTAGGAAGAAGGAGAAGAGAATAGTAGGAAGAAGGAGAAGAGAATAGTAGGAAGAAGGAGAAGAGAAGAGAATAGTAGGAAGAAGGAGAAGAGAATAGTAGGAAGAAGGAGAAGAGAATAGTAGGAAGAAGGAGAAGAGAAGAGAATAGTAGGAAGAAGAAGAAGAGAAGAGAATAGTAGGAAGAAGGAGAAGAGAATAGTAGGAAGAAGGAGAAGAGAATAGTAGGAAGAAGGAGAAGAGAAGAGAATAGTAGGAAGAAGGAGAAGAGAATAGTAGGAAGAAGGAGAAGAGAAGAGAATAGTAGGAAGAAGGAGAAGAGAATAGTAGGAAGAAGGAGAAGAGAATAGTAGGAAGAAGGAGAAGAGAAGAGAATAGTAGGAAGAAGGAGAAGAGAAGAGAATAGTAGGAAGAAGGAGAAGAGAAGAGAATAGTAGGAAGAAGGAGAAGAGAATAGTAGGAAGAAGGAGAAGAGAATA
Source organism: Biomphalaria pfeifferi (assembly GCA_030265305.1). Classification (NCBI taxonomy): domain Eukaryota; kingdom Metazoa; phylum Mollusca; class Gastropoda; family Planorbidae; genus Biomphalaria; species Biomphalaria pfeifferi. The sequence goes on along the minus strand of JASAOG010000143.1, from coordinate 1,478,434 downwards.
GTAGGAAGAAGGAGAAGAGAATAGTAGGAAGAAGGAGAAGAGAATAGTTGGAAGAAGGAGAAGAGAAGAGAATAGTAGGAAGAAGGAGAAGAGAAGAGAATAGTAGGAAGAAGGAGAAGAGAAGAGAATAGTAGGAAGAAGGAGAAGAGAATAGTAGGAAGAAGGAGAAGAGAATAGTTGGAAGAAGGAGAAGAGAAGAGAATAGTAGGAAGAAGGAGAAGAGAAGAGAATAGTAGGAAGAAGGAGAAGAGAATAGTAGGAAGAAGGAGAAGAGAAGAGAATAGTAGGAAGAAGGAGAAGAGAATAGTTGGAAGAAGGAGAAGAGAATAGTAGGAAGAAGGAGAAGAGAAGAGAATAGTAGGAAGAAGTAGAAGAGAAGAGAATAGTTGGAAGAAGGAGAAGAGAATAGTAGGAAGAAGGAGAAGAGAAGAGAATAGTAGGAAGAAGAAGAAGAGAAGAGAATAGTAGGAAGAAGGAGAAGAGAATAGTAGGAAGAAGGAGAAGAGAAGAGAATAGTAGGAAGAAGGAGAAGAGAATAGTTGGAAGAAGGAGAAGAGAAGAGAATAGTAGGAAGAAGGAGAAGAGAAGAGAATAGTAGGAAGAAGGAGAAGAGAAGAGAATAGTAGGAAGAAGGAGAAGAGAATAGTATGAAGAAGGAGAAGAGAAGAGAATAGTAGGAAGAAGGAGAAGAGAAGAGAATAGTTGGAAGAAGGAGAAGAGAATAGTAGGAAGAAGGAGAAGAGAAGAGAATAGTTGGAAGAAGGAGAAGAGAAGAGAATAGTAGGAAGAAGGAGAAGAGAAGAGAATAGTTGGAAGAAGGAGAAGAGAAGAGAATAGTAGGAAGAAGGAGAAGAGAATAGTAGGAAGAAGGAGAAGAGAATAGTTGGAAGAAGGAGAAGAGAAGAGAATAGTAGGAAGAAGGAGAAGAGAATAGTAGGAAGAAGGAGAAGAGAATAGTTGGAAGAAGGAGAAGAGAAGAGAATAGTAGGAAGAAGGAGAAGAGAAGAGAATAGTAGGAAGAAGGAGAAGAGAATAGTAGGAAGAAGGAGAAGAGAAGAGAATAGTAGGAAGAAGGAGAAGAGAATAGTTGGAAGAAGGAGAAGAGAATAGTAGGAAGAAGGAGAAGAGAATAGTTGGAAGAAGGAGAAGAGAATAGTAGGAAGAAGGACAAGAGAATAGTTGGAAGAAGGAGAAGAGAATAGTAGGAAGAAGGAGAAGAGAAGAGAATAGTAGGAAGAAGGAGAAGAGAAGAGAATAGTAGGAAGAAGGAGAAGAGAATAGTAGGAAGAAGGACAAGAGAATAGTAGGAAGAAGGAGAAGAGAAGAGAATAGTAGGAAGAAGGAGAAGAGAATAGTAGGAAGAAGGAGAAGAGAAGAGAATAGTAGGAAGAAGGAGAAGAGAAGAGAATAGTTGGAAGAAGGAGAAGAGAATAGTAGGAAGAAGGAGAAGAGAAGAGAATAGTAGGAAGAAGGAGAAGAGAAGAGAATAGTTGGAAGAAGGAGAAGAGAATAGTAGGAAGAAGGAGAAGAGAAGAGAATAGTAGGAAGAAGGAGAAGAGAAGAGAATAGTAGGAAGAAGGAGAAGAGAATAGTAGGAAGAAGGAGAAGAGAAGAGAATAGTAGGAAGAAGGAGAAGAGAATAGTTGGAAGAAGGAGAAGAGAAGAGAATAGTAGGAAGAAGGAGAAGAGAAGAGAATAGTAGGAAGAAGGAGAAGAGAAGAGAATAGTAGGAAGAAGGAGAAGAGAATAGTAGGAAGAAGGAGAAGAGAAGAGAATAGTAGGAAGAAGGAGAAGAGAAGAGAATAGTTGGAAGAAGGAGAAGAGAATAGTAGGAAGAAGGAGAAGAGAAGAGAATAGTAGGAAGAAGGAGAAGAGAAGAGAATAGTAGGAAGAAGGAGAAGAGAATAGTAGGAAGAAGGAGAAGAGAATAGTAGGAAGAAGGAGAAGAGAATAGTTGGAAGAAGGAGAAGAGAATAGTAGGAAGAAGGAGAAGAGAAGAGAATAGTAGGAAGAAGGAGAAGAGAATAGTAGGAAGAAGGAGAAGAGAATAGTAGGAAGAAGGAGAAGAGAATAGTAGGAAGAAGGAGAAGAGAATAGTAGGAAGAAGGAGAAGAGAATAGTAGGAAGAAGGAGAAGAGAATAGTAGGAAGAAGGAGAATACAAGAGAATAGTAGGAAGAAGGAGAAGAGAATAGTAGGAAGAAGGAGAATACAAGAGAATAGTAGGAAGAAGGAGAAGAGAATAGTAGGAAGAAGGAGAATACAAGAGAATAGTAGGAAGAAGGAGAATACAAGAGAATAGTAGGAAGAAGGAGAAGAGAATAGTAGGAAGAAGGAGAAGAGAATAGTAGGAAGAAGGAGAAGAGAATAGTAGGAAGAAGGAGAATACAAGAGAATAGTAGAAAGAAGGAGAAGAGAATAGTAGGAAGAAGGAGAAGAGAATAGTAGGAAGAAGGAGAAGAGAATAGTAGGAAGAAGGAGAATACAAGAGAATAGTAGGAAGAAGGAGAAGAGAATAGTAGGAAGAAGGAGAATACAAGAGAATAGTAGGAAGAAGGAGAATACAAGAGAATAGTAGGAAGAAGGAGAAGAGAATAGTAGGAAGAAGGAGAATACAAGAGAATAGTAGGAAGAAGGAGAATACAAGAGAATAGTAGGAAGAAGGAGAAGAGAAGAAGCCTTAGTACGTGTGTGTGTTTTATAAAACTCTTATGTTAATGAGTGTGACAGACACGTGATGAAACGAAGACAAAAAAATCACTGGATTCCCACATGTCATGTCACATTTGCAATGGTGGCCCGACGTCAGAGGTTGTGCGTGTCGTGTTTCATTGAAAGCCATCTGTATGCCGTTAGTCGACCTGACCCTTCATCCGCTTCTTCCCCCTCCCTGCGCTTAAAAAAACAAAACTTGACTCTCTCCAAATCTGCTGGCTGGAAGACATCACAGCAGAAGACAACAACATTTGATGGAAAGTTCCAGAAGTGAGGAGGGAGGGGCAGAAAAAAAATGGTTCAAGGTTAAATGATGAGTGACCTTGAGTGGGATTAATCAGAACAACAATGGTGACCTGCTGTAAGATGAAGAGAGAGACGAATCTGGAGAGAATAAGAGAGAAAGACAGAGAGAGCGAGAGAGATGGGGAGGAGGAGAAACGAGAGCATGTTTCAAAGAGAGAGAGTATGGATCCAGCCAGAAAGTTTGTGAGAATGAAAGAGAAAGAAAAAATAATAGAAGATGTGAAATTTAGAGAAAGTCAAACAGAAAGAAAGATAAACACAAAAGAAAGACAAACAGAAAGATAGACAAACAGAGGAGTTAGACAAACACAAAAGAAAGACAAACACGAAAGAAAGACAAACAGAAAGATAGACAAACACAAAAGAAAGACAAACAGAAAGATAGACAAACAGAGGAGTTAGACAAACACAAAA